>VZRE01000501.1:1110828-1382401 GCA_013396775.1 Cephalopterus ornatus
TTTTTTTTGGTGAGACTGAGATGTCATTGCTCATCTTGTGTGTAACAAAATAGTATAATGTCTTCATGGTATAAGTTTTTTAAAAGCAATTTCTTCTGTGATGAGGAGTGCTGAAATGCATGTGCAGTCTGGAAGTCGGTATTTCAGGTTCCTCAAGTTTCTGGAGTTTTATCGGGTTTTTGGATAATTTAATGGCATTGATTTCAGGAAATTCAATTTCCAGAATTTCTGGGGGCATCACAAAATTCATTGGGCTAAAGAAATATTTGTATAAATGCTGCAGGATCTGACTCTTTGTCCTTTGTCTGTCACGTGAAATTTTTAAACTCTCCAGGTGTAGAAGATTACTTACATGATGTTTGCTCTTGATACCTCTAAATCTTTGATTTCCAAAAGCAATGGTGTGTGCTGAAGGGAAGTATCAGTTTTCTGGTATCTTGCATCTTTGCACATCACAGTCAGCACACTGAGTAAATGGACCTTAGGTAGAAGTCATTGTGGGTGTTTCTAAATTTTTGCACTGCTTTATGTATTTAAGCTGTAAACATATAATCCACAGTAAAAGTGCCCCAGAGAATTGAAATTGTATTCAAGTACATATAATTGTTAAGGTTTTTTTTCTTTACTGGCCCCAGAAATGCCTGAGATATCCTAGATCCTTGACAATATGATGTTTATAAGAGCTTAACAACATACATTCACACATACACATTTCTATTTTTCCCTAACTAATTTAACTCACCTACTTCTTGAATATGAAATTTTGGGACTTGTATAGTGTGTTTAATTTAATTGTCTTATTTAATTGTGAACCTGAGAACACAGCCTCGTCTGTCAGACAACCCCCAAATTTTTCCTGACTGAATGGTCAAAGCCTGAAAATTATGAACAGAGATGACAAAAAAGCAGCACTCATTTTAAACAACATACAACTGTCATTGATTTTAGGTGTTATTTATTGCAGCCGGCAGTCTCTTTCCAAAGAACTGTTGTATTAAGAATTCATTCCTTTACATTGGTAGACATGAAAAATGAATTGAAGGTACTGTACAATATATTTTCAGTTAGCATAAAATATAGGCACTGAAATGACAACCAAGACTAAGTTCTGTTTTCAAAACCGTGAAGTCTTTTAATAAGTGTGTAAGACAGACTTGGAAATGGAGTTTAAAACCCTAAGCCACTGAAAACTCTTCTTAGCCTTACAATAAATTCTAGCAAAGGGACTACTCATGTGTGTCAAGTTAGGCATATGCATAATTCTTTTGCAGAATCAAGGCCTAAATTTGTCACTTCAAATAGCACTGGCCTATTTTACATGCACAGATTAAAATGACTCTTCATTTGAACCTCCTTACAGCAGGAGCTCTGAACAGTTTCTTGCAGTCCGGGTGCATAAGTGGCCTCCAAGTAGTCTTCTCTGTGAAGTAGGAAAATAGAAGACAATATAATTGGTGAGAGAACTGGAAAAGGGAGTTGAAAATTTAAACATGATGACTGTGCTTGAAAAAAAAATTCTAGATTTGAAAACATGATTAATTTTTTGAAAAAAATATGCTGGTAATTAAAGGTTTGACCTTAAGTTGCAGGGGAACTCCACCTCCCACTGAAACTTGCGTCTCTTCTCACTATTAAAAAGGAACCCTTAGTCAAGGGTTTCTTTGTGTTTCATGTGTTCTTGTAAATTGTACACACAAATATTAACATATGTCCTTTTCGTGTTTTTATTTTTGAAAAAAAATGTAAAATTTTTTGTGTCCTCTTTGTCTTGTTGCTTTAAACACTGGCGCATCATGTTAATCTTCTGTTTGCTCAGCTGCCATCTAAATACACAAGTTGTAATATCTCACATCAGATTAACATCATACCTGGCAATTTAAGGATTGAATGGCTAATATGTGGGGAATATTAGAAAAAGGTTCTTCGCCCCGAGTGTGTTTGGGCAATGGAACAGGCTCCCCAGAGAAGTGGTCACAGAACCAAGAGTTCAAGAAGAATTTGGACAATGCTCATCTTGGGGATGGTCCTGTGCAGGGCCAGGAGTTGGACTCAATGATCTTTGTGGGGCCTTTGCAGCTCAGCATATTCTATGATTCTTATGTTGCTTTAACTATTAGTCATTGAAAATACTCAGAAAAATTGCTTGTAGCCCAAGTAACCGTTAATAATATTCAAGTATAATGGGTCTGGAAGAGGGTAAGACTGTAAGGCCATTCTGCTAGGGGAGGAAAACTGTGTTGGATATAAGTGGTGGACTCTAGGATATCTGTGTTGGATATAAGTTGGCAAAACTCCTGCTAAGAAGGCCAAGTGTTGTCCACTGCCTTCTAGTTTTTACATCAGAAGTTGTGGGGGATATATTGGTGAGGTGAGCGCAGTTTTATGGCATGGTTTTAGAGCACTCAGCATCAGAAGCTTTGAAGTAAACAGATCTGTAATTCTGCCTTTAGAGGTGCTGTTTAGTGGTTCCAAGTTATAGCCTGAGGTTACTGCAAAACTTTTAGAAATACCTGCATAGAGGAGGCTTCCTTTTATATATTGAATGCAGCAAGAATGATTCACTCCATTACCTTTTGTCTGGAGTGATCCAGGCACAGGGACACCCAGCCTGACTTGAGGCAGGTGGGGGCTGTTTCCCTTTGCAGCGTCTGGCGGAGTTTGAGTGGAGTGCAGGAAGACATTTCCTCCTGTAATGGAGAGGCTCTCTATACATTGCCTACAGAGCTGCTTAATGGGCAATGCATAATACCACTCGATGATCTCAGAGGTATTTTCCAACCTAATTGATCCTTTGTTTCTGTTATTTACATCATCTGCTGGCATTTTACACTGTCCTTACGTAACTGTGGATTCTCTAAATTGATGAAAGCTGGAGAGAGGAACGCCAGGATTTCCTTGGATCCCCATCCTGTAAGTGTATGTGTTGGTGCCTCTCTGATGGTGGGGTTTTTTTATGGTGATGGGCTATTTTCAGACATATTCCATATATAGCTGTCATCCTTATATAAACCGATGCTGACTCTTAGTTTTTGACTGGATGTTGCCCTACTGCTGAAAGCTACTGAAAAGAATAATGATGACATTTCAAAACTTAAACTTATTTTTAATACATTTTGAGATTGAAGAAGGAAAAGTGCTTGAGAGCCACCTAGTAGTGTTATGGCTGTAAGATTTTCATATCACGAAAGCTATTTCACTGTTTGGAATTAAAAATATCTGAATTCACATAATAATTTGTAGATGTATTGAAATAACTGTTAAGCAGATCGTAGGCATATTGAACTGCTCAGTGGTTAGGTGTCATTTGGATGGCAATTCTGGTTATCAGTAAGCACTAAAAGTCACTTAAAGTCGCAGCTACAATTCTGCACAATTGTTCATCATTGCTCTGTTCTGCTCCAAAGCCTCAGATTAGATATTTGACCAGGAATTAGCACACTGTCCATTTTTTGTAGCATGATTGATAACTGAACCTCATTTCATCCACAAGCAAACAGCTACAGTTTAATATCTTAATGCACATTGGAATATTTGAAGCTTTGAAAATAAAACTCTGCACAAGACCACAGTTCTTACTGGCTCATCTGAACAGACTGTGATAAATAGATAAGACTTTTTTTTCTTATTTTATTGTTATTAATGTGCCTAAGTTTTACACAAATAATAAGGTGAGTCCTGCTCCGAGTAGCTTGTCGTCTTATTTATTAGCTGTACTAAATCTTAGTAACAGAGTAGTGGGTGGTCCATTTGGAAATTAAGAATTAACTGGAGAAATACAGTTATAACTGCATTAGCCAAACTTTATAGAGCCAGTCAGGCAAAAAAAGTGATATTATATATAATATAACAAATTACTCCACACAACACTTACCTTGAAAAGCTCTCTTTTCTTGTAACTGCTTTTAAAAGTCCTACCATGACTTAAAGGACCATGATGTAAGCTAGTATACATTTCAGCAGATTAATTTAAGCAATTTAAATATAAACAATGCGGTTGTGAATTATGGGGTGTTTATCGCCTTTCTCCCCCTGTATTGTATCTGGAACTGGATAATGTAATTTAAAAGGATGTTTTGACTTCATTAGTTTTGTTTCTGCAGTGAAAAGTATTTTGATTGTCTTGCAGGGGGGAGAGAAAAGTTCGATAGTGTGTGACACTGTTCCTTAGAGAAAAACTCACCCAAACTAAATACAGTAAGTTATCAGTCAAAGGTTGTCTGTCTTTGAATCATAGACAAACTGTCTTGCTTTCTCCAGAAAAGAACAAACTGACAATTTTACAGTAAATGCAGGGGAAGCTTTGCCAATAAAGTTTATCACTGTTCTATAATGTGATGGAGACATTAGATTCCTGTCTCAACATAATGATACCAGAAAGTAAGTATTTTAATTTGACATACCATTCTCAGAATGAATTATCATGATTTTTTCTAGACTTTGTTGTGATTGTTTTGCCGAGAGGTAACACTAATATTTCATTTTATTTTGGATACAAGCCATTTGTTTCCTGTATGTTCTGAATTAATATCACCAATCACCTGAATTTTATTTGTACAGTTAAAAAAACCCCAAACCCTATACATTTCTTTTGAAATATTTTTCTTTTTAACCTATTTTATCTCTACTTGTTTAGGAAACAAAGAATTATGATGCACTTGTTGTGGTGCTGTTTATCTGTTGTTTATTCCTTAGTTTTTCTCCTTCTGTGGTTTTTTTTTTCCTCCTATATCTGCTGATCTTATGGGGTTTTTGTGTCAATACTATTCTTTGGCAGAGCCATTTTTAAATGGTCTTATTCTAAGGAAATAGATATCCATGCTTAAGGTTCTGTAAAAAATGAAGTTATTCTTACATGCAGTAGAAAAACATTGAATTAACATTTTAAGCAAAATTTAAATTTAGAAATAAAAAATCTGTGCTGTTAGTTGGGTCAGTGGAGCATGTGTGTGTCCAAGAAATCGTGTGCTCCAGTCCCTCAGGGAAAAATCAAAAAAGGCGGCTGTTTCATACACACACGAGAATATTGTCCCTTCTTTCCCATGGGCTGCCAAATTGCTCTTTGAAGCTAGAGGATGGCAGTGACTGAAGCTGTTGCATGCTTCTTACTGATGAAATGACAGCAAATTTGGTACACTTCACATTAGAATTGTATTAAAGAACATACTTAATAGCAGCTCACAGCAGTGCAACAAAGCCCCCTAATCAACCGAAATGTCAATGTAAGATGCAGAGCTAATTTTGTCCTTGGAACAAAAAGGCCATTCCCAATAAATCCTACTTAATCTCTGTGGCACTTGAAGCAGGTACAGAGAATTATTGCCGTTGTGTGGGTGGAGAGCATGAGACAGGGAGGAGACTGAGTGATTTACCTGGCATCTCACAGCAGTCAGCACCTCAGCTGCACAAATGCTGAGGAGTTGTGTTTACTGCTTTCCCATGCAACAAACAGCACCTCTAACTTTGAAGGAAATGGGAGGAGCCTGGTACTGCCAAAAATCACGATATTGAGTGGGAAAATAGAAACAATGCATGCTAAAACACATAGCCTCCTCAAGTTTAAAATTAACATGATAGAGATCAAGTAAGAAAAACTAATCAAGCATATTCTCCTTCCCAGCATACATTGTTAGTAAAGTGGGTTTGCAAGGTCACTGCTAAAGTAACATCATTTCACAATCTAAACACAAAGTGACCTCTGTCAGCTTTTACCAAAAGTTCACCTTAACAAACCTATGCACTTTGACATTCTTAACAGGTCATAATATAGTCAGTAATACTCGGGCTTTTTTCCCATTTTCAGTAGCTGAGGTCCACATGTGGTTGTTCGATTGGAATGTGGCAAGTTAATCTGAGACCTAAGAAAAACAGGCCAAAGAAAACTTCTATATTGTTAGCAGCATCCCACAAAAGTGGTAGCAATGAACACTTAGTTGTGGTGTTTTCCTATATAAGTCGCGCATAATGTACAGTAGCTGTCTTAAAAGCCAATGGAAGCATGAAGATACATTGCTGGAAAAGATTAAGATATATGCTGCAAGGAATGGAGCCTCTCAATAAGAAGCAAATATCTAGAGTATATAATGATAATCTACTTGTCTGCTTTAGAGGATGCATTTTAATCTTCAAAGATTAGTTCATAACCTACAGTCTGGTTCTCAATGACCCTTTCAGCCTAATTTTTCTATCTCCCTTGTGCACTTTTGAGCTGCTTTTTTACTTCTTTCTTGGTATTGCTATATTGGTAGAGATCAGTGTTGTTTAGTATTTTCATTTTAAACAGGGTATTTCTAAATGTCTACAAGGGCTGAAACATCTCATACCTTGGAAGAAAAAACATATTAAGAACTGTACGCTTCTCATTTTGCTCATTCTTTATCCTTTTATATGGGAAATTACACAGCCCCTTCAAAAACAGCCTATTCTCAGCACCAGATCAAATAAGTGTCAACACAGTTTGGATGCTTTCAGTTTCTATTTTTGATCTGCCCAGCCTCACATTGTAGTTTCATGGCTACAGGGTGACAGATTTGTGGTTCTAAATTCCAGCATTTCCTGATGGAGTTTTTTTTCCCATTCTTCTTCAAAAAGCAGTCCAAAAAAAAAAGAAAAATAATTCCTACCATCTAGCGGTGTAAGGAGAACTTCAGTGGCCCATAGGTTTTGGCTCTTGTACTTAGCAGATTTGGAGCATATGTGCTACAAACCAGATGTTGGAAATTTTTTCAGACTCATCTTTACCTGAAAAGTATAGAAATCAGATGGGGGGATTATTTCCATTCACTGACTGAAACAAACATTTTTATGTTAATTCAGCATGCAAGATAGTTGCCTAAGCCCTTCTAAAGTAAATGGAGAGGGAGATACCTTCCAAGAGTAATTCATCCCATTTTAAAATACGTGAACTCAAGAGTCCTTTACAGCTTCTTCTTTCCTTTCATCGACCCCAGAGAAGTATCTGTGTGAGTGGCTTAGCGTTATACTGCTAACTCTTAGGCATCTAAACAAATTGTTTAAATCTGGTTAAGATGTGTTCCTTTGGTTCCCTTTCCTCCTTCTTCAAGGCTGCCTTTGATATGATGTCCTTGTCCTGAATGCCAGAGGCTGGCTAGTGCAAAGAACATTTGCATTGCACCTGCCACCTCAGCCCTTTTGAGGATACAAACGATATACAAGTACAATTTTTGCGTGATTTGATTCTTAACTGTCTTTGCACCTTATGGCATTAAACTGCATTCTTTACCCCTCTCCTTTAAAAAAAGAGGCAACTTTTATATGTACAAAAGCAACAATGCTTTTGGCACTTAATAACGTCCTAAAGGGATTTTTTTAATCTCAAAATTTATCCTTCTGACACTTTTGATTCTTGGAAAAATGATCAGAAATCTCTGGGGGAAAAGCTTTCTGAAAGCTCCTTAAAATCACAAATGGAGCAGAAAAATGCTGAATTCTTCGATCATGTTTATAATTTTCTCTCTTTAAATTTCAATTCTCTTGGGAAAATCAGTCAAGGAAAAAAGTTCTCTAAGCTGAACTTCTTAAATTTCAGAAAAATTGTTAATTTGTGGTCTGTGGTGTTCCTCAGTTATCTGAACTGGTCTCTCCATCTCACATATGCAATCACACCAAATTTTGCATTTTCAGCTTTTGCTACAGGTTTATTAAAAACAATAGAAATTACGCATTTTTTTCTCTCGTACTTTTTGTATTATATTAGACCTAGAAGCTAGTCAGCCCTCTTTTCTTTTATTTTTTTGTAATCATGTCTGGTTTATCAGCTCCATTGCGGGATGTATAAACTTTAATTCAAGGCCAGCTAGCTATTGTGCTTAGTGTTACAGACCTCAAAGTAGGTTTATATTTAAAACCTTTGCA
Organism: Cephalopterus ornatus; assembly: GCA_013396775.1. Lineage (NCBI taxonomy): Eukaryota > Metazoa > Chordata > Aves > Passeriformes > Cotingidae > Cephalopterus > Cephalopterus ornatus. The sequence continues at coordinate 1,118,701 of VZRE01000501.1, forward strand.
GATTATGACCTTGGTGAAATGAGTTACTGTGTTTGTTCTCTTCTGGGAGTTTATTTTACCTCCACAGATATCAGAAAGCAAACAGGGATACTGTATTTCTATTTTGAATATATTACTGTACAAGAATGTATTACTGTACAGTCCAAATGCCAGACAGTTTAGCTAAGAGAGAGGTTATTGTTCACCTAAAGAAAGAACACAGTTCCATTGATGTGTGTATCTATAATACCCATAAAAATGTAGCTATAATGGGATATCAAAGTTACTTCACTTATCTTTGTACTTTTTTACCTTATTTTCACAGTCAATCTCACATATCTGCATTGTCTTCACAGGTACTTATAAATGGGTTTGGAATGTAATATAGTTGTCTGATGATTTTTGTTGTTAAGCAATTATATGTTTCTGGGATATCTGCTTGAGAGAAAGAGAAGTTGGCAGACATCTGCACTTTATATTTCAGAGCATTTCACAAATTATTTCACACTGATCTGAGTCCAGCTGTGCATCCAGCAGTGTCCTGATTTCACTATGTGCACAAGCCCTCCATTTCTGCCCCTGTTGCTGTTCCACAGGGGTTGCCTTTCACAGAAAACCTAAGGGTATGGCCTAAGGGTCACTTTGCAGGGATGCCATCCCAGGTGCTCGGGCATCTATATGGTACATCATATAAAAATGCAAAAGCAGCTCCAGAGACTGTGTTAGGTGTTACCACCATCATGAGTGGAGAACATCCTCGTGGTAATGGTAATACTAGAACGTGCCTTCAATACTGACCAGCCCAGGTATTTTCAGTGTAGCAATATGTATGATAAGAAAGAGTCACAGTAATTTTGCAGACTAAGTACTCACTGGTGATCAGTTAGTGACTTCTACTATTTTAGACAATTTATAAACAATAAGCTTATTAACTTAAGGAGTTCAACAAAACATTATCGATGGACTTATTTTATGCTGCAAATTTAGCAGATGTTTTACTAGCGAAAGTGTGATAAGGCTAAAAAGGAAAAGTTTGCCATTCCTGCTCTTCTCAATCTACTGCTATAAGCACAAAAACAATATGGTTTTTGTGAGTTTTGTTCTTTTTAAGAGGAAAGATTTGACATAAGCAATATTTAACAAAAAACACGTACCTGGTGCTCATATTAATTAATCCTCAGTCTCTCAATGTTCTGCCTACCCAAAATAATAATCCACTGATGTTGTTGTTTATCCAGTACTATTTTATTATGGTAAAATTATTCCTCGCTCTGAGAGTGGTACTGATAGTGTCTCGAAGCTGATGCTTCTTACATTCTTGTGCGTTTATGACATTACTTTTTGAAAAGAGTAATAGTCTAATCCTTGTTGGATTTCCCTGTAGGACAGGATTTATATACTTTATATAAATAAAATGAAATTTGCACTAGAAAAATTGTATTCCGCTTGGCAGAAAGATTTGTCTTTTCCATAACTTCAGTCTGTTCTTGGTGAAGAATTTGTTAGGGAGATTTAGTTTTTCTTGGAATAGATCAGATTTATGCTCACAAATATATGGTCATATAGCCCACAGACTAACGTGTACCTTTAAGAGTGGTGCAGAATGCTGACAGTCAAAGAGATTTTGCCATCAGGGTATCTCACGTTCCTGGGTTCAACCTTTTTTAAAGATATCCAGTGACAAAATACTCCTAGGCTGCAGAGAAGTTTACCGATGTCATGAGTAAACACTCCAAATCATACTTATTCATAGAGTTTCTCCAAGAATAGTTATTTACCTCAATTGTTAAAAGGCTTTAGGGCCAAGCAAGAAATAGGGTCCTCTTCAGAAGGGCATTCAGCTGTCAGTAATCTAAATATACCGAGATAGGGAAAAAGTTTAGGTAAATATTACCCAGAAGCCTGAGACTGAATATTTTTTTGCACTAACTGATTATCACAAGGTTTTATGCATTAAGCTCACCTTCATTTTAATAGTGCCATGAAGTTTTTACTGTTTTTACATCACTGCTTGAAGGTCAATAAAAAGTTCAGATAAAAGATGACTTTTAGTACCTTTATCTTCAGACAGATTATGTAAATCTGACATTAAGATGTGTCTTGTCATATAATATCCAAATATTCAATTGTATTTCTTAATATTCTTTGTTTTGGAAGCTTTCTAGTCTACTCATTTTCAGATTTCTTTTCTATGGTGGTCATTCCAATAGCAGACCAAAAAAAGGATTTTTGAGGCAAAATATTCTTCCTTCAGCAGAAGCAATGGAAAAGCTCTGTTGAAAAGACTGTTAGCAAATCATATTATAGAAAAATATTTAGCTGCAAGCTATGTATTATATATCAGATTTCAGAAAAAGAAGACAAAGAGCAAAGTGTTGTAATTGAAAATCACTGAAATGAAAAATATACATGTGTATATAACAGACTGAGCAGCTAGGAAGGGATGAATTCATAGCTCTTTTGGTCTTGCAAACTTACCAGAGTAAAATGAATTGATCCTATTAGAGGCAGAAAAGCATTAAATTAACACCACTGGGACCAGTATTTTACTTTTGTATGGTTTCCTTGGACCTGTACTTTCCTTTCTGCCCTTTCGTCCTGCCACAGTTTTGCTCTGTCCTGTGGTAGGTGCATTAAGCGATGTGATATGCATAAGAGAGAATAAGTATATTTGTAGATTATTAGTGTTCTTTGCAGTTTTTTCTTAGCAGGCACTTCCACCGGCAAAGCATAAGAATCCTGCTTTGGCTATTACTGACACTAGGTTAAAGTGCTGTGTACTCTTCCCTTGGCTAATACCCAATTAATGTACGTCAGGTACAGAGAAAGTGACAGGAATTGCACAGTTCTGAAAGACTTTGCTGCCTTTCTTTATAGCAATCTGAAATTAAAATCCACTTAGATTCGTAAGTCAGTTTATTTTAAAAATCCTCTAATGTAACCAATGCTCTTTGACTTCCACTTTTCCAGATGCTCCTGCTGCCCCTGGACATAGTCCCAGGATGCCTGCCAATTATTCAGGCAGTTTTTACCACATTTAAACCTTTTTTTCTAAAACATGGACTTCTCCTAAATTAGAGAACTAAGGTAAAAATATTATTATCTTAGTAAAACCAGTGTAAATACTGAGAGAAAGATTCCGTACAGGTATTTTTTTGTTTTCATAGTTTATTGTATATCATAAAAAACTGTTAGCTAGTGCTTGTAGTGTTATTCAGTTGCTTTTTAGAGCAGATGTAGCTCCTAAAGCTATGCTTTTAACTCCTTTTAAGAATGACATAGATTATCAATTTTATTTCTTTAGACTAGTAAAAGCCTCCATATTTTTTTATATAGGATGTATACCAAACTTGGTACAAAGTATGAAAAGCATTAAAGTAATGTATAAAATGCTACAGGTTCTGCATAAATGTCCTGCTGCTAACAGGAGGATATTTAGCTCATCTGTTATCCATTGATATTATTAGCCTTTTCCAGTGACACTTCACATCTGAAACTTAGATGTGATTTTCTTAGACTGGCAATGCGAGTTTGACAGAATTCATTGTAATCGTTACAGGTAAGTCAATCTATGTGTATTCTTACTTTCAGATGCCTGAAGGGGACTGAAAGTTGAATAGGACCATATTTCTGTGTGCTTCCTCTCGGTTCCACTGAGTGAAATTTTGGTGGCGCGCACAGGGGGGCAGCCAGAAACATCTGCTTTGTAGTGTATTACCTGTGAAATGCTGTGTCATGTGCAAGTAGGTCATGTTTGGAACAAATGCAACAGGTCTTGTGATGACACTGCCAAAATACACTCAGAAATCTTGGCGCAAACTGGAAAGGATGCGGCACTGAATATTTCCAGTCCCTAGATGAGCAAGCAGCTCGTACAAATGGAAAGAAGGGATCACATGAAATGGAAGGCAGAGTACCAGAAAGGATGTGGACATATGAACTTTGGGCATCTAATTGCAGTACATATAATTTTACTAAAAATGAGCTGTAAGGAGAGGCATCAGTGAGCTGTAATACAGTGAGCAGTCAGAGTGAGACATGATAGACACTACACTGAAATCCACACATAAAGATGTTGGAATGATATTTAGTTGGAACATTTTTATTACTTCATAAGTGAATGATTGAGTACTTATTCAACTTCTGAGAGCTGAAAAAGAAATTTTAAGAAGCTCTGAAAAGTATAGTGATAATTATATGTCAGTAAAAAAAAAAATTCCTTGACACAATCTTTTTCATTCAGGCTGTATCTTGAATATTGGTAAATGAACAGAAATCTGTGGAAAGAGCTCTAACATCAGATATACATTAAATAGCTCAAAAATAATAATTAAAAAGCTCTGATGCATTTAGCAGGTCTGATCAAAGGTATCTAATCAGAGACCTCCTGCATTCTCCAGGAGTTAGACATCATTATCAGTACTGGAGTAAAAATGTCTGCTTAGTGTTCAGAAACCATAAAAACATTAGGCTGCATTAAGAAAGGAATAGAGAATAATGTTGAAAATGTAAAGCTGTCACATACATCACTGGTGCAGTAGTTTTTGTAACATAATGTTCACTTTTTCTGGCCCATGTCAGACAACCCTATATCAGATAGGGTGAGCATGTAAAGTATACAGATTATAGGTGGTAGAAATCTACTAAATGCCCTTATTTTTCTCTTAGCATATGTCAGAGCTTATTAGAAGATATTACTAAGGGTTTCTGCCCTTGACTGCAAACTTTGGGAGACTGAATGCATTAATATTTATCATCAAAGAAGAAATCATTGCAATGAAATATCAATTGGATTCCAGAAAACACGAACCTTACAAAATTGACAGTCAATAGTGAACATGAGTTACATTTACTATAACTTGGCCTTTCGCTTCAGGTACCATATTACTTTCAAGGTAATCAAAAACTTAAAATGTGAATTTAGTCAGCTTTTTTCGCCCCCTGTATCCCTTAATTTTAATACTATTAATGCTGACTTTTTGTCTATGGTCCTGTCTCTTCTCACTTGCGTTAAGAAATGTTAAGCATCATAGTAAAGGCTAAGCAAATGTATTTCAGATTGTACATTGTTATAGCTAAATATATTAATTAGATTCTTGATAGAGGCCGTAGTAATGATATATTTATTGGAGGAATAAGTGGTATTTTCGTCTTCCAGAGCAACAATTACCCATTTCAAAAGTTTCAGAATTTTAAACCTGCAGTATGTCAGCCACTGGCTTGCAATTCAGGAAATAACAAACACTAAGACAGTCCTATATTTTCTGTAAGTCTACCCTTGGGGAAAATTACCATGACTTCCACACAGCTACCTTAGGAATTAATTCAATCCATAATGTTCAGAGCATCAACATTAACAGCTCCTTGCTATCTACTAGCTTTGGAAAATGTCCTGTGTTGTGAGATCCCAAATTCCATTTAATTTTACCAGTACCTGAGGGAACTGGCTTTTTAATTACGATTCTGGCTAAGTGGACATGGACAGGATGGAACTAGATGAATGATATTTTCTGCAAAATCAATGGGCTAATTAGAGAGAAGAAGCAAAGCTCTGTTTTGTTTTTGCTTGGAAGTCAAACATACTGCCCTTACAAGATATGACTCTTGCTTATAGACATGGTTGGTTCCTTCATTTATGAATGACATTAATCAAGATGCTATAAGACATGGCAACAGAATACAAAGGTCAGGGAAAGAAGATGTACCAGTTTTTAATTTTGAAATCAACTATGGGTTCAGTTGTGGTTCTTAGGTGAATTCTTTGTATTTCCTAGATGAGTCAAAATTGTTTTCTAAATTTACAGAGAAATACTAGAATACTCAAAGAGGTAAATAATTGTTTGTTCCATAGTCTAGAAAGCTCTTTATCAGTTTCCGTAGATTCAGTAGCTCTCCACTTTGCTGTTTGAAAATCACTCAGTTAATCCAAAAAGTGCATGCTGTGTTGCTGCAGCTAGTTTTTAAGGATTTTTTTTTAGCTGAATTAATATAAAATAAACTAAAATAGATGTGGAGAATATGGAGAAATTCCCAGATTAAATGTTCGGATCAAACATATTTGAATCTCTAGGACGTCTTACTTCCACTTCTAATTGTATCTGTAATGATAGGTTCTCAGCTTTCTAGATTGTTACGTGCCAGCCAAGCTGTTGTTCAGGTCATTGTGACTGTGCAGGTATGACTAAGTGTGAAATAGGCAGCAGCACTTTCCATATTGAGCTCTCCCTCCTGTACCTGACCCCTGCAAAGCCTGACTGGCAGCCTTCAGGGCATGATGCTCTTACAATTCTTCTTCTTAGAGAACATTACCTTTAATATATGATGTGTATCCTACGTAGTTTGTCAGTTCTGTTATTGAACCGGGACCCTCTAACTCAGAATTAGTTCTGGCATTTGGTTTGTAGTGTAGTCTTGCATAGCTGCCTTCTCTATCCCTGTTAGGCTGTGAGAATACTGGAAACTCTGAGGCATCAGCAGCCCAAATTAACACATCAAATGTTGGGGTGCTTTTCTCTTTCGGGAGCTATGAACAGACCCTGTCTCCTCTAGGTTTCAGATTTTCCATCTTTAAGCTCTTTACTGAAATCTTCTGCAGCAGGCAGAGGAATGTTGTTTAGTTCAATTAAATTTAAATAACAGCTTTGTAATCCTCCTATGACATTCACTACAACAACATCTTGTATCATTATTTCTTTTCCAAGTGTTTTTACCTGGTTAATGTGGGAGAAATTAAACAAATAAGATAACAGAATGAAAAAAAATATCAGAAAATGGGGGAAATTACACAGAGAAGAAAGGTAAGAAAGAAATTCATGAAATTAAAAAAAAAAAGAAGAAATCAGGAGAATGGTTTACAAAAAAGAAAATAGCTATAATGAGGGTAAAAATCTGTATCTGAGAGTTCTTTTATGCAGTATATACATTTTGGTAATATCTCTCAATATATTCCTAATGTACGTATTCTGCTATACTAGAAATACAGCTAAATTATGAGCACAACTGCATTATATATATGTTATCTTTTATGTGCCATACGTGAAGCTCTTTAATAGTAAATGGAAAAACTTATCTTTGTTTTTCTCAAAGTTTACTTTCCTAATTCTGTTATCCCTTCTGGTTTGGAATCACTTCCTTTTTTATTCATTTCAGAAACCCAGCAACATGTTTGTCATCATGTGTATTTTGTGTTGATAACTTCCACAATTCATTCTCTAAATTCTTTGAGTGAAGCTCACTCCATGTTATTCCTTTTTTTGTATGATGTGGTATGGTTTATAAATTGTCATTTCAACTTCTTAAGAGCACAGTTGTTAATAGTGATGATTTGCACTGTTTTTTATATAAATCTGTCTTTCAGTGTCTCCGAAAGGACTTCTTCCATCTCTGTTGACTTAAGGCTGCAATTCTGACAATAAACAGTTTGAAAAGTCAGAAATTCACGACATACTTGTTTCCTAATCCCGTAGAACGTTAGTCATACTTTGTGTATCTGAATGCTTTTTGAGAGCACATGAATGAGTGTTCAGAACTGTGAAGATCCACAGCATGTGTTTATCGAAAGTGTTAGTGTTATTGCTGCTTGTTTTCAGGCCAGTGGCCGGAATGAGTTTTGAGGTCTTTCCCGGGGGAACCAACTTGTTCAACTTTATACTTATAGAAGAAAGTGTTCTCCTGTGTTTGTAGCTGTTTATTTTCTGGTGATCTCACATTTTCAATTCTTGACAGGTCTAAAGTACATTACTCCTAAATTCTAGTTTGGGCTTGTAGACAGGAGAGGTTATAATAAATGTGATGAAAGTGTGCAGTTTTGAGTGAACATCTGGACTGAAGTTGTGCAATGCTTGGGATTTGCTGCTCATCCAGAATGTACTAGTCAAGTCTTTGTACAGCTGACTGTGGACTGGATCAGTAAGGGTACTGCAGACTTCTACACATGTTCAGAGAGTTCTTTCTAGTCCTCAAACTGTTTTATATGTTGCTCAAGAGGACGTGCACATAGCAGACTGGAAAGGGCATTGGGGAGGGGTGATGGCTATAGAGAAAGCAAAAATTTAGCAGTGAAATGAGGGTAGAGTGGCAAACCTGAAGAGTTCTCATCCCAAGTGTGAGCTCTGGACTGCCAGAATGAATGGTGAGACTTGAGAGACATAGGTTTTTTGATTAAATTGAAATACTGTTTTGTCAAAGGAAAAGTAAATTGATAAGAGAAAGCAGGGAGGTTCTTAGGAACCAAAAATGCTATAAATATAGTATGAATCATGAGGTTGCATTTGCAAAGAGGACACTGCATGCAGAATTAGCAGCTACTGTGAAATCTTGACTCTGACCCTTTTAACTAGCACCAGGGGATGTTAAAGAGTGTCTGAGGTTTGAAGGTCACACAGTCATGACAGGCATGTCAAAATATTTGAGAAATGGTGTATAACGTGATAAACAATTTTCCATAGTGGTTTTTTTCAGTGATTGTGGGGGAGAGAACAACTACGGCATCAGTTGTAGTTAGTAAGATTCATACTAAGGCATTAGAGGATGCAAATACACTCATATAAATACATACTACACAAGAGGTTGGCAAGTTATCTACACTTTTGGCACTTATGTGAAGAAAGGCCCTACTTTATTAGATGTGCAGTGAGACATATGGTTGCCATGGGAACTACTACTCTACGTGTTGTCAGTTTGTGCTTAATGTTGCATTTGTACTGAGATTTTAACAGAATCTTTTTTATTTTAATTGGACTGGCTGTATGTACTCCTTCCCAGTTAAAAACCAGCTCAGAACAAATGAGTGTTTTCATTATTAGATGTTTATGGGATCCAGAAACACGAAGAAAATTGCTTTCTATCAAGGTAAGGTGAGAGAGGAGGGCCAGTGAGCCTTTCTCTTTCATTAATTTTACAAGAAAGGAAGAGTAGTTGCAAATTAACACATGATGATAGTTGTTTACTTTGGTAACCTTACTGGATACTCGATAGGTTAAATTTTAATACAATGCTTCTGTAGGCTGTCATGAGAAAACATGGAAGTATGATTTTATTAGAGACCTTAGATAGCATTTACTTTTCTGATCTTTTTTTCACAATCTTTTGGATAAACCTTAAGCAGAAAAACCCATTTCAAGTAAACGGATTATAATGTTGGATTTTCAGGTAAACCTTGAAGCATTAAGAGGAGAATGGTCAAGAGACTGGCAATTTTGTATTAGTGGGATGATAATGACAATTATGAATGAGTTATTCTAAAGGGACAGTAATCTTTTGTAGAAAATGTTCTGGTAAGCGTCCAAAATGTAGTTTGTTTGGCTTATTGGAAGCAATCTGAAAATTAATTGTTGTTGTCAGAATGCATTCCTTAAATTGATACAGTCAAGTTTTTGATAAAACTTTTATTGTTTCTAAATAATTGAAAACTTCTCTCTGCTTTCTCAAAAGTGCATCTTCCTAACTGCTCTGTGTGTTTGTGTATTTTAAATTAATTTAGTTGTGTACAAATGCTTCAACTTTGTTAGCTAACATACAGGTCCTAGATGAGGACTATTAATAACTTTGGAGAGACAGACCTATACATATGTTTGTCTGTAGTTTTAAGTAACTGAAATAATTTTGAAATTCACTGTGGATTTTTATAAGTGTTTCTCAATGGCTCAGTAATTTTGGGTCTTTCTGTAGTATGTTTTCATGATACTTTTTTCATGTGGTATTTTCTTTTGTATTTCTTTATCAGAGGTAAAAGAAATAAATCCCTAGTAGCAGAACTGAAGGAAATATAATGAATACAACCAGGAATATAATGTTTTCCAGCAGGGAGGTAGCTATAGATCCAAACTTCCCACACTAACTTGTTTCAATAGCACAGACCCTCTTAATTAAGAACAGAGTAATAAAAGTAATGAGCTCTTAACGAATCTGTTAAAGAAGCTGATAGGAATGAGAGTCACTCAGGCTTCCTGGAAAGCAGACTTTTGAAAGTTTCTTTGACAGTATAGGGCAGTAACAAGTTACCATTGTGCTTGGAAGTAGTCTGTTAGGCAGTTGTGGCTAAATACCTTCTAATAATTTAAAAAAATGGTGTCATTTCATTTCTGATGACTAGAGAGAAGGAGAATTTGCCCTCTTGAAGTTGATTACAATAGATTTCAGTCCTGTTTAGCCTGAATTCCTCCTCTGCTCAGTGGCTTCCTACTCAAGATTTCCATTATGAGATCTGGTAGCCACTACTATGAGAAATGGCTAAGTAATTTTTAGACCTTCTGTAGTTTTGCGCCTTTTGAAAATGAAGTCCTATAGAGGCAGAATACTGTATGAATGAGTCCTGAGTTGGACTGCCTGAAGAGGGGAAAGGTGAAGTTTTAAGAGGACGTGTTGGTCCTGTTTCCAAAGTAAAGCTGACATTTTTTTTCGTACCTGTATACGCTGCTAGTTCAGGCTTGAAAAGCTTGGGAAACCTGTTACCAGTGGAAATTTTGCTGGGCAATGATTAAAGTATAAAGGATATGGGGATCACAAAATAAAATGACTCATGTATGATGTGAGACTCACAAAATGAGATCATAATTATTTTCTGTGAGAGGTTATCTTATTTAGAAAAATAAGCCTCTCTAATCTGAACCTCAGACACACAAGATGTCAATAGAATTGCACACCTGGCTGAGCTCAGTGCACTCTGGGCTCTTCCAAGGCTTAGTAAATTTTCTTTAAGAAATATTGGTGTGATATTATGAAGTGATAAAAAAATCAATGAGGCAATGATTTCCCAGTCAGATGGAGTGCTTTGTTGTTAAATTATTTCTTTCACCTGGGGCTGCAAGGGCTAAAAAAAGTTGGAAGGGATTGCTGAGTGACTTGATGGAGATTTACTTGCTGTGTTATTCCAGTGAAGGCTAAAATGAATCTGCAAATGATGTTTTTGACTACAGGAGGGCACCTGCAATTATTCAGTTTGCCACTCATGGAAGACATCATTGATTAAATTCCAAAGCCTATTGACTGTACTGGTGTGGCTGAACTTACTCTCATCTTGAGATTCTGTATGTACAGGGTGCACTTACAGTTTGGTTGCTTGGGTTTTTTTAAGCAATCAGTAGAAACAGGGCATGTACTCACTATTAAGAGAGCTTCTGCCTGAATTATTGGCTTTTTTTTGTTTTCCTGAAAAGATGAAATATGAGATGCAGGTTTAAGAACTAAAGCAAGAGGTAGGTCTGTTTCCCAGAGCTTCTAACGGTATGGTAAAAACTGAGCTGAAAGATAGACAAGAATGCCTCATTTTTCCTTGTCATTTGTGTGACTTGCTGCCAACTATGACACTCATAAAATTATGAACGTGTCATTAAAATGCTATACTGAAAGTTTCAGAAGTAGAACTGTGTGAATAGCATTGGCTTTTACAAAAGGAGAGAAAATTAACGGTGTTAAGGGCTTTGTCATATAAACTAATTGGAAGCATGTGAAAATGAAACATGTTGACGTCATCACAGAAATAAAAGAGAGACTGAGTGACTGTAAAATTAAAAAGGAAAGTTATTTTGTTTTCAGTTGTGTTATCAGTAGAAAATGGGGGGAAAATAAATCCTTAAAATCCTGCTCCCCAGTAAGTAACTGCTGTGAAGGTCTAGTACGTCAACAACTCCGTAGAAAAATGTCTTTCAGAAGGAAGAGGTCTCATTTGAAAAGCTAAAACAGACACTACCATCACAAATTAATCTATATCAATGGGCACCCCAGTATACTTACAGATACCATAAAGACAATGACGAAGTCTAGGTGACCATGGACACTTCAAATGGCCTATGGAATCTGCAGTTCTGTTTTGGAGAGTGAGTCATTTAAAAAGTTCATAGTGATGTATTCCTGAGATTGATGGGAGAAGACTGAAAGCTTGAGGAGGAAACTGAATCTTGGTGTCTCACGTGTGGTATAAGTCCTCTTCCAACTGTTATTAGATTTTTTAAGGGAGAAGAGTGCCTTTCTGTTGTTTTTTGTGTAGAAAGCAGTTCAAGTACTGACTCTGGCCGAAGGTTACAGACTTTCTGAAGCTGATGTTCTCTGCATCTCTCCTCATCTTGGTAGTGGAGCTTAGATTCTAATGATTCTTTAACTTGAACTATAGAAATCCTGTTTAAATCTCTATATTTCTTTGTGAACCTGGCCTTCAGGGAACTAAATTTTGTTTTCCTTTGTTTTTGGCTGCCATAGGCAGTAACTGATTTCATGTTTACTATTGCTGATCTTGTTTCAGAGTCCCCTAAGACTTCCCCACAGGTGACTCAGGAGATGGGGCATGGGTGACACTCATCTTCACAAATTTGAATTCTCTTCATTGGTCTGTCTCTGTGTTCTCAACATTCATTGCTATTTCCAACTGCATGAGCCTCAGGAATCTACAGAGGTGGAGTGATCAGTGTTAATTGAGACAGGCCCGTTAACGGAAAAAAAGAAACATTTCCTGTCTTCTGCTGCTTTCTCCAAATAGGAAATGGTGTCTTTGAGAAATGTTAGAGGTTAATGGGGGAAAAGCCCCAACAGAACTTTGAAAAAGTTATGTTTAAAAAACAACCAAACCCCCAAATTGTGTGATAATAGCTTTTCCTGTCTTTGCAAATGCTTGTGAATCACTGCATTAGGCTAAAGACAGGAACAGATTTTCTTCGCAAATAGACCTGTTTTTTGTTCTATAAAAGTGTCTGAGGTACAATATGCAAACATATGGTTTTAACCCAGTGTGGGGTTAAATGTGTAACAAGATATCAGAGTCTGCTTACAGTAACACAGGTGAATTATTGTCTGTTCAATTGAATCTTCTACTAGACACACATTGGATTAGGAATTATAAGAGTTTGTCAAAAAACATTTTGATAGTCATCACTTTTTAGGGAAATTTCAGCTCTTTGTGCGATGAGTGTCACAACCTATGTGGTACTATGGTCTCAACCTTGAAAGTTATCAACTGCATCTGTAAAATGCTAATTGTGAAAACTTTTCTTGCAGTTGTTTTCATATTCCTGCAATTTAGAAATCGTTATTACCCTTTCTAGCAACTGAATTCTTGCTATTAAAGAACTTTTTTGATGAAAGAACAGCTAAACAAATATTACTTACCAATAGTGCTTTAGTGCTCTGACCCTCAAACAAAAGAATTTATTTACCTAAATAAGCCCAGTTTTAAAATATATATATTCTGTCCTACTATAAGACACAAAGGCTGACTTTCTCAAAGCATAGAGGATAATAGCAATAGCAAGGGAAGCACTGAGGTGCTGCCACTGAGGTTGACTGGTCAGTTTTACTGTTTGGGAGGTTTTAGGTGATAACTTACCAACATTAAGTTAAGCTTCAGTGTTTCTGAATTTCAAGAGCAACAAAAAATGAGACCATATATTCTCTTCTCCTTAGTGTTCATAAACTATACAGAAGTAAGATCCATATAGCCCCTACTCTCTGAGGAACTATGACCCCAAAATGATTTGGAAGCTTACTTTGATGTGTCATTTGGGGATCTTTGTTACAAAGTAATGGTCAGTGAAGCTGGAAATTTCCATCCTTCTGTGTAGCAATGATAATAAATCAGAGTTATGAAAAACCTCTCTAGACTATTTTAAAAATTGAAATACTAATTGTAGGTTTGCAAGTATAGCTGTGATATATAATTTTAATTCACTCATGCAGTGGTCACAAAGAGAATCAGAACGAAATTACAGGCATTTTGGGAAATAATTACATATATTTTTTAAATGTTTGTTCTGAAAGGGCTGCTAATATGATAAGAAAATGAAATCCCTCTGCTATTGAACAAGTAATATGACAGAGGTTAAAATAAATAAATTGCTGCTGAGATTTAGGAAGACTCTTGAGCACGTGTTGAACATAGCAGCAATCTCATCAGTTATGTAATAAAATTCACAGACAGGGTAGCTTTCAAAAAGGTGTGTTGCGATCTTGAATCTCTGAAGTGTTTCTGTCACTTTTGTCAGTGCAACTTCTTTGGCTTTCAATTATTCTTATCGAAATAAATTTTCTCATTGCTATAGGTTTTTAAACTCTGAAGTTCATGTTGAAAAAAAAGGGAAGATAATTTCTGCCTGGAAAACCAATTTTTTTTGACTCATATTTACATCGTTTCTTAACTAATCGTTAATTCTGAAGACATCTTGAGATGTGTCTTGATATTTTAGACCTTGTAATTTCTTAAGACTGCCAGAAGTACATATGTACTTGGATTCCAGAGTGTCTGCCATTGACGAGATTACACAGCTAAAGTTGTGTATCTTTAAGTGGGTGAACTGGTTTAACTTTGCATCAGAGGATCTGTGTGTGCAGTTAAGAAACTTAGAAGTTGATCTTATGGTGAAAAAGGTTCTTCCTGCTCTCTGAAAAAAATTGCAAGAAGCTAGTTCAAGAAGAAAATGTAATTTTTTATTTATCCAGATGATACGTATTTGTTTTCTGCATTTCAGTCTTTAGATCATTCACCCTTTCATTCCAGAAAATATGGAAATGAGATACTTCTACATGAAATATTAAAGCATATGAAATATATTAAAGCATATAATTAGACTTGTTTAGTTTAAATAAGAAGAACCAAAGTATCCTGTGTACATACTAAGAAATGGTATTTATGGCACAGCATATGAGGGCACCCAAAGAGCTTTGGTTTGCCATGATAAGTGGGTTTACAGGGCAAAAGGGCAGTGGAATGCTAAAGATTAAAGTAAAGATTAAATCACAAGAGAAGAGAAATATGATTTCAAACAAATCCAACCAGATGCTCTAAAGATTTAACCAATTTTAATAGAGGATGGGGTCATAAGGAAGGGAAAAAAATTCTCTTCTAAGGTCCTTATTTTTAACTTGTTCACTAACATCTGGGTTTAGTAAGTGCTAGAAAATGTTTCTGAGGTGACTTTTTCAGTGATAAGCAATCAGGGCAAGGTTACAAACAACATTTTAAGTTTTGATATTGTACTGTAATTGCTGAAGGGCAAAAGTCTTCTCTAGTACTGGGGAGGAGAATATCAGTCCTTTGTGGCAAGTTGCTTTAGCAAGAAAGTTTCATAACTTAATAAATGCTAAAGTTTGAAGATCGAGTGTGATCTCCAAACATGAGCATAAGCAGTGTTAAGCTATTTTAACTGTTGAGTGGGGGGTTTGTTTGTTTTGTGTTGTATGTTTGCTTGTTTATTTTGGTTTTTATTGATTGCTTTGTGTTTTTTTTTTCCCCAGTGCAACACTTGAGGTATTTTTATTTTTGCCTTGGGCTGGATCTAGGCATTTGCAACAAAACAGGAGTTTTACTTCTGATATTGATTTCTCTGTACGCTGTAACCCCCCTCTGCTGTGACTACCCAGTTCTGCTTGTATCTTCCAGGGATCCAAAGTCTTGCTCCAACATATCCCAGATACATAACTCAGACTTCTGATAAAATTGTGAAGTTAGGAGAAAAAGCTCTGAGAGAGCCTGTAAGAAAAATAATAAGAAAAAGGGGTAAAATTACAGACAGAGTCAGAGTTGTAGAAACAAGAATTGTTAATACATCAAAGAATCTGAGAGGAGAAAAGTTAATGTGGAAAAGTATTAAGAAAATAAACTAAATAAAATGGAGAGGCTGGTTGGAGGTCAGCAGATGCAGCTGTGAGCCAGTCAGGTCCTTGGTGCCAGCAGAGGTGATGGAGGGGTGGCATCTTGGTCACAGGAGGGTATCTGCTCCAGGGAGCTCCAGAGACTGACCCCTCTCCTCTGAGCCTGGGTCTGCCTGGCTGGCAAAAATTTGATTTTTTTATCAGGGTAGTGAGTAGCCCAGAAAGTCTTAAACTTGCTGTCTTATGTGTGTGTGCTCATGAATATATAATACCTTTATACTTTTAAGCATCCATGTACTGCTAGTACAGTCTCTTCGCACGTGCCAGAATGAACTGACACAGAAGAGAGTTGGCAACACACTCATTCACCCACCCAATCCACCAAGGCAATTCCAACAAGGGTTCTAGGTAATTGAAGAAAAAAACCCCAAAACAAACTAAAACCCACAAAACCTGAACAAAACCAAAAATCTAAACCCCTTTGTCAGCACAGCATATCACATGCTTTCTTATCTTTCCTTTCTCGGTAATGTACAGGTAGGACAGCCTAAAATGGAAAAATGTGAATCAAGACTGAAATCTGGTTGCATTCTTACTTCTTATTCACTTTCCTGTCAGTTCTGTTAAGGATACAGTTTCAAAGGTGAAGCATGCCATTACTGATTATTCTCAAAGTATTTTGTGTTGTCTGCAATTTCTTTTGCTATGCTTTCAAGAGCAATTGCAGACGGGATAAAATTAATTAGTACTTCCCAAAAACTTCAGGTTTGCATAAAGCTTGTGGGAAATTTATTTTGTTATTTCTGTCTTTTCTTATAAAAGAAATTGTATTTCTTTTATAATTTCTCAGTTTAAAATTATTTCTTTTAACATCTGTTAATCCAACCTGATTTTTATTCTGACCTTCAATAAGAAGAAGCATGGTTTCAGCAGATCCTCAGGAGAATAATTGGTTTTCTGTTTGGTTTATTTCCTTTCTCTCATTTAATTTTGTTTTGCGTTTTGATTTCAGGGTTTTTTTGGCTGAAAATTCACCTTAGTTAAGAAGATACTTATAAAATATGTATCACTGGAAATCACATTTTCTGCTTTGAAATTTATATGCCTAGTATATGTGAGTTCAATCCGCCCTCGTGTTTTTTGGATAATAGATTCTTTCATGTCCTTTTTAACCTAGCTCCTTTTCCTTTGTTTCTCTCTGTCTCTAATGAATGTCCTCATTGAAATGAAACCTTATGCAGTAATAAACCTTTTCAAGACATCATTGCTAAAATGTGTATGACATTTTAAATTATTAAATTTATCAAGAAGAATAATCCAGTCAAAAGAGGGAGATAATGACATTTTCTTAAAGACCAACATCAATTTATATGGAAACCAAAGTTTTATTTACGGCATGGTAAAAGTACTCAGTGAGCAACAAAAGTGAATGCTCTGGGCCTGATTGTTTTTTTAAAAGGCTTAAATTAGTTTACCCTATTAATTTTACTGCTATGAAGAATGGTATTATTTGAAACGGGCAGATGGTTGGACTTATTCTAAAGCACTAACAGAGAAATATTTTATTTGGTCTATAAATTCAAAATTTTCGTTAAAGTATCTCGGCTTGGTGCAGCTCAGAAAAAGAAAAATTCACACAGAAACTAGGCAACTACACATGGTATCTCTCTTTGTAGAACTGGAAATAACAGCAGAGAGGAATGAACAAAATATGGAAATATCACGAGGCATTCAGGGAAAATACAAAAGTTTCAAGAGCAGAAGTTTTTGTGTTTTGTTTTGTTTTTGAAAAAGATTTAACGATTTAGAATTTTTGAGTTCCTTTAACAGTTTTGGAACACAATCATGATGAAACAGTAACATTGTTTGCCATGAAAGAATATGAAAGTCTTATCAGAATGGAACTAAAAAGACCAAAGTGAGGAAAGAAAAACATAGGATAAAGATTTTGAATAGATGTGGTCATAAAACTAGTGGCAAGTGATTGTGACAGAGCTGCAGATGGAGAGAAGGATACTGAACAAATGTGATAAATGCTATAGGGCACTGGTATTCTTTTTTTTAAGTCCTTTGTCAAAGCTTCCTGGACTTTTGTAATTTTAGGCTAGTGCTGTGTTCATTACAGGAGTAGAAAATCTTTAAAGCCAAATTTATTCTTGTGTTAGCAGAATTAACTCAGTGACTGAATGCAAATCTATTGTGCTCTGGAGCTGAAAAATGCAGCTTGTTGAAGGGGTTGCAGGTGAATATATAAAACTAAATAGAACAATGGACAAAGAGAAATACCATGTGCAAAGATGAAGGGCTTTCCCTTGAGTTAAAAGTGGTGGTAGGAATCCAATCAAGGGGAAATATATTCAGAGTGAAGACAAAAAGTAAGCAAACTGATAGACCTAAGGTTAAACAACAAAAAACCCCAAAAAACTCCTGCTGAGAGGGTTGGACTTTCATGTAGCCCTACTTTGTTTTACACTTATGACAAAAGCCAAGCTTTGTCTAGCTACAGTGCAGAAATTTTAAAGATGATGTTTTCAGTAAAGGGCCTGACAAGTTAATGTTACTGTTTTTCAGTATGAAATCATTGATCCTGTTTCACTCTTGAGGGTTGTTTTTAATGAAGCACTACTGCCAGAAGCAATGTATATCTCTAAGCTTTCTGCTTCATATTTCAGAACTTGAGCATTTAGAAGTCTTTGAGAAGGCTCTGGTCCATATATTTTCTTCCTGCTTTCTTGCTTGCATCTTCCACATAACGTTTGTCTGGGAAGCTTCAAAGAGAGTCCTGAGTGCAGTATGCCTATAGGAATAGGAAAATGTTTAGCAGGTAATTGAGTCCTCATGCTAGAATTGATAAGCAACTTAAAATAAACTCTAAGAACTTAATATAAAATTAATGGCTGTTTGTTTGCAGCTTCTGACTCTTCATTTGTCTTTGGAGCATAACGATGCACAGCTTCAAATGGTCTCAGATGGATCTGATAGTTTGGTAGACAAATTGGAGCAACAGACACCTTTTTGCTGCTGTGATTTAGGAGGACTGAGAAAAAAGGACTTCAGACAATTACGTTCTTTATTATTCTACTTTCAACTTCTATTGGTCTCTATTTTATTCAATTGAGCAAGTGTCAGCTAAGCATTCTGTCAATGGGCTTACAGCAGTGATTCATATAGTCTCCTTCACCAAAAGAAATTAAGTCATTTTAAATGATGAAGTAGTTTAAATGATTTTCTCAGTAGCTGATGTGTGTGTGTGTGTGTGTGTGTGTTGGTGTGTTTATGCGTATATCTGTCTGGTTACAGTAGTGTGATAGAGGGCCTCCTATGTAATTAACTTGCTGCAGAATTCCTTTAAGTATGCAAGCAGGTGATGGGAGATTCCCTCGAACATTTCCTAGAGGGTTTTACAAGGCAAAATTAAGTGTATGTGAGAGGTTGAGATTCTCAGTGTTAATTTAAGGAAAACATAGAGAGAGAATTCCTGGTTGAAATGACCATGGCTGTAT
Organism: Cephalopterus ornatus; assembly: GCA_013396775.1. Lineage (NCBI taxonomy): Eukaryota > Metazoa > Chordata > Aves > Passeriformes > Cotingidae > Cephalopterus > Cephalopterus ornatus. The sequence goes on from VZRE01000501.1 coordinate 1,137,759, forward strand.
TAGCTAACACACACAGAGGAGGATGATACAGACACAGGTATTAAGGTTGTAGTTTTATTTTGACAATGTGATTGACATAAGTTTAATTGAACATAGTACATTAATTGCATTTAGTACGTGGATATAAGGTGACCATCCAAGATGATGAAGGTATTGAAAAAAAAAAAACCTTTGGGGCAGGAGGGTGAGAGTGTGTGGCATGGGGTCGGAAACATGAAAGGAGTAGCAAGGAGATGCATGCAGCTGAATTTGAAGTGTTCTTCCCCTCCTTTCCAAGGTCATGGTCTGGCAGTCTGGGTTCTGTAATGTGTTTTCTTAGTCATGTGTCAAGAGCTTTCTGGGTCTGCTAATTGTAGAGGTTAATAAGTAAAGCTCACCTGCTAGGTGATGTAGCAAAGGAACACCTGCTCCAGGCAGCTTCTCTTTTTTTTCCTGATGCTGTGGAGAGGTATATTATTAGTCCTTATCCATCAGGAAAGAATAGTCTTGCTGGACTCTTCTGTATTACAGGACCATGTGCTTGTAACACAAATGTGTCTGCTTCTGTTAGAGCTTGCTAAGGCTGAATAAAGGACTGCTATTTACTTTTTGGCAATTGGCTAACTCAGATGAGTTCAGATTTATGTGTTCTTTTGCACCTAGCATGCAATTATCTTTCTTACTCGGGTTCTGGTGCACCTAATTGCTGAAAGGATCATAGGAAGTACCATGGCCATTGAGCGATCATCAACAGCAGAATTTGGACTGAATTCAGTGTTTCCTAGCTGGCCATAGTCAAGACATGGAATTACTAGAGTAACTTATTTAAGCAAAAATATCAGTTTGTCTCTGCTTTTTGTGTATATGTAAAATAGTTGCATTAATATATTGGTTGTAGCTAGAAACACAAGCTTTATTCTTAACTACATAGTAGCTGAGCCTATATTTCATGTTAAAAGCTTAACAAAGCTTCAATAGTCCTGTATTCATGCTCAACAATAGATTTCTACAGGAACGTTTAAGTGCATTGCCTGTGCCAGTATTTGAATTATTAGAGTTTGTAGTATAGCATAATATAATTTGACACTGGTAGTTCTGTAGAAATTTTAAATGCATATATACAAATGCATGAAAAGCTGCTCAAGTGATTTTCTATTCACTGCAATATGCTTTGGGTGATCAATCATTAATAATAGTAATAATAACAACTCAAGAGGTTATGCTATTCTTGATTTTTTTGGATTGCAATAGCACCTGTGGGATTTATCATACACCCCTGAAATGAGTATCAAAACTGCTGTCGACTTTGGAGCCTATGCTCTTAGTATTTACACCATCTTGCTACTTCTGGACATCACAGATAGTACCTGCACTGGGCCTGAAAGGATCCTCTTTGACTTCCTTTGGGTTTGGACAGTGTCCCATCTTTGAAACTGTTGGTTATTCCCAATGGTTGGAGGTCACAAAAAGAAGAAAGGTTTATTCAGGTAAGTACAAGATGGATTTGAACTCTAGACTCACGAATTTGAATTGCTTTTTAACAGAAGCTGTGTGCATGTGTGGTGAACTTGACAGCTGGGTCAGATGTGGAGGAGCACCAGTTCTCCATCTATATAGCTATCACTTCTATTTAGACTGCCTTCTAGTAGATCAGTAAATCTTTGGCAGGCATCATCTGTACTTGTTTATACATCACTGAGATTTCATATTCTCTGGAACATGCTCCTTCATCCTCAGTGTTTTAAAGATACAAAGGCCTTGTGTGACTCAGAATACAAAGCTGCAGAGCCCAGACTGTATTTCAATATATGCTGTAGTCCCTAGACAGATTGATAGAGGTGTTGGATGAAAAATCTGGCAAAATAAAGTTGAAGGGAAAGGAATCGGTTATAATGAGTATGGGAGGAAGAAAATCACATAAACTGTGAATTGTATAAAGTTAATTGAGATTAAGTACTTACAGCTGTACTCATGCGTGCACCTTCTTTCTTGTATGAGAAGACATTCAATTTGCAATATATTGGATGTGAAAATTCATGGCAAGTGTGTTTTTTATACAGCAAGATAATATGATTTATTGAGCTATTTGCAAAGGATGGGATGAAATAATGATAGGAAACAATGGACTACTGTCAGCTCAAATTTAGCCTCAGATTTTGATGTGATTTTCTGATTTACATACATGAAAATTTGGAAGCTCCTCCATTTTCCTAGGCTATTAAAAGCAGCATTACAGTTGGGTCTTTTGTATCTTTCTTCTTGCTGTAAGATGAAATTTGACTGCTTTCACTACTTTCACATCTGTAAGTTGGAACAGCTTGTTGTGCAGCTATTTCTGCTTCCCATCAGAATTTGACTAAAGTCCTTGAAACTGATCCCCTCAGTGAAGTGTCAGCTAAGCTGTTCGGTCACTGTCGTGTTTGCAGGCAGCTGCTTGTAATGCGGCTGAGTAATAAAGGTTGTTTCCCTCAATAACTATCTAGGTTACAAGCTGTAACTGAAAGACTTGGGGAATCGGGTCCAAAGTTAACCAACTGGGGAATAAGCCAGGCCAACCAGAGCATTGACAGATGTTCCTTAGATGCTTCCCAGGTTGAGAACCAGAAGACCAAAAGTTTATGTATACCAATGCATGCAGCCTGGGGAACAAACAGCAGCTTCATGTCCAGTCTGAAAGTTATGATATCCTAGGAATAACTGAAACATGAGGGGAAAACTGACACGACTGGAGGATCATAGTGGATGGCTATAAGCTGTTTTGCAAAGACAAGAAGGGAAAAAGAGTCATCATGCTCTTTGTTTAGGAGAATCTTCAGTGTATGGAAGCGGACTGTGCTAATTCTGGCACTATGGAATGCCTCTGGGTCAGGATTAGAGGGGTTGTCTCCAAGGGGAATCTTAACAGTAGGCATCTGCTAATGACTTTCAAACCAAGATGATAAAGACAGCAAAGCAATATTTATGTCATTTAAGCAAGTTTTGGGTCAACATAACCTGGTTCTTATGGGTGACTTCACCTACACAGACATTTGTTAGAAGAACAGTGCAGCAGCTCACACATTATCCATCAAGTTTCTGGAATGTGTAGAGGACTGCTTGCTCCCACAAATGTTAGATGTGCCAACCAGGAATGAGGCACTGCTAGACTCATTACTCATAAACCAAGAAAACCTGCTTAGTAATATTTCATTTAATTATAGACTTGGCTGCAGTGATCACAATACTGTGGAGTTTAGGATCCTGCTGAGCACTCTGAAGGCTAGTGCTAAGACAAAGGTTTTAGATTTTTAGAAGAGGAAACTCAGCTTGCTCAGAGCTCAGTTGGGAGGGATTCCATGGGAAGCTTCCATGGAGATAAAGGGACTAGTGAATGCTGGGAGTTTTTCAAGAACACTCCCCTAGAAGCACAAAAACACTTCATTCCCTTTAAAGGTAAGGGAAGTAAGTGGAGAAAGAGACTCCCTTGGCTTAGCTGTGACCTTCTGAGTCTGCTCAAAACCACGAGAAGTGTTCCAGAGATGGAAAAGCAGAAAGATACCTGTTGAGAACTACAAGGGCATTACCAAGGAATGCAGAGATGCAGTTAGAAGAGCAAAAGCTCAGTTCAAATTGAAATTGGCCAGAGATACCAAAAAACCACCATAAAGGGTTCTTCAGTTATGTAAACAAAGGCAAAAAAAGATGGGAAATATAGGCCTGATATTAAACAGGAGAGGTGAATTAGTCACCATCAACACTGAAAAGGCAAAGGTTCTCAACACTTTCTTCGCCTGTGGCTTTACTAGCACTATTGGGCCCCAGGCCTTGGGAGCAAAAACCCAAGCTTATGCAAACGTGGATCCACTGTCAGTGAAGGCAAAGTTCATATGTGAACTATTATAGGGACTTGGCCCCCACAGATTAATGGGCCCTGACATTGTCTTCTTGAGGATGTTAAGAAAGCTGTCTGACAGGACTGTGAGGCTATGATTCTATGTAACATCTGTATTTACTACAGTTGTGAAGAGACATTCTCCCCCCCTCCTTTTTTTATTTTTTTTATAAATTTAGAGAGATGGCTATAATTAAGTTGTTCTGACATGCTTTACCTCTATTAGGAAACACAGTTTCACTTCAGGATTTGCTTTATGAAGAACACTAAAATAAGTAATGGTTTGGAAATCAAAGCCTGAAAAGAGCCACAAGTTGTGAATGGCTCCTGTTGCAGTGCATGAGCTGCTGCAAAGAGGGAACATCACAGAGGTAATATTAGTTTAATTGAAAATGGGCTGAGGAGAAATTGTAATATTGAGTATGATTAAGTAAAATCAGCGTACAAAAAAAAATCCTACAAGTGAAAACAACGGCAAAAACCTCCAAGACCTCAAACCCTAATGCCTTAGGCTTTCTGTTTAGGGATAGTTTAATTATGTGACACTAACGTAGCACTGCAATTCCATATCAGGACTGTAGAGGTAGGTGCTACTGAACTTGATAGGAGAGTAACAAATCTATCACAGGAGGCCTCTGTCATCTTTACATCGGTACAGTGCAGAGAAAACTAAAGATTTGGACTTAGAATGCCCAAGTCCTAGCAGGTAATCTTAGCCTTTATCTCACCTCTGGGAGAGCAGCTCTCTTCTCCCTGGGCGTTTGACCTTATCCTGAACATTTTGCATTGCTCTGTCTGACTCCCTATCACTTCTTAGAAAAAAGCTCCTCTCTGCTTTTTCTTGTTTCTTGTCTTTCCTTGACATTGCTTAGATCCTGAAGTATTTCTGAAGATCCATTTCCTGTTCAACTGAGAACTTTTGAAGTAAGCATATGTATATTTAGAATTTACTGATGCTTCTTTGAAGAACTGTTCTCATAGTCTTTGAAAAGCTCTAATGAGTTTCCTTAGTTTGATTTAGAGACATAAAACAGCTCAGTGTTATTGTAAAGACTCTAGGTATGTTTCATAATACATCTTATGGAAATGTTTGATGCTGCAAAAGGAAAAAAGAGAAAGTCTAGGTTGGGGGTTTTTTTTGTTTGTTTGATTGGTTGGGTTTTTTTGTTACTGAACTGGCAGGAAAAGAAAAAACCGAGAACAGAAACTGAAGCTACACTCAACCATTTGGTTTGATAAATATTGTTTAAAGATGTCTGACACCAACCAGAGGCACTGTAGATAATAGTCTTGGCATAGGAAATAGTTCTTGAATTAACATGAGAATGACTCTGCACTTTATTAAAAATGGGATCTACAGCTCAGTTAATGCAATGAATTAAATAAAATCACTTCCAGAAATTACCTCAGGGAGGGGGAATCTTGTCTCTGGTACTTTTTTTTTCCCTCAGACATAAGTGGAGGGCTTGGAATTGAGCACAAAGGCATGGACACAATAAAGAAAACCTGTCTTTCATCAAGAGTTCTTAGGTGTTAGGAAATCATTGGTGTATTGTCCTTACTTTCCTGTTCCACTGTGCGTTAGATCTCCAGATAGAGTAAAAGTCCTTCACACTGCCAGTGGCAACAAGGGCAACGTGCCTTTGTTCAAATTAAAAAGCATTCTATTGATACCTGTTTTTTCTTGAAAAAACAGCCAAAGAGATGTACTTCTCTGATAATGCCTGTAGGAAGTTGGCATTGTTTAGTGAAGTGGTTGGCTTGGTGTTTGCACGTGACTAGATATACTTTGGAAGTAAACTAAGAACTTGATGAGAAAATAAAACTGATTGAACTGTTGCTTAGTTTCTCTCTAGGCGATTAAGTTGCAAAATGCAGTACCCAACATATTTTGAGTAAGTGCGCTTTCAGTATGGCCTTGGTTCTTCTGTTTTCAACTACCTCTCCTCCATCTTCATCTGATAACTGTATTAGCAGAAGATATTGTCTCTACTTACAGAAATACTTCTGACTGACAATGATCATGCAAATATTAATCAGCTTACTCCAAACTTACATGGAATTCCTGCTAAATATCAACTCTGATGATACTTTCAGAAGTATCATCCCTGAAATTCTCCATGGCCTGAGAATATGATGAAAACAATTCAGTTTCCATATATTCATGCCTGTGATATTTTTTTCTTTTGGAAATAGAAGTGTGGTAGCTTTTCCTGGTTTGTAGTGGCATTTGGACAAGTTTTGGTTCTTTTTTTTCCTCTTCTCTCTAGCTGGGGAAGGATGACTACAGCCAAACAAATTAGAGGTAAATTTGTAATTCACTAGTTAGCCTGTGGTTGTGCTCAGTGTAGATATTCTTAGTTGTTTACTTCATTGCAGAGATGCTTTCCAATTCCAGTAAGTATCCTTAGAAGAAAAAAGCGGTTATGAGGAAATAGTCTGGTACACACTAATGACTTTACCTGTCTATATACAAAGTTATCCTGTGTAGAAAAGCCCCACAAGTATTACCTATGTTATATATTCATGGGGTTTTTTTGCCTGAGGAGTAATGCATGAGAACCAAATAACTTACAATTTATGTTGTCGGTGATTTGTCCAGTTCTTAGTTTTGTTTGTTTGTTTGTTAGATGTTAAACTTGTTTTGTTGTTCTGGAGAAACTATTCCGGAAAGTACAGGGTATGTTGATGCCACCTCTTTAATATTGAATTTCTACCTTCAGAGGTAATACATTGAGAGAACTAAAAGCCATTTCAGAATATAAGAAAATACATATTTTTAAATATATCTTCTTCCAGGTGAATTTGGAGGCATTTGCCCTTATTATTTTCATTACTAAGTTTACAGGAGACTTCTCTCCTTCACTCTTCTCCCAGAAGTGCTCAGCATCTCCAGCTTGGAGGTGATGGATGGTTAGGACATTTATGTATTGAACTGGAAGAGTCATCTGATAATGCAAGGATCTCTGACCCTTTACAGTTTTTCTCCACTAAAAAAGCATTTGCCGGGAATTTGAGATCAGTCTCATAGTGCCTGAATAAGATCTGTAGTTCTGCATGGTTACACCTATGCTTGTATGCATTCTCAGACCTATTTATGAGCAACAGTGATTGCTTTAAGGTAGGGAAAATGCTTTGTGCTCTTTGTGTGAAAGACACTAAGCGTGTATGTTCACAGTTAAGCATGCATTTGCCAGTTCTGGCTGGTAATTCAGGTGCATAACATCTGGAAAATTGCTGTTCATTCGGTGTCTGTGTCCAATCATTAGTTATGTACCTGAGAAAATGTCTCGTTTACAGCTTTGTTGAGTATATTTCCCATGATCATCCCCAAAACACATACCAAAGTGGAGTTGCTCGGTTTCCTGAAGATCTGGAGGGTCTTGGTTTTGTTTGTGACAGTAAAACTATCTCTCCTTTGGGAACAGGGGCATTTAGGAATTGTCAGTTTTGTTTTCTGTCTTAAAATTCTTGAGCTGAGTAATGGTGCAGGAAAAGAAAAGCCATGCAAAAAAAAAAACCACAACAACAAAGAACTATTAAATGGCAAACAAGACAGAGTTTCAATAAAACAACTAAATCTGCTTAACTTACATTAATCAAATGCCATAGGGAGTAGCTACTAGTTATTCAACTATAAATACTCTGAAGGGGGTTGTCTTGAGGGTTTGTTCATCTGGAGAGATATGTTCCAGAAAAAAAAGAATCTCAAAATTCAGAAACCTGCACCAGCATCTGTGAGTTCACATTTGCACGTAGCTAACTTAGAAGCAAGAACGAAGATATATGCAAGTAAATTTTGTGTTTTATAGTGGAGGGAGTTACTGAGGGAAAAGATCTGGTTAGGCATCAGCTAACACCTGAGAGGTATTGAAAACCTAGATACATTGCAGGTTCAAAAAATTATTATTAATTGCTTATGTTTTATCAATGCAGTTGCTACTGAGTGCTTTGAGAAGGGTGGTGCTGAGGCAGTTCTGAAGAAGAGCAAGGAGAAAGTGGAGAAGGTGAAGGATAAGAGAGATAAAGATCTGAGGGGAGAGGAACATCTGGCCAAAGTAAGAGTAAAAGCATGGGGCCCTGATGGAAAGGGAAAATCTTACCCTGTAGGATTCGTTATGGAGCAGAGATAGTGATATGGAGAAACATAGGATGACATTGATGGAGAGGAGGGAACCTGGGAGCTGCAGAGATGAATTTGGGATGTTAGTCTTATAATCATTTAGGCTGGAAAAGACCCTTTAGATCACTGATAATTAACCCAGCATTGCCAAGCCCAGGACTGAATCTATGTGCCACATTTGCATGTCTTTTAAATACCTTCAGGGATGGTGACTCAACCACTTCCCTGGGCAGCCTGTTCCAGTGCTTGATAACCCTTTTCTTAATATCCAACTAAGCCTTCTCTGGGGCAACTTGAGGACATTTCCTGTCATCCCATTGCTTGTTACGTGGGAGAAGAGACCAACCCACCTCACTACAATCTCTGTTCAGGTAGCTGCAAAAAGCAATAACGTCTACCCTCAGCCTCTCTAGCTGTAAGTATTTAAAATGTGTCTAAACCATCTTCTGGAGGATATTTTCCTCTCTATTTTAGTGTTGTTATTATTATTGAACTTCTGAAGCGTGATAGGGGGAGGGGGGAGAAGTGGCAGGAAAAATAAGGCCATTTATATCCAGAGCATGTCTGGCATGCTGACCTCAGGCAACCATGCAGTAGGACATGCATAAAGGGGAAAACTGTTTTTTTGCTTCCACAAAGAGAATTTTCAGGAGAAGTAGGGAGGTATTATCTTCACAGCAATACTTGCCCTTCACAGAGAGGTCAAAACATACTCTGTTGGTATAGTGTCTGGATAGGGCTCTAAACAGGCTTGATCTCAGCAGGGGGAAGCACATCAGTGTTTTCTTCATATTATGGTTGGAGCAGACTGCTGTGAATTGTTCTACCCTGGTGATGTATATCTCCAGGCTTGCAGCATTCCTGCTGCTGTCCCCTTACTATGCACACCTAGGCTAGCAGCTCTTCAGTGAAGATAGTCTTTATCTGTCAAATGTGGTCGTGATCCATAGGGTCAGTCTTTCTGGTACATGCTAGCATCCAAAAGGTAGGAATTCTCTACTTGTGTTTTCTGACGGTTTGCTTGGAAAAATTCAGAAGTGCGAAACTGTCTTGGAGTGCTCCCAAGGGTGATAGACTCGTCATTATTTCAGGTGTATGGAGCTCCTTTCCTGACTATTTGCAATGAGTGGCAGTACAGTATTTTGGATACAGTTCTTGGCTTTTAGAAGCTGTGGCCACCTTGAGACCAAACCATAGGCCAGCCTTTTCTTCTGGCATTGATACCATTGAAGTTTGTAGGACCTGAGCCATGGCCAGATGTGCCAGGTTTCATGAAACTGCATGTTATTTCTCTCCATACTGAGTTACAGACATCCAGCAAGGTGATGTGACTCCTCAGGTGCTTTGATTCATGCTGTTACTCATGGACAAAGAATTAATGAAATGTAGAAAAGGGCAAGTAATAACCATTAACTGTACAGCGATAGTCTGAGAAATGTAGCACCTGTGGAACTGTCTATCTCTTTTCAGCAATGAGCCTTCGATTTGTGAACCAGTTTGTAAGTTGGTATTTTGGATCCTGAAGCATTCACATGTATTTTGAAAGAGCTTTATGAAAAGGGTAAAACGTATCTGCCCTGTCTGTCTTAGACAAGTGAACTTTTATCACATTGAAGGCCAACACCTGCCCGCCACAAGTACTGTACTAGTTCCTTGACTTTGACCTTCTATGCATGAAAGTGCTGTGATCAGATCTCTTGATTAGTGTCCAGGTGCAAAAGTTAAAAAATATTGTGTCGGAAATCACTTATGACTCTTCTTGGTTTAACTGCCAGAGGATTAATTTCCCTGCCTTGCCATTCTGGAATAGATGGGAACTATCCTAATCAAAACTTCTCTCAGGTTAGCATCAATAAATTGTATTTCCTTCTTCCCATCCAAGAACAACAGCAATGTTTTCCTTTCTGCAGTCATTGAAGAGAAAGGAATTTTCGTCCTTCTCTTGTCGATAAAAAAGAAAGGTAGCATAAACCCAGATGTTCTGCAGTAGCTACAGAAGCTGGACACCAATTATATTTCTCCAAGCAATCAGGAAAGAATTAATTTATCCTTCTTAAATGGAGACCCATATGCTCATTGATAGTAGCCGTACTGTACAGTCTGCTGTTTTTCACGCTGTGTGTTGGGCAGTAAAGAAGGCTGAAGGGAATAAATGTGTTTGGCAATATTAAACCTTTTAGTGTAGGAGCAGGAGAGCATTTGTGATTGCTTAAGCTTGTCAGGGTTTACTGCAACAAACTGAAACATTGAGGTAGAATGATCTGTGACCTAACAATTGTATAGATTTCTTATCAGCCAATACAGATGCTATTTGCAGGTTTAGGGTCAGCACATATTTAGATATTGTTGTGTTAAGATGCTGCTGAGTCACATAGAGGCATTATTTCCTTTCTTGTTGGTAAATTGTTTGCCAGGCAATGATGACTTGAAATATTACGAGAAAACTGAAGGACAAGGCTTAGCTAAATACATATCCTGGAAATAGCATACATTCTTTAAATATTTTTCAATAATGTTTCAAATTTCTTTACTGTGTGGATTGGTGTACTTGTAAGGAAATGTACTTTATCTTGTAAAATAAGGTGTGTTATTCAGAGATACTGAGTTAGTTTGAGAAAGTAAGTATTCTTGAAAAGTAAGGATACATGGATTTTGAGGAAAAGAGAGACTGTTTCAGAAAATACTCCAAGATGAAGAGGAACATGAGGTGGACTTGTGACTAGGTGCTACTGAGAATTGCCTCTCATCAAAGCTATTCACACGTGAGGATTGCATAATGCTGAATAAGGGGAAAATTTTAAATATGTTTTTGAAAACCTGAAGATTTTTGGAAGGGCAGAAAATATCTTGATGTTTATTTGCTCATTAGAGTATCTCTCATAGCAAATGTAACTGCTATGTGCCTGTGTTTGTTGGAAGTATGAAGAGAATTTTGCAGTATGTTTCAATCAAATATGTTTCTATTCCATATGTCAATAACATCTGTATGCTCATAACGTATGCTAATCAGGTGTCTGAGGACAAAGTTGATCTTTGTAGTTATAAACATCTTGGAATTTATTAACTGACATTACTGTCATAAAGCACTATTTGACTGGAATTTATTAAACCATTAACAAATGTTTAATACCTCAGAAGGGACTGTCAAAGGTGAATGCTATTATCTAACCATGTCTAGACTACTTGTCAGGCTAGCAGAGGAATTGGCAAGTCTGTTATTTTTAGTTAGGATTAAAATAAGTGACTTGAAAGTTAAGTTTGTGATATCTAAAAATATCAGGTAATCAGCATATGTTTTATCTTTGAATATGATCTCTTTTTATCATCCTTAGAATTTATTGGAGTTGAGAGAGTTTAATACTCACTCATCCTCACTGTAATGAAACTTGCTGTGAGAATGATAGTGTATTACCACTTTAGCACTGTGCAGTACTGAATATTTCAACTATTTATATGTATTTATTGTTAGTTCTTTGAACCTGTTCCTGATTTCCTTTTCTGAGTGACTGTGGTCAAGTCAGAAACTTTGCCAAATTCATTATGAGCGTCTCCTTTGATCCCAGTGACCTTTAGATCATGTTGTAAGCATTTCATGTTTTCCTGTAATTACTCTTTTCTTTTTTTGACTTAGTGACATACTTGGGATGTATCCTGAGGTGCTCTGGGAACTGAAATGTTTTGCTTCTGTAAAATGTCTCTTTGCTGGAGATGTCCTTGGGGTCTTATTCTTGGCTTTGAGAAAGTCTTTAAACATCACGTATCTCCAACAGACATGAGTTACTAAGGTAGTTGATCTCAGTAAGGTTTTGGTATGAACACCTGCTGTCTATATGAAAATGATATTTTTTTTTATTACATAGACAAAAAAATAAACTATTAAAAATTGCCGATAATTTCTTACACTGAAGTAAATCAGTGTTCAAAATTCAATTACAAAAAAGAAGAAAGTCTTATGTCCACAAATATTTATTTTAGCAAACGGCAGTATTACTCCTAATTAGTGTTCACATAAGGTTTACTACTTAGACTATCAGGAAAAGTTGAGGTTGAGCACCTGTCTATACCTAGTGAGGCATCTCATTTACTGAAATTCTCTGCTATTTAGCACACAACTTACAATAGAGAGATACCAGAAAGTGTGTTTCTCTCACAGTTCAACCCAGTTGAATTCCACTCTTTTATAGGAGTTCAGGGACTGCAGGATGGGGTTGTTAAAATCTTTATTGGTTTAGACATATATTTTGTCTATAGATCTGTACATTGGGTTTCCACTGGTGTTTTTGTGTCCACTGACAACAGCAAAAATCTCTACACTGTTCTGCAGATTCACGTGGAATAGAATGTGGTTACCTAAGAGGTTGCTTCTTTTGCATAGCCATATTTCTACACCTGTTAGCAGCAAACTTGACCAAGTTACATATGGCAAATAGGAGTCAGGAATGCATCAGCTCTCTGTGGCCTTCCTGCTTGGTTTGTAATAACAGGATTTGCTGGTGCCTGCCTTTTTACCGCCTATGTATTTAACTCTTATTGGGGCGTTCAGATTTGGGATAGGCATCTGGAATGGTTGATCTAGTTTCTAATTAAAATAAGAAGCACTACAGACTGCTAAGACAATGCTGCAGCCCATTTCTGCCTTCAGCTTCAAAGAATTTAGTGCATTTTTTTATATTGATATTTCTAAAAATGTGTTTGCCACTATTCTGTGCAGCCAGGGAGTAAGATCCAAAACTCTGGAGGTAAAGGCAGAGTTATTAAAATGTAAATAAGAAGTTAGGATCTACCAAGTTTTGATAGCATTTACCAAGTTCTGCTAAGCATTCTTTAATACTTTGAGGCACAGGTAAATACTATATTATTCATTGTCATTGTACACCTTCCTACTAGAGCAGTAATGAAATTGTCCCCATGTGTTTGCCTGCTCTGTTGATGGAATTCAGACACTGCATTCAGGTAAGAGATGTGCTCAGGAGCTACAAAACCTAGACTTTGGCTGCTTGTTTCCAACCAGGGCATCTGTGAGATTGGCTCAGTCCTCCTCTCTGACCCCTGGTCCAGCCCTGCTGCTCAAAACTGCAGCAGCTGTGAAACTGTCCAAAGGGGCTAGTGAAGGGTTAGATGGCTGCTGGGTAATTATGCAGATACGACTGTCAGGAATTTAGCTCCCTGTTTGATGTCTGGGAACATACAGCAAAACACCAGTCTGATTTTTTTTTTCACGATCTCTCTGCAGACCACACATTTGTAATGGTTTTAAAAGACTGCCTATAGGTGTTTTCTTGGAACATAAAAATAAGCTCTCATACTCTGGCCTCTGAGCCAGTATGTCCTGGTGCTGCTGTTACTTACACTTTGTATTTGTAGGTCAGTGACATATGGGGCATTGTACTTCAATATATGTGGTGCTTTTATGTTAGTCTTTTTTTTTTTTAACTTTTTTTTCCCCTCCAGTTAAAAGTATTGCATTTATTTTCTTATTGTTGGGACAAATTAATCCAAGCCAGTAAGATAGTATTTCATATTATTAACAGGGTCTGCACCAAACCTCGGAGCCTAGAAGTAATCCATAACCAGATGGGACTTTGCCCATCTCTTTCCCTGGCACTTTCATAGCAGGGTTTTCAAAGCAGCTGTCACCAGGACTTGCGCATCAAGATGTGATTCCTTTCTTTTCTGGTACCAGTGGGTGTCAAGTGTATGCTCTTTCCTGTGTCCTGCAGTTCATGCTCTTCTCCCATTAAGGTCTGGAGTCTTCTGTGCTAGGAGAAGAGGTTTTTGAGGAAAAAACTCCTGTAGAGCAGCAGTGCAGTATGGCTCAGGCTGAAGTCTCCCAAAGGTACAGTTCCTGCTATCTGGGATTTTAAATCCAGAAATGTTAGGGGTTGAATTGAGGTTCTTTAATGAAATATTTTGGAAGCCTCAGGCACAACTTGAGTCACATAATGGACTTGAGATCAGGATAACTTTATGGCATGGTGTTTTGCAATGACTATCTGGTGCTAACAGCCAACTCTAGTAGTTACCCCTTGTGCCTCAGTGCCAGTTTACTTTGGTGGCATATGATGCTAAAGAATGAATATTACCTGATGTTGGGTGCATCCTTGTGTTGAGTTCCTTACAAATAACTTAAGCCAGCTATTGATACCCCTACAGCGAGTTACACCTCGCTTACAGTTAGACACACTGCTGTGTATTTACACTGCAAATTACAAGGTGATGGCTGAGCTGTTCAGTCTGACACAAAACTGGCTAGCTTGCACACCAGTAGTAGCCTAGCTGTATTAGCTCCAGAACCTGTTGCAGCCTGAAATGTTGCTGAATGTAGGAGTAGAGGTATCAAAATCCTGCTGTGTGTGGCAAAGCAACTGCAGGAGGGAGCCCACAGGAGAAGTTGCTCTGTGTTTATTGAGACATATGAATGTTCACAGAAGTGGTGAATGTGTTGCTCCTCATCAAAAAGTTTCTGTTTAAAAGTGAAACAGCAATAAAATTTGGCATGTTGTCAGAACCTGATTTCATGATGACAATATTATAATAATGTTGACTTTTAATTAAATGAAGTTGACATATTTTAAGTCTGCAGATTAACCATCTGTTGCTGCATTAATGAATATCCTTCATGGCGTCAGATCAGGACCCATGTTTTGTTATGTTTTGCCTTTTTTTTTTTAATTTCCCAAGATAGCTCTCTGCCACATATATTTGTTGATTAAAGCATGAAATATTGGCCAGAATCAATTTGGATTAGGCATTTACCCACTTCTGGGAAATGAACTTTGTGCGCAGGATTGGTACTTCTCCTAGGTTAAAATGTTCCCAAGCAAGAATTTTGGATAGTCATCTTTACTACTTTTCTGTGCCAAATATATTCCTTTGAACAACATCTTCTAATTCATGATTTGTGGAAAACCCTCTTAACAAACATATCTTCTGCACAGAGAATTGAACTTGGAAGTTCTTCTTGTTTTGTTTTGTTTGGGGTTTTTTGTTTGTTTTTTTTTTTTTTCCAATTGTTTCTTTTGGTTTTTTTATGAAGGTGAGTTGTTTCAAATGACTGTGTTAACCAGAGCAAAATATCTTCATGTGTATATTTTGTATATTGCATTTTTATCTTCAGCACCAGATGTATTCTGCATAAAATAAATATTGTTTTGTAAAAATGACTCCTGCATCCAGCAGCTAAATAATATGCTTAGTTCCATAATGACAAAAAAAGCAGCTGTAAAGAAGACATTATACAATAATTTGCAGCTGCATCTTCCTTTGCTTTAGGTGTTTATACGGCTTAGAACTGATAAGAATTTCCTGGTTACAAAATGAATAAATTTTACTGTAACTTTATCTAGATGAGCGTTATTTGTCCTCTATCATCCTTCCATAGGGATTTGTTTGGATATTCAGTGTGCTTCCTGACTTATTTTCAGAATGTCATTTCTTTTGTAGATTCCTGCTGTTTTCATTATCTACTGAGATCCTATTGTGAACACCAATTAAGATGTCTTCCTCTTTTTGAATGCTGGAGATCTAACATTCAGATTTTTTCCTCTTGAGAGGGAGCTTAAAATAATGCCAGTGGTCAAACTGGTTTTCATGGAGCATTTCACTCTTACCTGTGACTGCGGAGGTGGGGAGGGCCAAGTGTTCTGTGAACAGCAGGGTGAAGTGCGACTTCTTAGGTCAGACTCCTAATGTTGTTCCCAAGAATAAAGCAGACCATGTTGAGCACAACTGAAACAAACAAGTCTGGTACTTGATTTTGCAGTGTATTTTTTCCAGCTCTGTATTACAGATTTTTGAATTATCCTCAGAACAAATGGTTTATATAACGAGACTTGTGTTGTTTCGGTTTTTTTTCTTCCTAACTCAAGGAAATAAGCTGACAGAAACATGTGGATAGCCTGATAAACATCATGAATTCTGTTGTTCCCAAAGTGTGTGCAGGTTCTTCTGGGATCTCAGTAAGGCAAAGAGACTTGAGACTGATTGAGTTTTATTGCATAAAGAATGGAAGTATAAAAGGTGAAAGCAATCTTGTGTCCTTTTCTGATACTAAGAGAACTAGTGGGAAATGTGAGAGTAAGCTTAAGTCCCTTCTAATGCTTGGAACCTTGACTATCTCAACATTAAAAGAATCCTGTTGATCATGCTGTGTAGATCCCATCCATCATGAGGTTTGTCAGCATTGTGGTCTTTGGATGTTTCATAGGATTTTCTTAAAAGTAAACAAACATATTCATGTCTACTGCTGTCGCTTAGAGGAATGTTGCATATAGATATGCTGCTTAATCTAAAGGCAAGACAAGGTATGTAGATTGCGTTGTGAACAATCCTAGATCACACGTGGACTAGGTCAGAACTACATACGGGTTCCTCCATTACAAATTCAGCAGCTGACTTTGTTCAGCAGCCACTGAAATCTGCTGAGAGCTGCCCCTATGTATCTCCACAGGAGCAA
Organism: Cephalopterus ornatus; assembly: GCA_013396775.1. NCBI lineage: Eukaryota > Metazoa > Chordata > Aves > Passeriformes > Cotingidae > Cephalopterus > Cephalopterus ornatus. The sequence goes on from VZRE01000501.1 coordinate 1,154,187, forward strand.
GATAAAGGCAAACAAGGCATATGCTCAGGTTATGTGGTGATTCTTCTGCTGGCATATGGGTCTCTACAAGCAAGGCCTTTGGTTATACCCTTTCATTCTGACTGAAATCACTGTTTGCTCATTATACCATTTTCTGCAGCTCCCCACTACAAATTCCTAGATGCTTTGTGAAGTAGCCAGACATAGCTAAGATGCCCTGGGGCACTGATTTGCATGGCATAGTGTTTGCCAATGAAAACCTCATGGTGTGGCCCAATCATTTCCTTACTGCATGAAGAAGCTGAGTGACAAGCTCTTAGGATGAGGGACAGAGAGAGGTAGAGATCTGTTCTTGAACTCCCATGGGAGAAGCCCTGATGTCCTGATCATTTAAAATTCTTAAAAGTCAGATGCTGTTTAAGTCAAGATAGATATCTGACAAAATAATGAGGAAGAAAAGACAATCATGTCTAGGGCTTTTAAAGTCAGCAGTGCTATTTAATGTCAATTTTCCATTTTAAAAAGCAGCCTTTGAAAACATCTTCTGTATATCTGCAGGGATAAGGCATGGTATCTCCCATTAATTTGATTAATTAGAACATTTAATAATGTTCTACCGCAAATAGGACTCACTAGTTAGCTGCTAGATTTATCCTAACATTTGAAGAAAAAAAGCCCTCTTGAGTGTGTAAAAAACTATTAGAGGTTTGGGTTTTCTTAAGAAGGGGAAAAGAGCTTTGCACTTTTGTTAGTATAAACATTGTTAGAGTTTGACATACACATTTCCATGCCTAATAACTGATTGATATCATTCATCAGTATAATTTGAATCATTGTTATCCTGAAGGGAATTGCCTGATTAAAAATATTTATCTCTCAAGAAGATGAAAGAATGCCAACGTGCAAAAGATTAGCAAGTCAAATTTTCTAAATTCAATGCAAAAACAGAAAGTAAAAGGTTTTCTTTTCCTCTTACAGCAGCAGAGTATAAGGAGCTAGCCTCCCCCTCACTGTGTTGGAAGGAAGAAGCTTTAAGCTACTTGGTGAGCACTTCTAGTTCTTGTGATCCTCCAAGTAAACAAGCTGTCAATACTGATCAATCCAAATGCCAGTTCAGATGTGAAAGGGCTTGTGCCTCAGCTACTATTAACAACTTGAGGTAGAAATGAAGTTCATATTCTTCTTGTAGGTTTTTCTTCTCATTGTTGCCACCTGCTCAGACACATTATGGCCATTCCTCTGGAAGCAAAGACTTCACCCTGTGTCTGTCTGTCACTTTCTCTAATTCCCTCCCTTCAGCTCTTGAATATCAGTTCATTTAAGCGGACTGCCAGCTGTATCAGAGGGCTGGTCTGTAGCTGCTGTCTCTTTGGAGGCAGTTTAACCCAGGCTGATGCCGTGTGGTTTGACAACTTGAAGCTGTGAGAAGGATCTGTGAAAATTAATTGGGCTTCCACCAAGAGGGCCAGGTCAGACTTCAGAGCCTCGGTCCTTTGGTGATGGGCTCTACAGCTTGCTGAAGGTCAGCGGCTGTCACAGGTAGCAGCACAAGTGAGTGTGGCTCTGTCCCAGCTGTACTGGCTGCACTGTGTCACAAGTGCCAAGGTGATGGTAGACTAAAGCAACCTGTGGAGGCAAAACAATGGAGGTTGCCAGGGAAACCTGGTTTCTTGAGTCTGAACGAACACAGAATATGAAATATCGACATAAATATTGTTACGCTTCACTTCCTGAGAATGCAAACTCAAAATAAATAAAAAAAGTTGTCAAGTTTTATTGTTTCTATCTGCTCTGGAAATTCTGTTAATTCTAGCGTGATGAAATCTTGTCGACAGAGCTTATATTCAAGTGTTGTGTACTTTCTGTGTTGCAAATATGGGAACCTAAAGAGCAGAGCACGTAGGTTTATGGTTAAAATCATGTAATAATTTACCTTGGAAAAGACCTGTAAGATCATAGAGTCGAACCGTTAACCCAGCATTGCCAAGTCCACCGCTAAACCATGTCCACAAGGATCACATTTACATGTCTTTTAAATACCTCCAGGAATGGTGACTCCACCACTTCCCTGGGCAGCCTGTTCCAATTCTTGATAACCCTTTCAGTGAAGAAATTTTTTCTTAACATCCAATTTAAATCTCCCCAGGTGCAACTTGAGGCCATTTTCTCATCTTATTCGTTGTTAGTTCCTTGTTACCTGGGAGAAGAGACTGAAACTCACTTCTTTACAACCTTCTTTCAGGTAGCCATAGCAAGCGATAAAGTCTCCCCTGAGCTTCTTTTTCTCAAGGCTTCCTTGGCTGCTTTTCAAAGGACTTGTGCTCCATACCCTTCACCAGCTCCATTACCCTTCTCTGGACATGCTCCAGCACCTCAATGTATTTCTTTTCATGTGGAGCCCAAAACTGAACATAGGATTCAAGGTGAAGCCTTACCAATGCTGAATACAGAGGGACAATCACAGACCTTTTCCTGCTGGCCACACTATTACTGATACAGACCAATATGCCACTGGCCTCTTCTTGGCCACCTGGGCACACTGCTGGCTCATGTTCAGCTGGCTGTTTGACCAGCAACCCCAGCTCCTTTTCCACCAGGCAATTTTCCAGTCACTCTGTCCGCAAGCCTGTAGCACTGCATGGGGTTGTTTTTACCCAGGTGCCAGGACCTGGCTCTTTACCTTATTGAACCTCATAAAATTGGCCTTGGTTCATGGATCCCACCTGTCCAGATCGCTCTGCAGAGCCTTCCTACCTTCCAGTAGGTCAATACTCCTGTGCAGAAGTGTGTAAAGACTCCAAAATGGCAATGCTAAGGCACCATATTTAGCACATTTTTTTGTTACCTCCTTTTTAGCTTGTGATGATTAGTGCTTAGTTAATAGTTTATGGTTTGATGTAGACAGCATATTGGAAGGTGGTATTATGTAGTGAAAGTTCACTGGCTGGAAGTAATGTTTTGGTGAATAAACATAATGGAAGTTGATCCAAAAGGGTTACATTAAAATATGTCTAAGTAGCATCTAGCACTGTGAAGGCAGGCTGGTTTGGCATCATACTGCGTTTAAAGTATATAACATTGCAGCATTCTTCTGAACCTGAAGTAATTTGTTCTTGTGTGTGACTTTATTTTTTTAAGTATTGGGTTCTGTTTTGCTTTAACAAGAGATTTCAAGGTTGAATGTAGACTTGTAGTCTTCTGGTCAGAAAGCAAAACATATTAGGGAGAAATAATCTGAAGTGCTGAGCAATTGAGGAGGCATAGCTGGATGCAAAGTCTCATCATATGCTCATATTGTCTCCTTGTCTGGGCTTGTTTTGCCTAGCAGCTTGCTTTTCCAGTGGCTGAAGCAAGAGAAGAGAAGTGGTAAGAGTGTGTTAGCATGGTGTGAAGGCCCAGAAGTAACCTCTGTCCTGAGAAGGGCAGTTTTCATTTGGGAAAGAACTGTGACTCAAACGAGGACTGTAGTACATGCAAAGACAATTACCATTTGATTGCGTGCATGTCTGGCCTCAATTTCTTGCATGCCCCATTTATCTTTGTAGGATGGAAGCTTATCATAAAAGGAAATAATATCATGGGAAATTGTTACTGTAAGATTTTGACAGCCAGAAGGAATTTAGATAAATCCTTCATATAGCTAGGCAGAAATACTTAAAGGTGATACAGAACTAAATTTCTAGATGTGGAAAGCTATAAGGAAAGTTCAGGGTCTTATTTTAAAATATGAGATAGGAATAAAATTTTAAATTCTAGGTAAATGAAGACAAGCTAGCACTAGAGGAGTTACAGCTGTAGCAACACTCTGCTACAGTAATGTACGTGGTGTAATGGCCGAGGTAGCTTTGCTCTGTTCTTACTGGTGAAACATAGACATACATGAAATGGATCAAAGTCTGTTGTTACAAACATGAGCATTAAACTAAAATTAAGTATATTTATCATTAAAAAACTCAAACTCCAGTGTTCAACTGTGGTAAATAAAGGAGATCAGGCATTGTATTATGGAAACCTGTGGCACAGGCTAGTACGTTTAGTAGATGAGTACAGCACTTCCATTTGTCTCTCTCTCTAAGGAGGTTAAATAAGAATCTGGAATGGTGCAGATGGAGTTGTGAAACTGGTGATCTGCTGCCACTTTCACTATGAGTGTGTTTAAGTCTGGGGAAGACTTGTTGCCGGTACATCTATCATTCTATTTTCCTCCAGAGATAATCATCTTAAAATAACTGATACTAAAGTCCAGTCCTTGATTTTTATTTTTTGAATTTTTATTGTTCACTTTGGATGGGAAATGAATCCAAATGTACAGACCTTTCCCTTTAATTAAAAAAAGGGCTGTGTCTAAAGTCAGTTTTCTTCTATGTGGCTTTTGGTCTCTAATTGTGTAGGGAGTTAGGTTAGATATCAAAGGCAAACTCATAATCCCATGTAGCATATATTGTTTGCCTCTTACTTTCAGAATGAAATACGTATGTCTGCTTGATGGCATTTTTTCCAGCATTGCCACTTACAAATATGGACCTCCATGGACAGAATGGCAATCTCTCCAATTCTCACTCAGTGAGTAACTTCAGCTGAGCACAACTTGGTCAAAAGGTAGACAGGCGTGATGAGAGGTGCTTCAAGCCACAGAAATGTAATCACAGGGAAGTGATTTGAATTGAAGTTTAAATATGCATAAACTGTATCTTAATAGCATTGCTCAGTGTTTCTTAGCCATGTGGGCTTCCCTTTCACAGTGTTTCCAAGCCACAAGGATTTCCTTTTCCTCGTGACACACCACATGCTAAAACTTCATTTTGAATTCTAATTCAAAACTTCAAAAGTAATCCCTATTTCTGACAATGGCAGCTCTTTGGTTAGTAGCTGATCTTAATTGGAGCTGAGTTTGATTGATTGTCTTGTATTCGGTATGTTGGAATTATGCTTTGGTTAATGTAACTAATACTTATAAAATTTTGTTCTAGTTTGCTGTAATTTACAGTTTATCATTCCAAATGCATCCTTCTAGTGCAAAACTGAAATGAAAACTGACAGTTCTTCATACTCTGCTTCTGAAACTGTCACTTGGTGAATACCATTATCAGTGGAAATTTAGATGTTGAGTTTTTAATAGAAATTTCCTGATACCATTTAAAATAGCCTGCAAATGTAATTATTTTGACATAAACAGTATGTAAATAACCATGGTTCTCTTTCTACTGGAGAAAAGTTACAGAAGCATTCAAAAACTACCTTAAGTAGGAACTGTTCATAATATTTCTTGCTGCTGGTGGTACATTGACAAATGCTTAACCAAGTCTTGCAAATCTGTGTTTGTTATCCACTTCTACTTGCCCACTGACTCGTGGGCTCTAAGTCCCTGAGCTTTAGCCTGTTGTCGGCAAAGAGAAGAGAATATAAAACTATCTTTATTTTCCTCAACCTGAGAGCTACCATTTTAAAAAAGCTTTAATCTGAAACATCCTGAATACAAACCACAGAAATGGGAATCATTATTTTCTTCAAAAAGATATCATGGCCTAGATCTTCTGTCTTCTTCCACTCTGCTTTGCACTGTTGCTGCAGATCAGAGCAGCAGGGCAGCTGGCACAGCTTACTGCCCAGGGAGTGTGCTGAAGGGAAGAAAATCCCTTGGTGGCATCATGCCAGGAGAGCTGTCTTATTTCACTCCTCTTTGCAGCCTGCCATGTGAAAGTAGTGTCAGATGACACCATGGGGAGCAGGGAGTGGAAAAAAAAATTCATCTAGAGTAAATCTCAGAGTCCAGAAGGGCTTTGTTTGTTTACTGCACCTGAACACAATTTAGAGCAGCCTTGAGGTAGCTCCAATTTGTGATTTGATTATAAAAGGAAAAGGGGAAGGTCAAGGTATAGCCACTAGTGCATCAACAGGATCAGGATAAGCCCTACTGTGAAACATTCGTCTTGAAATTATTGATCGTTGGTGTAGAAAGGCAGCATGCACAAACTGCAAAGACAAAAGAACCAGAATTCAGTCACAAAGTTTGAAAAACAGAGATAAAAATCCCATACCTGTTTCCTGAGCACGAATTGGGGTTATGGCTAATTGCAGAAGCAATTCTTAAAGTGGACTAAGTGAGAAAAGAAAAACAGTGTTACTTTCATTGTTGGACAGCCTGATTTATGAAGTGTACAATAACAATGAACAGAAATTGCATAATCTCATAGGAGCCTTATTGCTGCATGCTGTAGTATATTTTCATTTTCAGAGCAAAAGAATATTTAGAAGTATTGAAAAGCTAAATTTCAAAACAGCTTCAGAAAGAAAGGGTCAAGATAGCAGTCAGTGGGTCTGATTAAATTTAGTTGCCAAGACAACTATTTCAAAATTATGAAATTTGACAGAAATCTTTCTATAACGTATATGCATTCATGTAAGTAGAAATTGTGTCAAAAAATAAGAATGTTAGGATTGCAAAAATTAAGTATTACAAAGATAGGAGATACCTAAATTAAAATTGCCTTCTATTAGTAATCCATTACCTTTTTGTATATAGTTCTATTGTAAAATAGATTTTCCTGTGGGGTGATATGCTGTTCTCTCAGAAGTCTTACACAGTGAGAAAATTGTCAGTTGTTTGGTGCATGTATTTGTACTTTTAGTCCTCCCCGATGTATAGCTGAATGTTGTATTTAGTGCACTTCATTGCAACTTCTCATTAAATACTCTACATCGTCATCATCAGTGTTATAGTGGGAATTTTGTATTTGAGGACTATGGTCTTGAAGTGGTGTATAAAATTTAATGAATTTATCCTAACCATACCCAAAGGAAAGTTGCTGCCTTATCTCTATTTTACAAATACATGATTGACTCTTCCAGATATTATGACCAAAACCATCAAGGAAACATTTGCTGGAAGAAGCACGATCTGAATTTTCAGAAGCATCAAGTTTCTATGGTAGTTTCCATTCAGAAAGCCTCTTCAGTCAAGTACAGTTGCAGTTTGTATGCTTAGTACTTCTGTAAATCTGGCCTCAGGTGTTGCCACACTGAGCATGGAGGAAATGAGAAAGACAGCCCATTAGTAGCCATCTGTGAAATGTTTGCCCAGCATCACAGTGGACTCAATGGCAGAGGTGCTGTTGGAATACAGTTCTCCAGAGTAACATTCAGTTGTCTTCACTATCAGACCCTCATTTCTCTTCCGTCTGTCTCCAACTCGATTTATTAACTCCTTGCAGCATTGGCACAAATGAGCCATGGCAGCAACTTTCACTGCTCAGCCCTATTTCATTTGTGTTGGATGGCCCCACACTACACGCTGAATGAAGCACTCATCCCACAGGAGGGGAATAAAAAGTGCCTTTATGAAATTAAAAACTGATAGTGTAGAGAGAACTGAATATAGGTTCTTTGCCTAGGATTTAAGTACTTGGCATTACATCCTCAATATTGGTTTAGTGCAGGTCTTTTGATTGTGAAATATTTTATTTTATATATATGGCAGGTTGTTAATACTTATGGTGATTTCAAGTACAATATCAGATTTGTTGTCTGGGTTAGGATTTGTTTAGATGAGTTGTTTTATTAGATAGCAGATGGCTTGAAAATTGTTTGCTGTGACAGGGCTGAGTAGATTGGAATTTTCTGTTTCCAGATCAAAAAGGAGTGGGGAAGGTAAAGAGGAAAGCAAAACTCCCATGTTTCCCATTCAGATTGAAAAATCCATATATATGTGTATGTTATGGAGGGAAATGAAGTTCACTGCGGTGATCATGGATCCTTAAGCAACTCTGATCAATCACAGGATGAATTTCCTTAGTACATCCCAAGTGCCAATATGGGAAAATGAGCTTCTTTGACCTTCTTTAAAGTTTTTTGAACTCTGACCTTCTCCAACCTTCTGTTACTTTCTCTGCCCTTCTTTTGCATTTGCCGATCTCCTCTCTTCTTCCCTGCCTTTCTTCTTTTCCTTTCCTTTTCACCCTTCGTTGTCCATTTTTTTCCCCTTCTTTACTCTTCCTTGTCATACTCTCCCTTGCTCTTCTCTGTTCTGCCCATTTTTTACGTTCTTTGACCTTTCCTGCCCTTCACTGTCCCTTTTCTGCCCCTTTTGCCCCCTTGGTCTCTGCCTGCCCATCTCTACATACCACTCTTAGCCCTTTTCTGCCCTTCTCTGTCCTTCTTCACCTTCTTCAACCTTCTCTGCCCTGATCTCACCCGTGTTACAAACCCATGACTATAGTCCAGACACCCAGTTCCCTTTCCCTTTTTTTATGCCCCTTTTCTCAGCTGTTCTCTGCCTTTCTCTGCTGCTCTCCACTCCTTTCTCCCCCTTTTGCCCTGCCTGTGGCATCAGGATACCTGAAACGATCCCTGTTTAATTTATTTAGTGCTATTCTCCAGAATGAGTAAATGCGTTTTTTTTCTGTATGCTTGAAGCTAAGATTTGATGACAGCTGCCCATCATATTAAGCAACATCTGCTTAACACACCTGATAGTATCTCTTTGTATTTAAAAGACGAGTTAAAGCTGAGAATGATACCATCAGCTTCCAACTGCAACAGAGAACAAAGGAAGGGACAGAGAATTCTGCTTAAAGACATCATTGGGATCAATAATATTAAATACCTTACAGGGAAGTTCTCCATATTGTAAATTTTATAGTTGGACTGTAAATATTTGATCCTAAAAGCACAGTTTTGACTCACATTTTCATAGTCTTTATCTTGTGTTTAACTGGAAAAATGGGGGAGGAAAACCCTAGAGGTAAGAGATTTCATATGTCCTGAAATACAAATTATTGTTCCATGTAATGTGAATTGTCTATTGAACTGAAGTGATTTACCTTTTTGTCTCATAACTCCTGAGGGTAATCACCATCTCAAGTGGGAGACGAGTAGAGTAATATTATAAAGCTCTCTGGGGAAAAAACAGTATTGATTCAGTCTAGTTTGCAATTAATATAATGGTGGCAGTTTTTTCTTTTGTTAAGAAGTCTGTGGTTAATTAATTAATTAATTAAATCTTGCGTCTGTACATGGACATTGAATTGCTGGTGACCTGAAGTGACCAGGGAGCTGGTACTGGAGAGTAAAAACAGCAAAAGAACTGCAACTTGTATATTAAATCTTTAATACTGCTTTAAACCTTAGACAGAAACCATGTATAACCATCTAAATGACCTGAAGCTTTGATGTTATCGAACCTGAATTAATCTGAGTAAATCAAAGTACTCCTGAGTAGTTTGGTATACAGAATAACTATATTTACTACTACTAATCTGTGTAGTGCTTCTATGGGATTTCATAAGCTTAACAAGGTTTAGCTGTGACTTCTGGTATCGACATAGGCACTGCTGGAAATAATGTGAGGTGTTCTCTTCCTGTTTATTTTATACTGTAATAAGGCTTTAAAGTATTGTTCTATTTGTGCTGTTGTGTTTATGGTGAGAAGTCAAGCTAAAGAACTGAGCAGACCATTTTAAATCCTGTGGTACTTTTCCAGGAAAAGGTATGTTTAATTTAATATCTTTGACAAATTCCAGGATGAGGATTTCCAGAAATTTTGATATGACTTGTACAACATACCTGAGTTCAGATATTTCTTTTTAACTTAATTTTGAATGAAGTTAAGAGTCTTGATGAGGCCATAAAACTATATTGACAAGTCTCAAGAGAAACTGACCTGAAATAATGTTTTATTTTGTAATCAAATCAAATTAATTTCAAATATGTTGTGAACGCTCAGGATGTTTTTGGGCTTAGATTAATTAAAACTAATAAATCAGTCTGAATAAATCCACACAGTGCTTGGGTAGATCAGTTTTTTCTGTAGTTCTCATTGCCTACCCTTTCATATGAACACTACTATCTTGATACAGAAGAAAACTTTCGTAATTTATCTCAGAAGTGTTAGACAGCAAGTCACTAGAAAACTGATTGAAATTCAATGCTTATGGTACTGAAAAAATAAGAGTTACATATTTGCCATCTGTAGATACATAGTATATCGTGAATTTTCTTTATTTTCTATTAAAGATATATAGGCTAACTGAAATTTTTAATGGCATATAGGAGCATGAAAAATTCTCATTGTCCATCTTAACTACTACATTGTCAGCTTAGAACATTTATTGACTAAAGTCTTTGGATAGTGAAGAACCATTTAAAAAAAATGCGTGTGTAGCTGGTGAACCTCTGTTCATTACTGGACATTAGAGTTCATCCCATGCTCATAGTCATTGTCTTGGGAAAATGCCCAAGAAAAAGCCCTTTGACTTTTTCTGCTGGGCAGTTATTGTATTAGGGAATGCTATAAAAGCAGCTATGGATTTGTACCAGTCATTACCATCCACCAGTCTTGAAAGCGTGTCTGTAACCTCAGGTGTTCATGGGCATGTCTGTACTGCACTGATAGGCTTCCCTAGGGACTCCTTTCTCTGACTAGTGCCTAGTAGTGCCAATAGGGTGCCCCATCTGACATGTGTGGGTGAAACCTCAGGAGCAACCACCCTCTAAAGTGTGTGCAGGCAGTTTGGATGACTCGCACCTCACAGGGACCCACTCAGAATGACCCAATTCTGCCAACACATCTCTATAAGGGACATATGGCATGGTCCACACCATCCATCTCCCACTGCTGCTGGGATGTGTCCATGCATGGCATGCTGCTTTGGAGAGTTGCTCTGCCCAAAGCTCAGGGAGATCTATGCATTCCTTTCAATATAGTGTATACATGCAAAGCAGTTTTAACAGAGCTATCCATAAAGCCATGTGGAAGGTCAAGGAAAGTCTATTCTGAAGTAATAACAACTGTTCATGGAGGTAATCCTCTTGCAGAGATCTACAAGGGCTTTGACAAAGAGGTCACAGTCTGAAATGTGGAAAAAGCACATATTTGAGACAAGAAGAGAGAAGGAAAGGAAGCACACCAGACTCAAAGAGTGTCATAAAAAAGTGGTCAAACATCGTGCATATCGGCAGAATTGCAAGCTTCCCTTAACCAGGTTCTTAGATGGCCTTAGAAATTCACGTGGACAGAGGAGAGGCTCTTTTTTATTTTTTTACCTTAGGATGGATATTCAGAAAATAATGGTTTTTTAAGAGATAATTGTGCTGTCTAGAATGCAAATTGTAGTGTTTAGTTGTTTTTTCTTTTATCCTCAGCTAACTGTGTCTTTATGTACTAGCTCCCTGTACCCAAGATGGTCTAAGTGCTTAGCAAGCTCATGACTTGTTATGCCAAAAGTGAACGAACAAACAGAAATCCTTAGTATTTGGTTAGTTCCTTTCTTATACAGAACATAAAAAACACTCAGTTGTCTGATACAAGTTGTAGTCTATTTTATATTTATTGTTAATTCCATTTTAGTAATTTGCCATTTCTGCTTTGACACACTGTATTTATCATTTGGATAAAAGAAACTAGGAGAGAAAAGTTTTAAATGATGAACAGGGGTTCTCTTAGTTATTCCACAATGGGTTCTGCTAGTAATCATTATTATTTCTAGTATTTGATTTTAAAGGAATTAAGAAGAATTGGTAGAAACTTCTTGCTGTATATTCAACATAGTGGGTTGGATGCATTGGTCTACCTAATAGGCCAGAAAACCCGCAAACAAAATTTTCAGCATCACTGTTTGACTACTGTAGTAATGGAAGTCCCAAGTCCTAGCTGATTTGGGTTTTTTGTTTGTTACATAGCCATTGCTGTGAGATATATATATATATATATATGTTAGTACACATATTTTAGTAAAGGGGGAAAATTACTTCTTAATTTTATTAAAATGTTACAGCAGTATGCTTTAAATTTTAGAGTCTGACAGATTAACACCATTAGATTAATACCTGGTTACAGTAATTGCATATTGGTAAGAGCGTTGTTAGCAGAGAGATCCTATTAACTTGTTTACGGAGCTGCCTTACGTGGCTAATCCAATTTGGAGCTTAGCATTAATTATAGCAGTGCAGAGATGAATGGATATTGGGTGCAGCACCTTTCCACAGGGAAAACAGTTCTGGTGGGATAGTGTTAGCTAAGTTGCACAGATATGTGAGAAATGTCAGAGTTTGATAAGAGCATACCCAGAGAAAGCTAATCTGTGTGATCACTGTGCCTAAAGATCAGGATTGTCTGTACTTCTGGAAAGGAGCAGGCTCCAGGGGGATGTCCTTGCTCCTCTCCACAAGGTGAAAGAAGAGGTGGTTATAATTTTCATCTGCAAGAATGCAATGCAATCATTTGTTTGCACAATTTTATTCTGTGTTTGCATATAGTGTGCGCTAGGTGTTTAGTTGTCTGTTTGGGCAGAAACGTGTGTTGTCTCACAAAAGGTCTTGCCATTGGGATGTGTAAATATAATAGTTCAGCTGAATTTGAGAACAGAAGGAAGGAAATAAGCACCTTTGTCTGTCATACATGATCCTTGCATACAGAATTTGGTTGACCTTCTGCTAAGATTGCTAAACTGGTTGACGTAAGTCAAATCAGGGAAAACTAAGTAACTCACTAAATGTAAGTCATCTGTGCCAATGAATGTGGGGTTAGCTTGCTTTCCACTCTTGTATTGCCTCTTCTACATGACTCTATAGTCTGTACGTTAATGAGTACAACTATAAGAATATTATTTAGTTTTTACAGCAATCAAAGCAAAATAGATGGAAGACTTTGGTCCAAATACTATAAAGTGAAAGAATGGCTTAAATTTTGGTGTTGCACATCTGGGTTGAGTACTTCTGATTTTTAGATAAAAGTGTAGTTCCATTTCTTACTAGGGACTTTTTTTTCAGAGCCTTTTCTAGATGAACATCTCCAGCAAACTAAAAAATATTATGTAAGGTAAAGTTTCAAAATAATGCAATACTATTTACCAGAAATGTGGTAGTAATTAAAACTGTTTTTCTTGGTTCCCTGCGGCTTTCAGTGATGAAAAGAATCTTAACCAAACACCAAATTTATAGACTTTTGTAGCAGAATTCACCAGCTCATGAAGTGGCATCGGTCTTCACGTGCAGTGCACTTACAACGCATATGTGAAGTTGATACTCAAGTAAATCGCTGATGTTACAACCTTCCTATTTTCTCCCTCCCCCCCCTTTTCTTTTTGTATATTCCTCAAATTTGGCCTTCACTCAAGTCCTCTATGAAGATCTATTTCTGTCAAAACTGAGTACTCTGTTTTTCTCCTGTACTTTTCCTGCAGCATCCCCTTATACTTAGTATTTCAGAGCTGACAGAATTGGGTATTCATGGAAAACATACACACGATTCACCAGGCAAGGAATTTAAATTTCCCAAGGTGAAATTATAACACTTTTGAAGTCAGTGACAAAACTCACTTCAACTACAGCAGGACCTAGATTTTATCCTCAGTTTTTAGGCCCAAATAAACACTTCAGTTGTGAGATTACCCACTTTGGAGTTCACAGTGAAAAAAATGTGACAAACAGAGAAATAATGGCTGTTCCAGAAAAAAAGAGTCAGCAATTAGACAACACTGAATTGAAAACTGTGTTGTATATTCTTACCTGCTTGTCAAGGTCATAGTAGGCTTTCAGCTTGTAAGCTAGTACTGATATATTACAGACCTATGCAGAGGTACGTAACCTATTTTACATTGCAAAACATAAAAGAAAGGGAAAAAATGGTGTCATCGTGTCCTCTATATATAGTGCTAATGTGGAGTGACCAGATTATTGGAATTAAAATCAGTTTCTGTCCTTTTATAATCAGACAAGCAAGTTTAATGATTTTATGTAAATTTTGAGTGAAGCAGAAATGCAGGTTTTAGTCAAAGTGACTCAGCGGACATGCTTTCTTTAGCCTTTTTTTTTTTTTCCCCTCCTCCCTCCAAGACTGCTATGCAAATGGAACAGACTATCAAGTATGCACATTTCAACCCACCCATGGCAAGCTCTCAAAGCGTGAAAGCACAGGCACAGTTTAATTAAATTTATTCAAGAAATCCCAAGACTAAAAAAATAAATAGATAAATATACAACACTAATTAGACTGTTCTTCTCTCCATTAATATCAGTGGAAGTGTGTGTTTACGGACAGAGAGGAAGACACCCCCTGCCACTGTATGTACTGATCAGTTTGCATTCAGGACTCACAATGATGTTTCATCTGATTAATCTCTTCAAATGTTCTTTTTGGAGGTCTGAAATATTTGTCAGATGCCTTCAAAGTCTGAATGACTCTAATTTACAATCCTCATAAAACTTAAGTCTATTAAATTGAACCTGTCAATATTACTTTGTTCATGTTCTCCTGTTTTCCATTTTAGACTTTTTTGTGAGCTGGAGAAATAATGTGGTTTGAAATGAGATTGTGATGTATGATGTAGTGGCATGGGTGAGCTGATTTCTATGCAGGACAGAGGCAGCAAATTGAAACGTTTCCCTGCATGGTCCCTCTTAGGTAACTAGGGAAGCTTATTAGATTCTAGACTTCCTGTGAAGTCCTAACCACAGCTCAGAGACTCACAAGTCTTTCACTGGTATGGATCTTACCCTCCTAGGTCTCAAAGATCAGTATTTCTCTTTCCTTCCCATTATATCCCAATTGCAAATTTTGTGAAAGTTCTGAAATCAATCCGTCTTCATTTTAAATATCATGAGAAATGCATACATCTAAACAGAATAGTCATTTGAACACCTTCCTTCACTCTAAGTTGTGTTAATGAAGACATATAGTCATTCTTTCAGACATAGTGTCTGGTCCTCTGATCAATGATGACAATAATCCCAATTTCACAGAAAAACTTGTCAAAACTAAGTTGCCAGTTCAAATAATTTGGCATACCCCTTGTTGTGCCAGAGAAAGGATACTTGTCTTGTGTGTAGGTGAAATGAGGGACAGGGAAAAAGTAATTTTTCTTTTAATAGTTCGGGAAGTCAGTGATGCAGAAATTTTATAATAATGATAAGAATTTATACTAGTACTTGGATTCACAAGTTTCCTTGTAATTCATTTGAATTCCAGTTCACTTAATGACAGCATTGTACATGCATTTCTGTGCTGGACCTGCTAGCGGGAAAACAAGTTTTTTGACAATAAACTTGTCAACTGGTACTGTTCAATGCTTGTGCATAAACTTAATGATGTTCTAAAAGAAGGCTTACAGACTTCTAAAACACAAAATATGATCTTGTTGTCCTCTAGCTTGAAAAGGCGGAAGAACAAATATTTTTTAAGGCTCAGAAAAACCTTTAAAAAACATACTCCCACCCCCCAACTCCCAAAACAGATCAAGAATCTCTTTCATAAAAGGCAGAGCTAGTATAATATACCCTGTATGTGCACAGATAAATCTCTACTGTTTCAAATGGGCAATTATTTCAAAATAGGACTTACTGCAAAAATCATGCATGCTTTTGAGAAACTCCTTCTCCCTGAATGTAGGGAGGCAAATAGCTATCCGTATGGCTAATCTAGAGGCTGGCACAGACTTCTTGCCCCTCCCCTCTTTAGTCTGGATCTAATGCTGAAGCCTCTGGTATGCCAGTGGGCTTCTCTGTATTAGTGGTCAGTCTCAAACTATGTTAAAGGAGTTGCATGGTCTTTGGTTACAGTTTCTCTTTAGTTTTGGTGATAATCACATAGATAAAATATAAGAGCAAATTTTACTATAACATTAGATTACGTTTTAAACCTAATGGTGATAATGTGCCAAAGTCACAGTTACAATACATTGTAACTGTGCTCAGTAATTATGCTCGGCAGAAGAAACACTGCAGGAGGGCTGTTGAGCTTTTGATTTGAAAAAATTAGCAAAGGTTTGTTTAATGAACATTTAGAGAGACTGAGGAAAATTTCTGGTATTCGAGTGTCTGCTTTAGGTTTGTATCTTGGTTTCACCTCCAGGGAGAGGGAATGGGTACATTCCTTGTTGGTCAGTCACATTCATTATTTCAGGATTCAAGTGTTTCTCAAGGGGTTTTGCCTGCAGATGTGGTTAACAGGCTCCTTCTGTGTGGTAGAAGTTACAGTAAAATTTATGCTATTTCAGAAGGCTTCCTAAAGACCCTCCTCAATTAGAAATGCCTTTCTGTGTACTAGGAAGAGACATGAAAAGATGGAAATGATTATTTAGAAGGAGACAATAAAGAGAGTGCAGCTATACCATTCTCATTTATATTATGCCACTGAGGTTTTTTGTTGTTTGGGGGTTTTTTATATTTTCTGTCCTTTTATTCAAATATCTGTAGTTTTTTGGGAAAGAGACAGCATTTTTGTTTTGTCAACACCCTGTAGTATTTAGCATTACTGTGGTCTTGCTCCAGAACTGTGGATTCTGGGATAATAGAGACAACAAATCATAATGATGCTGAGAGTTGGTCCAGATGTTTATCCTCAGGTTAAAATCATATCAACAATGCAACCAGACATGATTTGTTTTGTCTTCTTTCTCCTAAAGCAATGACATATTATGACAACTCTGGATGGTGAGCAAAGGATGTTCTTAGCTATTCTCTTAACCTATTCAGCAACTCTTTTGCTCATCCCTGTAGCTTCATCTTACAAATTGGGATCATGGAAAAGAAATTTTGAGAGCCTTTGTTTCATAAAGCATCTCATGGATCTGAAATGAAAACCTTTTCTAGGAAGTCTTCATATCTGAATTCATGAGATGTAGCAGATTTGGTTTGGTTTTTTTTTTGCCTTGAGGTATTGGAAACATTTGTTAGAAAGCTTGTTGCAGAGTTCTGTAACTCATTTTATATAGAAATTTTGGGGGTTTAGATGAGGAAAAACATCCCCCAAAAGCATCATTACCCATTTACAAACCACAACTGATTTGAAATATTTGTCCAGAAACAAACACGGCTGGCAGCTAGATGAGGCTTAATTACTTTTCTTGAAATTGATTGGTTGTTTATATTTTGCAAAGAAAATGCCATTCCTCTTTGCATAAACCATCAGGAGAGCAGAATGCGGTAGTAATGTTGCTGTTCTTCTCCACCCTTGCCACCGCTACACAGAAAATCATCTTCCTATTTGCATCAAGATCCCACTCCTTAAAGGTGCCGATGCCCTCCAGGTTAGTGGTGATACCACTGTCAACATACACGTGACATCAGTTTGCTGAGGATTGCTGGCATGATGCAGTTCTTGAGGCACTTGATGTCATCTCCTGCAGAATAGGGCTAAGATGCATGAAGAATGAAACGCTTTCTCACTAATTATAGTGATGGCATTTTTTTTCCTCGTGTTTCTGTTTTGTAGGCTGTAGGTTATGAGAGTGAAAACAAGTGAAGTGTTTAAAGAAGCACCTAGCTGTCAGAACTGTATCTTCCCTACCAAAATATCCTTGGTTTACTCTCATATGTAAATGACAGGTTTAATTATAATCTACCCTTAAAATGAGGGAAGTTAAGGCCTCTCACCTGCTAAAAAAAGCAGTTTCAAAACTGAAGTGAATAAAAATGGTACTCTATTAAAATATTTATGCAGCTTTTTCTGCTCTTGCCCATTATATCTTGTTATTAGTTACTTAGAATGATCTGAAATGTATTTATGCAGACAAGAAACAAGCATTCCTGCTGTGTTTTGAGAAATTCAGGTACTGTAATTTGATACACATGAAATGTATTCTACACTACGTATCTTGAAGTAGACACCATTTAAAAACTGCAAACCTACATATATCATGTTTCGGGGTTTTTTTTGTAACACTTTGTCTTGCGTTAGTAAAGTAGGTCCTGAATCAGGGAACACTTAAATGAATATTTTTTCTTTTCATTAAAGGGATTAAAAAAAAAGAAAGCTAAAATATTGATAAATCATTAAGGCTGTACAATAGTGGCTATAGAACTTGCCAGAATTATTCCTGTGAAGGGTGAAATAACTAAGGTTTTCAAACACATAGTTTCCAATCAAGGTTTAAAGAAAAGCACAAATCCCTAACCACTAGGAAATCAACAATATTATTATATTGTTCCAGTGAAACTGTAGAGCCTTAGCACTGTACAGACTGGGCAACAAATGTGTTTTCACTTGCTTTAGACCTCAAAGGATAGTCTAGCTTACAGATGATAAATAAGAGGGAGATGCATTAGATGGGTGATAGCTGAATTCATCTGTTATTAAGAGAACAGTGAAAATAAGAAATTCTTTCAAGCCTCGTGAAACAGGTGGGTTCTGTGGGACTGGGGTCTCTGTGTACCCATGCTACTTCCTTTCCACTTGTTGAATTATCTTTGCTTTTTGGGACTCTCTGTGTTAGCTTGAAGATAAATAGCTTTTAGGTCCAAACTGAAGTATCAGCCTCTGTGGAACAAGCAGTTTCTCAAAAAAACCAAAGTCTAGTTCCCATGTGCTGATATTTCAGCTACTGTCAACCACTGCTTGAAGCGCTATGTCTAGCAGTTGGCTGGTGATGATGAGCTTGGGGTTTAAGGTCCTGTGCAGTCACCTTTCAGAAAAATTTGTGGGCAAATGTTCTGACTTTCCTTAAAAAATATTGTCCTGGATTCTTTTTCAGGGTTAACATGTCTCCTGTAGGAAGAGGGGAGAAGATTCCAGAATAGAGCACAGACAAGGGGTTTCAGGTAGTGTTTCACACCTTGCTTACATGGAGCCTTTGCACTGATGGGTGCACAGCTCAGGTGGACCGTGGGATTGCTGCAGCAGCAATGGACCACGGCTGGTGGCTGACCTAAGTCCCTCAAACAGCCATGTGCCTTTCCCCCCCTACAAAGCCTCAAATCCTACTGGGACCAGGAAGCTTGTGTAGTGCAGGATGGTTTCATCAGCTATGTATCCCATGCAGGAATGCTTTCCCCAAGGATGGATGCTGTCTACATTTTGTTCCTGGGCTGGAACAGATACAGGGGTAGTGGTGGATGCAGGGCAATACACTGTATGAGAAAATGCAATACTCCAAATTATTGGGAAACAAGCTTTGGTACCAGAATTGATAGAACTGTGCTTTTTTGTTTCATCATCCCAGGCTCATATAGTAAATGAGGTTAAATATGTCCTGAGTAAATATCCAGCACAATTGTTGTTTCATGACAAATAGAGATATTATTTTAGATGCATGGAAATAATTCCCTATATATATTCTTTCTAAGGTTTTGGTATTTTAAAATTTCTCGATCAATAGTATCTCATTTCTGAACTCAATCCACAACCACTCATAATAATCTGAATATTACCTCTGACACACTCAAACCTACTAGTTTATCTACTTCTAAGAAAGTAATGTGTGTGTTTGATGATATATTTAGGAGCAAAATTCACCACTCTCTCTTGCTCTCTGTCACCATGGTGTTTGATTAATGCAGTTGAAGCTTGAGCCTTTGGCCCTGGTATGGCCTTCTTAAAGAGTTTCACAATTAATGTGCTGCTTCAGAAGAGGGCTTTCATATTAGTATTATTTTTGCACATAAACTCAGGTGGAATCCAGCTGAAATTTTTGAATCAGATTAACCAAAGTTATAAAGGGCCACACAGACTATATACCCCAACTTCGTTATAAAGGAAATGGCCAGTGAAATAATTTGAGGAGCATCCTTGAAATCCTGTGATTAGGCTGACTTCCACAGCTACACAATCCTTCAATTTGGTCTTACCAGTTTTGTAACTAGCAACTTGACTTTTCTGGCTTATGTGGTTGTTGCACATCTCCACCATATTTCTGCCTTTTTTGATCCAGTCCTGTGATTTCCAGATCGACTTCAGCCCACACCGTAACATCTGCAACCCTGGAGCTGAAGGCCCCTATGTCACCAATTCTCCTCTTTTCACAGCTGTATGCAACAGGCGTGATTCATGTAGGTCTTTCTCTTAGCTGCTGGGTTTCCTGATGCAGAAGGCATGTCAGAAAAACACATCTAAAGGTTTTTGAAGCACATGGCAGGGTCAGTTGCTTTGAACACCAGAGGCTATAGCCCTCAGAAGGAAGTTATGGGGTAAGTACAGGTGGCTTTTGAGCTACGATAGGAGGCTCTTTACTCAGTGGCCCTCTTACCTCGATAAGTTCAGTCCCTGAAGGTGGTGTCTGAAAGTTGGATCTTGAAGTTTAGTTTGGACAGACTTCAAACTAGAGTGAACGTAGCAAAAATGTTTTAAAATACAGGGGTTTTTACAAAATTGTTTTCAATTTAAAAAATCAATAACACATGATCTCTTATTAATTATATTTTTTATGTTGGAAAAATGTCAAATTTATTAGCAGTTTTAGTAACTGAAATGTAGTGTCATTTAATTTCATATGGGGAGGAATATTTATTTTTTCATTTTCTTGCCTATTTCCTCCACTACAGCAATAGATGAAAAAAAGAACCCCAGATTGACCTAAATTCACACACATAAAACTGCTTTAACTATTTTTCACTTATACTATCAAAACAAATAAATATCTTTGTTCATCTCTAGCTAATTCCATGTTTCACAGTGAGCCCTTAGGTACCTTTGCGTAAGCTTGTGTGACTTTTGTTCTTCAGTGTTCCCAGTGAGAAGAAATAGAACAGTTTGTTGTTTATCAGATGGGATGATTTGGAATCAGTTATGCTGGGAGAATATTTGGAAGACAAATGAACTGTGCAGCTGGGAGAAGATTACTGAAAGGAAGACCTTGAGAACATGCTGACTTACCCTTTCCCTTTTGCTAAAGCTGTGCATTCCCTCTTATGTCAGAGGGATATTTCTTTCAATGTTGAGAGTGAATAAAAAGTTTCATTTATTTTTTTTTTAAATAGAGGTATATTTTTACATTTCTCTAGGAAGCATAGTGTCGAGTTTTGAGTAGCTGGGAGGAGAGGAGCTGAGAGGGTTATAGCATTTATTGTCTGTCCTCCTTATTCTTTCTTTGTAACCCATGGTAAATAGCTTAATCTCAAAACTTTAAGCTTCTGCTGTTTAAAATGGGGGTAATGTTCTCACACTTCATGGGAGGTAAGAAATGGAATTTATTCATAGGTGCAGAGTGTTTTGAAATTCCTATAAATTAGGTGTTATAAGAATGTGAAGTATTCTTTTTTTGATAGTAATTTAAATATGAAAGTAGCATTAAAATTTAGGTCTCTAACGTTTTTCTTTATGAAGAGGAGCTTTCCCTGCAGAGATCTTCTTAATCTTTACTGAGGTATTTGCACTGGAGCACCTCCAGTCCTGCAAAACATTTCTCATCAGAATGATATTAGTGAAACTGTTACTTGAGTGGGTTGGCGTATGGCTAGGAATTTAGGTGCTTCACTTAGAGTACAGACAGCATAAATTCCTTGAGACTTCCTCTAATATTTGATTTTGCTTTTCAAGGGTAAGCACACAAATTTGGCAGAGATGTATCTAATTATTGTACAGATAAACAGGTTAAGGCTTCTTGTGTTTAGTTTTATTCTTTCAGCTTGAAGAAAAGTAGTTTGTAGGGAAAGAGATGACCTGATAAAATTTTGTTGGTAAATTCATGATGCTATATTCACTTATAAAGTGATCTTGGGACACACAGGGGTTATTCTACCATAATGAAGAATTTTAAATCAAGTTTTACTCTTTCATCTGTGTTTAGGTCCTTAGGAGCTACACAATCTTGCTGCAGAGTAGTGTTTCTACTTCATTTAATAATTTTAAAGAAACATGAGTAGCATGCCTTCCAGTTCAGGCATTCATGTTGTGAAAGTGCATGACTGTAACCCAATAGATAAAGCTCTGTCCCTAGCAACTGTTGCTTTGCCCTCCACAGAGGTGGGATCTGGGTTCTTCCTTTTCTTCCTGTGTCAGGTCACCTCTTCCTTTCTGTCTCCTTGAATTTTGCAGTGTTTCTGAGACACTTGTTCCATGTCAAGAAAAAAGTGCGCTGAGGGACCAGTTTAGGCTTTTGTAGACTTTTAAGACCAAAATCCTACTACTAGTAAGTTATTATTGCAAAGATGCCTTGTCTTCCCCTGTGTTTCTAGTACTCTACTTTGCCCTTAATTGGGTGTTATGAGCTTGTGTCGGGTGTGTGCTGAGCTACTCACAGGCAGTAAGTGCAGTGGCATATAATTTATGAATTCTAACTGGCCCTATGCAGTAATAGCACCATGCTGGTGCAGGATGGCAAATATGGAAGTGCAATAACAAACTGTCTTGTAATGCAGTATGATTTTTATAATAGTTTTAGGCACTATTAGATGCTTTGGCATATAGGCATCTGGGCAGGAGGTTTCTTATAACCTGGTGTGTAAGACTTACGAAGACAGCTAAAATCGGAGGGGATCTTCTGTACATAGGTCTTTAGTAATTTTTTATGAGGAAATTTGTATGTCTATAAAAATTGTGGGTGCACACTGAGAAAACAGTATCACAGACACTTTTGCATGCAAGCACTAGGTTTCTGGTTCCTGAAGTCAGCTGCTGAGTCTCAAAGATAGTTAGCATGAAGAACTTGACCCTTATAGGATCTATCACCAGTTTACTACCCTCACATAGGGGTGGCACATGTAAAACTGTTGAAGCAACAAAGTAGATTTTGCTTTAGGGTTGTGGATTGATGGAGGCTCGTTTACAGCTCATCAAGAATTTTGTGGATCCGTACTAGTTTTTGATTACGAGTTAAGCACTGAATATGATACAGACAAAAATGCCATTATCCTAGCTTAGCCAGGTGTGCCTCAGGCAAAATTGCTGCATTTTAAACCATATGGCAATTCACATTCATCTTAAAACACGTAATTATAAAAATGCTGGAAATGAAAGATTAAAAAAAAAATGATTGAAAAATATCACAGTAAAGCAGGTTTTAAAACTAAAGATGAGCTTCCTATCACTTACAGGCTATGGTAAAAAGGAAATATTGTGTACCCTCTGAAATCAACTGTTCCATTAAAAATGCTAAAGCTTACTTCATACCATGTGATAAAACATCTCAAAATTCAGACTTGTT
Source organism: Cephalopterus ornatus (assembly GCA_013396775.1). Classification (NCBI taxonomy): domain Eukaryota; kingdom Metazoa; phylum Chordata; class Aves; order Passeriformes; family Cotingidae; genus Cephalopterus; species Cephalopterus ornatus. Next base: position 1,177,016 of record VZRE01000501.1, read on the forward strand.
AGTAGTATATCTGCTTGAAGCAAAAACAGTTTTATCTACTGAAAAAACATGGCAGATACTGTGAAGTGGGGGTAGCTTTTTATGCTATCTTACTTTGAGCAACTTGTGAATCTGGGAGGTCTGTTTTCCAAGTAATAAAATCCTTTCCTAACTGGTATTTTTGATGGTCTTTTAAGGCCCGAGGGTCTTTGAATCTTGCAAGCTCACCATCACTGAAGCAAGCATGAATGTTTCACAGCTGTATTGTAAGCATTCAGTCCATCCTCAAGTACTTGGAAAAAAAAATGTTGTGGGGCATTGCTTTTTGAGCCGAACGCCTTCACTTGTGCTGTGCATTTGAAGAGTCAGCAATGGCAAGCTTTTGTTTTTCAGAATCTCAGTCTGTCAAAGGAAATAGAAGTAGAAGAGTTTCACTGTGGGAAGGAGCTGTCCTGCTGATATCCCCTAATGATGCACTTTCTGATTTCTGTAGCTTCAATGAGAAAATGCTGGCAACTGAGGGAGTAGTAAATGTACTTGCTCTTGAACATTAGCTAGAGTCTGAAGAAAGTTTCAGTAAGATCTTAAATATGCTGTAGCTCACACTTCTCCACTCTTTGCCCTTCTTTTATTTTTTAGAGGCATTCTAAAATCCTATTTTCATTAAATATTTTTATCACACCTAGTGTTAATTTTGGCCCTAAATCACTTGCCACTAGGAAACCTTCATCTCCAAAATTATCAACATAGCTGTACAGCAAAAGTAATGGATCCAACACAGAGCTTTTCCTTTGTTTTTTTGTAAAAGCAGCTATATTGTTGTGGGCATATGACATCAGTAAGATTTTAACGTGATTCTATGCAAATGTGCTAGCCAGTCCTTTCTGGTTTGATAGATTAATTTTGTGTAGTTTGAGTTGTTTGTATAGTCTTCGTTCCTAGTATATCGTATTCTTGTCTACATGGTCATGTATTATGGGCTGTAAAGGGATTAATACAGACTTCTCAAAAAAATGTTAATTCTTTGTATGGGTGTATCAAAGCAGAAAGAAACTCAGCTGGGTTAAGCCAACATGCTCGTGTATCAAACCCCATGGTCTTCACCTGTATGACTCTTTCTGGTGTTCATTTACATAATTAAGTCAAAGCAAAAACTGACTTCCACTCACAATCAATTTGAACATTAGTTGTATATGAATGCAATCTTTTCATTATTTCTTTTGTGAGTGGAGAGATTAGATTGTAAGGCATAAATGAACAGTGATTGGAAAATTAAGCAAAATGAGGGATTTGCTGGTGGAAGGAAAGTGTAAAATAGGTACTTCTCTTGCCAAGTTTCACTCTTCTTTGGTTCATGAGGTTAATGACTATAGGCTAGAGGTTTGCTTCAGATTACCAAAAAATTTGCAGACAAAAGTCTTGAGTGAAAGAAGGGTCAGAAAGGGAATCCTCTTCGAGCAAAACTGCTCTTTTATTTCAATCAATGCCAGAGGAGACATCTTTGCTCAGTGGTTTGAATATATTATCCTTTTCAAAAGGCCAGTTGAAAGAGATTCAATAGGTAAGCTAATTTTAAATCAAAAGCTGTGTGATAATACATTAATCTCTCCTTGTCTGACACTGTTCACCCAAGAGACAGTAAAATACACAGGCTTGGGCTGACCCAACATAAGGAATTTGATCTAACTGTATAAGTTGCAAGGAGGGAGAATTCCAGTATGAGCCTGAGGGCAATATCATTGGGGAAAGCTGTAAAGAAATCGAAGCCTTGTGTCACTGTGAAGTCCCAAATAGCAATAACAAATGTATTTCAAAAAAAGCTGCAGTTAAAAGGAGCATTGTGAGTATGCATGCCATCATATTTCTGAATTCAGCCTTCCTCAGACAGTACCAGTTGAAATTAATTTCTTTCTGTATGTTTTTTCCTGTGGTCCTCAGTAAGGGAAATGGTGCATAGTGTGTGAGATGTTCACAGCCATCCACATTGTGTGGCTAGGAATCGGTCTTGAAGGAGAGTTGATTGTTATTTCTCACTTTTCAGGGAGTTCTTACTGACACACAAATTTTCAAGGTTTGCAGACCACCATATATCCTGTTTACAATCTCTGGACATAGCCTGCACTCTGCATGTCTCAAATACAACTGGTGCTCTGTATCTGCCATTTGAATAAAACACACTATATAGAAGCATCTTGTCTCTCAAAACTGATCAACCCAGTTGACTTCAAAGTAAAGAAGCCAAATAAAAGCCATGCAGGCTTGCTAAGTTTCATGTCTGGTACACTGATGTGTCTCGCTGGCTTCACTTGAATCAACAACCCACAGAAGTGTCTCACCTTCTGGAGAGTGTCTTACTCTGGCTACTGGCAAAGGGCATGTGAAAGCTGTATTATTTTAAAACATACAATATTGTCTTCTTGTTTCCTGAAAATAAATTTGATTTTTCTCCTGGATTTTAGCAGATTACCCATATGACGAAAAGCACTTGAATTTATTTTTTTTTTTATCTTGCTTTTCTAGCATCCAGACAGAGAGGTGACAGCTGTGAGGATGAGGTTGTTGCAAGTGCTGTTGCACGATCAAGGACTTGATTTATGAAGTTGAAGGGAGATGAATTATGGAATTCTACATCTGCCTCCTTTTATTAAGCTACAATTTGTATGTGGCATTGGCCACATTGTTTCTTATTCCTTGTCAGTTGTTCCTAATGTGAGATTGAATGTATAGGAACCCCTTCCCTGGAGGTGTGTCAGGTAAAGAGGAAATCTCTTTTTAAATATTTCTTTCTATATTATTTAAAACATGGCAGCTATATCTTGTTTTCTATCTGGTTTTGACAACTACGTCTGCAGTTCTAACTCAGCCACGTTTAGAAACAGATTAGTAATCCCAAATTTAATGCAGGCATTACAAAACACACGGTGTGTTTGTGACTCAGTAGTGTTACATCTCGGATCCCTGATGCAGCTCTTCTAATAAGGCCGTGACTTCCTTTTTTATGAAACAATGAAGCCATTACAGAAACCGATCACCTATGAAAGCGTTTCCAGCAAAAAACATGCAGGAAAATTTGCATGCGCAAGCCGTGCTTAATGCAATCAGCTGGATTGTTTTAACTTCTGAAAACAGAGTATCTCTTATTAATGCCCCATTGCATGTTTTTTGTGCATTTATTGACACAGTATAAAAATAACAAACTCTTTATTCCAAAAAGCAGTTATTAGACTTTTGTTCTTTGTCTTAATTTGAGCAGCAATTAGTAGCCATAATCAAATGTTTAACTGAGGTATATACCCAGCTTCTTAATGTCGTCTGGCAAGAACTAAGGTGAAATCCCGTCCAAGGCGCAGTCCTTTTCTAAAGATACATAGCATGTAAAATGCAGTGCTATTATATAGCATTAATCAAAATGTCACCAGCTTCTGAAATGGGCTTCTGTCAGGGAGCACATATTGGTGTTCTGGCTTATAATGGCCTCACTAATTTACAGCAGGCTACCATGTCTGTAATAATAAAAAATCTTCTCCTTGTGCTCTTTTGATATTTTCCCATTGATGCATGTCATTTTTTGAACAGGATAAAACAGTTCTGTCACAACATATAATATCTCTGTTCTGTAAATGCAGAGTGTGCTATTATATAGAAGGAAAATGTTATACTGTGCTGTGTAGACAAGATAATATAAATAGCTTTGTGTTGTGTTTGTTCTTGTGTAGCAGAATCATTTATCCAGTCAAATCTTCCCCTCCTCTGTTTTGAAAGAGGCTTTTTAGAGAAACACACATAAGGTGCAGTTCATTTAAAAATGAGTTTCTGACTTCAAGAGTGCAGAATGTTTACTTTCAGATCAGTAAACTGATCTATTGGTAAAATCACTATTTTGCAAATCACAAATAACAGATAATGGTAATGGTTTATTGGCAGAGAATCTCCCTTGCAAAGAATTCTTTACTTGAATCTTTAAGCTACCTTGTTCTCAGCTTAGTCTTATCCATTTTGTGGGTGGAACCTTTTTTATCAGTGAAACAATTACAGGAAGCCCTTTGCATTGTTTGTCTCTGAAAGTATAATTCAATATGCCTAAGCAGAAGGTATTTAATATAGCTTATTCCTACTAGGCTCTACTGCTTGTAATATGAGTGCTAGTTTTTTGATTTTTTTTTTTTAGATTTTAAGAATGAGAGTTTACTAGTTTTACAAAGTCAATAACTAGGTATGGCACAATATATGGAAATTCACATTTATATACTTATACTGTGTATATTTACAGTGTTCAAGTAGAAAATTTCCATCCCTGTTGAACATTACAAGATGGTTAGAAGAGGCTGAGATATAAACTATTGATGTAATCCCTGAGAATTCTTACCAAAAAAACTGTGTTGCTTTTGAAGGCTGTATCAGCACTGGGGAGAGAGCAGTGGGATACACCGCTGTTGCTTCATGTGAAGCTCTGAAATTTGAATGTGCTGAAACACTTTGCTCTCTGCTCTCAGGTTAAAAAAGTCCCTGATGTACCACAGCCAGTTCATGCCAACTTCTGGTCTCATTTTAGGAGATCAAAAATACTGAATCTTCTTAATGCTGGAATGGTAGCAAATAGAATTTTCACGTTGAATATTCTTGAACGCAGACTTGTGGTGCCTTGCTACCTATATATAATGTTACAACATGTGTGAAGATAAGGCACAGTGAAGTGAAAAGATTCACAGTATGTGAAAAGATTCAAGGATCTGTAAGTATAAATCGCTGTCTGAAATACAGGGCCATTTTTTAATCTGCCAACCTCTCTGATTTTTCGCATCAGTATAGTATTATGGAGCTATTTGAAAGTCATCAGAAATTTTAGGATGTCATCTAATAAACTAATCTGAAGAAGCCAGAGTTTCTGAAAGTTTTCCTTCAGAGCTCTTTAAAATAATAAGGAATCCTTTGGTAAATTGTCCTTTTGAAATACTGAATTACTAATATTTTTTGTGTATCACATTGGGCATCTGACCCATATTTTGAATCATTGCATTGAATTTGTTACAACTAGTCTAATGATACCTTCATCTCAAACTTCAAAAATGAGATACAAAGAAAAGTTTAAGGAACGAGAGAAATATATTTAGTGATAAATATCACTGGAGTTCGTTTTTGTTGGGTGTTTTTGTTTTGTTGTTGGTGGTGTTGTATTTGGTGGACTTTTTTTTAAGGAAATAGAGAAGTGAGCATGGAAGTACAAAGCATAAACATCTTCTCAAGAAAAATACAGGATATATTTTTCTAATTAGAAGAGGAAAACATGAGGAAAACATAAGGAATAGTAAGAGTGTAGGGGTAAAGGCAGGTAAATTCGAAAGATATAATGACAGTGATTTGTTAATTTGATGGTGACATAAGCCACTAGATAAAATAGGGAAATCTCCTTCGTCTTTATGTCTTCACACAGAACTAGATGCCATTTCAAAATGTGCAGCAGCAGTAGTCAGTTATTCATTGCATGTCTAAGTCTTCTACTCTTGGTGGTACTGAGAGTACTACTCACTATTTGATTATTATTCTCTCTAACATGCTATGACAGTTCTGAACAGGCAAATCCTTCACTCTCTTCTGACTGAAGTTTCAGGCAGCAGACATGAGCAGGAAACAATTTTTTTGTCTCACTGAACTAGAGTGGTGTTGAGGGTTAACCCCAGTAGGCAGCTAAGCACCACACAGCTGCTTGCTCACTGCCCCCAGCCTGCCCTCGCCTCATCCCCCACCCTTGCAGTGGGATGGGAGAAAGAGAAAAGGAAGAGTAAAATGATGGAAGCTGCAGTGTGGCAGGGATTGACAACATTTTCAGTGACCTTCTGTTGGTGAAATTTTGGCTGTTATATGATCAGTCTGAAGACTTCAGACCATTTCTTGCTCAGTTTGTACTGTCAGTGGAATAATGAAATCTGCCCATTTCCAGGGTAGATTGTACCCTGAATGTTGTTTGTGCTCTGTGATGCAGTCTTGGGAAAGTTAGATAAAAGATGTGCAAGTCTCTTATTGGATTTGTTTCCTCATTCCCAAAGGAAGCAGTGCATAGCCCTGCAGTTAATTTTGCTCTCTCTTTGCTGTATCCCACAGCTACTGATGAACAGTCAACTCATTTCTGGTTAAAAGAATGTGAAGGAAAATGCCTTAAAGCAAAATACACTGATTTACAGTGCAAGAATAAAATGCACAATAAGAAAGCACTGAAACTTTGTTTGTCTCTCTGAGTAAGGATTATGTATAGAGGGAAGGATTCAGATCAGTGATTAGAAAAAAGGAGTTCATGGTAAATAAAAACAAGTTATACTAAAGCTCTTCAGAAAGGAATACTCAGAGGTTGCGTACTGTGTTTCATCTCTAAGTGAACAGGATGCCCAAAGACAAAAGCAGAGGCCAAATCCAGGAATGGAAGACGATTGGCTGACTTGCAGTCCTTTTACTTTAAAATGTTCAGGGCCATTTTTTTAAAGAACACTCTCAGTGGGAGAAATTGGGAGCGCCAAGCACCTTATCCAAGCCTGTGGAATAGCCAGATGTTTACAGTGGGACCTACAGCTTCAACTCACTCCAATGAAAAGGGGAGAGCCTGAGTTTAATATTCTGTGCAAGCCCCCTAACCATTGGCAGTGGGAAGTAACACTGACCAGTGTAATCATGACAGCTTTGCAATCAAAGCTGAAACATTAAAATCTGTTTTCAAACTATCATGTGACCATGCCTTCAGTTAGCAGCTAATTTGAGAAGTGAAAACTTTTTTCTACAAACAGCCTAACTGATAAAAAGCACTCTTGCTTCACTAGGTTCCACAGTCTTCAGTGAAGGACAGTAGACATTCTTAGCTAATGCAGTGTCCCCTCTTGTTCAGGGTCTTGGAGAGGCAGGGTATGAAGCTGGATACTAATCAAACTAATCCTCTGTGGTGTCTGAATGATTTTCATCCCTTGATAAGGAGCCTGCAAGACATGTACACACTCCAGTATTTTTTAAATTTGATTTTGAGGACTTCACTGGTACTTAATATTAAACAGAGAGATGCAGCTCTGCCCACTTATTTTAAAGAAACAGATCTTCTCTGTCCACCCAGTTTGAACAGGACTTCTGTGGAGTGGGTAAATTACTTGAATCTTGAGACTACATAAGCTTATGTAGGGCAACAAAGTGCTTCAAAGTTCTGAAAGAATCTCTTTTTTGTAACTAGCATTTTGAGTGTATTTTATTTGCATCTTCCTAGCTCTCATCTAAGCAGTAGTGATGCAATTCTAGAAATGCTGATTAGCAATTTTCTATAAGCAAAAAGTAGTATTGTGAAACCTTGGAAGAATAGAAGATGAATCACTTTTTCCTCAGCTGTAATGCCTTGGGCTGGATTGTTTTGAACCTTGTTTTGTTCTTAGTAGATCGGTCTAAGACAATGGAGTGCCTTCATGCCAATAAAGATCAGCTGGTGTTGTCTTTTCTGCTTAAGACATATGGAGTTTGAAAGGAGCTCTATACAGGGATCAATAGTGGACAATTAAGAAGATGAAAATATGGTCTAGAAGTGACAGCAACAGATTGGGAATTGAAAATCTCTTTTCTACTTCTGTCTCTGCCTGTGGCGGGACAATTTACTTACTGTCTCACTGCCTTATTTCCATCACTTGTAAAATTACTTTATTAGTGGTTTTGCAACAAGACTAACTGTTAAGGTTATTTCTTTATCTGTGCAGTGCATAGAGAAATAGTGTGCTAGTTTCCTACCCAGCAGAAGAGCAACTCAGGCAGTACAGCTTCTTGCCTGCAGTTAAACTAGGTACCACATGCAGGACCAGGTCTGGCATTTTCTGTTTAGAAATTGCTAATCTGCTCAGGGTAGGCTAGTGTATATGGCACTGCACTGAAAGGAAAACATGTACAGGATGTTAGTAAGTGTATAAACACCTTCCTCTCTCTTCCAGATCAGTGCATATAGCATTTCATTTCTAGAGATAGACACTTGTATTTTTAGTGGATGTGAGTAGGTGAAAAGCTTAGTGGAGCTAGGGTGATTTACAAACACTGAATATTTGGCCCTATATTTTCTTCTGCCTAATCATAATTACATGTAAAGGAGTGATTTCATTCTGTTTCCTCACTGAATGCTGGCTGATGCTGCAGGGACTATCCCTAGTTTTATTGCACTGGCCTTTTCTGCCAGCAACTCTTTCCCAGATAAATGGAGGGAATTTTTATTGACAGCTTATTTTAACAAATCTTATGATGAAGGATGTTTCTGCTGCAGAGGTAGAGAGCAGCTGTGAGATGGGTTTCACTGGCTATGATCCAATTTATCTAAGTTGTCTGTCTTGCTGTGACTCATCAAGTACTATAAAAAGTAGATGTGAAATGGGCACAGGTAAAAAACCCCAACAAACCCACCTCTGAGTGAAAAGGCACTTTATGTCACGATGTCATGTATTAAAGAAGTCCAAAAAGAGCAGACTCATCCTGCCAATGTCAGTTCTCTTTTAGGTAAAGCTGTGTGTGGTGAAGTTTATCTTTAATATAGCAGATGAATTACTGCATTGAGCTAAGGTGTGGATTTTGAAAAACAGTTTCAGTCTTAAAATCAACGACAGTTTTTGGAGCACTTGTCATATCTACGTAATCATTAGTTTACATGTGTACTGTATCTTCCTGCCTAGAAAATGTCACAGCATAAGCTTAGGCAAGTTGCCCCATTTTACATAGAGTCTTATCATGAAAAGACTGACTTACCAGCTGTGTCTGATGGTAGGAATTGATGCTTTGCTTTCCTGCCTTTTAGCTTCTACTCAGCTGCATGAAGGGAAAGGGGAAGGTTATTTAAAGCGACCTAGAGAAGAGTCATGGATTTTCATTTGTGATAGATACAGGGTGGAAGAGAGGGGAGCAGAAATAGACCATTTTGGAAGATACAGCCTCTGTAAATATGTGTGTGTTGAAAGTGTGTTGTGGTGTTACAGGAAAAAATAAACAGTGGAAGAAAAATGGGTGGGGAGTAACAGTTTGAAATACAGGTGTGTATATAAAATTTTATATGAAAGTATGACTGTTATTATTGTGCCTATTTAATTTCTTAAGGGGTTTGGTTTTCCATATAGGTGGATGCTGTCAATGTTTATGAACTGTGCATATTACCTAATGACTCATTTCTCAATGAGCTGAAAGCCTATGATTCAATATTTTCAAAGGAACCAACATTAGGCCTAAGGGCATAATGGAACAATATGAACTTGTATGGGCTTAATTGCCATCTCTAAACAGTTAAATCCGGTCTGAGCTTTCTAGCTTGAGAAGGTTGTTCTACTGAGGGTGAAAAAAACAAACAGATCAATGGTGTTTCAATGAATGGTGTTTAAAATAGCAATAGAATAGACAACAATTGAATAACTAATTTCTAATATCTGCTGATTTTTTTTGTGCTTTAAAATGTAGAGCTCCTCTTCTTGTTATTTGACCCAATATTGTTTTGTTCTTCTCTATTTTGTGTAGGTAGAAATTGGGAAAGAAAATAGGCTTTTGATGAATATCAAAAATTTAAAATCGATATCTTTTCAGATTTTACCTCAATTACATCCTAATTGCTCATTTTAGGTGTTAATTCAAAGCTTATTCATTTTACTCTAAATAGTTTTAGTCTTCAGTGACTGTGGTTAGGAAAAAATAATTATCAAATATAGTAAAGTTTCTCTTATTAGTTTCTAAAAATGTGATATGAACAGCTTAAAAACTGCTTCCATTTTTTTTCATCATCTGTGACACAAAAGCTATTCCCTTCTCAGAGCAGTATCAGATGTCCCAATGTAAAGTGAAAGCTGAAAATTTTATCAAGCTTTAAAAAGAGATGTACACAAACCCTAGTCAGTAACCAGAGCAGTAATTTTTTTTGGATTACATTTTATCTTCTGGAGTGTGTTAACTCAGTACACAGGATTTGGAAGTTAACACCAGTGATTAACATCTGTGCTGGTTTTGTTCTTCCAGTCTTAGTGGCCTTTGGAAAGAAATAGGGGGTTGAATTATTTCTGGTAGAAGTGGGAATAAAATAGTTTTTACGTCCTCAGGTCCTCATTCTTTTTTAGAGACTTCTGTTCACATTGTGCTCCTGGGTTTGACTTCAGGGTTTTTTGGGCTTTGCTCATTTTTTTTTTCCCTACAAATCATTAAATACTAGCAAAACATAAAGGGTAGGTCAAGTTTCAGTCATTTCTTAAATCTGTCAGTATTACATCTTTCATTACTTTCATCACTATTGGGTTTTTTTATTGTCCATAATTAGTTGTAATTTTGTTTATTTTTAAAATTTATAGAGACTATTCACCTGGAAATGGTATACTGTTTAGAGGTGCTTTTTCACACTTGCTTTTCCACAACTGATTCTTTTTAGTTTGTCATGGATAAGCTATATGGATAATGGTGAATATACTCAGTTTATGAGATTGTAGTAAGGGCTTCTGATAAATAATGGGCAAGAAATAACCTATTGAAAACAGAGTGTTAGTAAGAGACACTGTTTTATTTGTTGCTTGAAAATTATGAAGTTATTTCCTCTGTAGAGGAAGAAATTCCTCATAAATCAATAGGTGGGACTAGACTTAGTGCCCTTTTGAGATTTATAAACTGGGGAAAGAAGTCATTGTCCTTTATGAATATTTGGAGAGGTGACTCTGGAATTTGAAAGATTTGTGAAGAAGTTGCTTAAGCATTGCTGTATGACTGATTAATCCTCCAATTAATAGTATTCATACTGAAATGGCTTCTTAGTTATGGCACAAAATGACCTTGACATATTTATGCATAAAACAACTTACTATATATAGCAATGATATTAAGCAGTTTTTGAAATTCACAATTAAATAGCTTAAAGAGACTTGTACCCTTATTGACTGTTTAAACATCAAAGATATTCTACAGCATACTTTCCCACTTTCGGCAGTTATCCTTGAATTTACACGTAAGACAGCTTGTAACACAGAGTAGCCTTTAATTAAAATATTCCTAGAATCCTCTGAGCTAGACTTAGATAAAAGTTTACCATGGGAGAAAAAAAAAGACATTCCTAGTTATGTTTATGGTCTTAAAAAATCATGTGCTATATATTGATTTCTGTAACTGTCACTGAGAAAAAGGCTTCTTCTGAAAGCTTTCTATGGATAGGTAGAGAAAGTGTATGGAAACAATTTTTTTTTCATGAGAGAATACAACAATAAAATTATATCTCCTTTAGAGTGTACTTTGAAATTTGGTGAGAGAACAGACAAGTTTCTAAAATACAGTAGTGCAAAGCATTCGTTATAAGGACAGTTTAGTTGTCCTATTTCTGTTGACGCTGATGTACCCTACTATGTGACAAAATTAAAAATGTGCGTATTAGCAGCAGAGCCTGGAACTAAGCAAGTGGAAAACATTGAGAGAATAAAAAACCTTACGAAGTAGCACTTAGTGGAGGGATAAATTGACAGTACTTTTCTTTTTTAGTACTTGAATTTCATTAGAAAGTGCAGATACAGTGTAGCTAAGTATTTCATAAATGGTAACATGTTAGCGTGAAAGCTTTTTTTTTTTCGTCTGGAGTGGGGATTTCAGTTGCTCACAATATTGCTTTCGCTTGCTTGACTGTGAAATACTGCAATTCCTCAAAATCAGATCCACAGTTCAGCCTGACCCCTGGAAAGAGGGCTACACCAGCTATTAAGTTAGACATCAACTCAGGTAGCTTATCCACATAGTTGCAGGTTCTGTTTAATTGCCCTCAGTGGATTCAATTCATGAGCTCAGTTTGCTTGGTTGGGATAACAGCTCTGCTGTTTTGACTGATGAAATCATAGCATTTTTTAACACACTGAAGTGTTGGTTTAGCTTTGAGTTTTATTTTGAATGAAACATTAATGGAGATGAAGGAGGGAGAAATGAAGTTTTCCTGCTGTTACTGATTATCTTTTTGGAGACCCCTAAGATTTGGTGAAATGTCCAGCTTCAGCCATCCGTCCCTGCAGTGTCTGAAACAAGTTGCTTACAGTCATCCTCCATTCAGACCATATTACACTCTGTGATCCATCCAACATGTTCAGAGTTACTCCTATACCTCCAGGATTTTTTTAAATACATCTAAAAACTACGAAGTACCCATTCTACTAATAAGTGAACTTTCAGGGAGTGAACTGATTTCTTTCAGTTAGATGATTAGGAAATCAACAGAAGTAGATTTTGTTTGTTTGCCTGGTTGCTTACTTATAGGAGCTTAAGAATGTTCAGATAAGCTGCAGTTCCAGCCTTGGCACATATCAACTTTTTAATTATTCTTCTCTTAAGTAATTTCTTTCTTAATCCCCTCCTGTGGTTCCATATTCTTCCTATATCCTTTCACAGTGGTAGAAACCTTCCAGTATTTTAGTCTGCCTCATCTGTTTTTCACCTTCAGCTTTCATTGGATCTTAATGCATAGTTTGGCCTGGTTTCATAAAAGTGAAAAATGATGCATGGATCATTAACACAGACTTTCCTTCCCTCCCCATTCTAGGAACGGTCTGTTGTTTGTTTGGGGTTTTTTTAAATTAAATGATCTGCTCATTCATTCATAGTAAACTTCGAAGGGTAAGTGGACAGAATGGAAAAGTTGACTAACACTGCTGATAAAATATGAAAGAATAAATGCAAATTACAGATAATCCTTTAAAAAAAAATCAAGCCCAACTGACTGGCTGATAAAAGCAAGCAAATCTTTCCTTCCCTGTGAAGTCTCAAAATACAAGATAGTAGAATAAATGTATGGTATTGGTTAATACACAACTGACTGAGAGATTTAAAAAGACGTAAGTTGAAGTCTGGGTGTCTTTGTCTGACTTCAAAAGCACAATTCTATTTGTAAAGAAGAATATGTGCTTGCTTATTAAAATGCTCCTAGAATTAAGTAACGTTTGTGCATTTTTTTCACAATACAAAACACTATTTTAGGCTCAAATATTATGGGTATATTACATTACCTTGTGATTCTTACTGTTTTCCATACTTTCACACCTCTGAGAATACAAAAATACAATTTCTGTCACATACTGGAATTTCAGTCTGTATATCTGCTGACAAGAGGCGAGAAAGTATTATTTTTAGTACACGTTGGCATTCTCACAGGAAGAAGCATAGTTAATATTCACTTGGAAAAACTGTTGGGGTCTTTAGTTATTTTGCTAGTATTCAAATGCCTGCTTATTTTATAGTTCTAATGTCTGAGTGTGGCAAATATGTCACTTTGCCTCTAGGTTTTTTTGTGTTAACAGAGGAGGAGGCATGCAAAGCACACACCTGCTCAGTGGCTGCCAGTCTCAGGAGGGTTTACAATCACACGTTCACACACAGCTCTTACTGTTGAGCCCCACGTACAATCCATGCATAAGCAGAGAGTGAAAACAGAGGGAATACAGCAAAAAATGTGTTTATTGTTTTACTAGCTTTTATGTTCTTTTCCAAATTCTTCAGCAAGTCACATATCTTGTGGGATTAAGCCCTGGGTTTGGTATAAATCTTTAGAATGCGGTAAGAAATTGGAACAATCCAAATGACTGATGTATTGGATTGAATATCCAGATCTGCATGTGCCAGTTCCCCATCTTCTGTGAGGGTTTACTTTGAGTTATTTATGAGCTTTTTTAACCCAGAATTTCAGGAGTTACTGTGCACCAATGTAACAAGTTTCCTCTTCCCGAGAAACTGCTGATTTGTGAAATGAGGAAGACACATTGCCGGTTTTGTCTTGGATTATAGCTGCTCATGCTTCACAGGTTGTTTGTCCACATAACTTTTGTTTTCACTTCTGTTTGGTTACTGACGTGATCTTTGCTCACAGAACAAGAATCACATAGTATCTAATCTGTAAATAAGTAGTTCATATCCTCCCCTTTTACACTGGGAGGAAAATTCTGGTACCTGGTATAGGTAGGTTTCCTCTTGAATACCCCCCCTTATCCCTTGTTGGTGAATGGAGATGGACATGACTGTGGGCCGAGTTTTGTCCCCTTCATTTCCCTGGGGACTAGTTTATTGTGGACTTCTAAGACTAGCAGAGTGACTCTGGGACTGATGAGTTGACTCCCTGGTACATGACTATGGTGATCAGGTTCAAGCAGCGGAGAGGTCAATGTCGTAATTTTTCTTCCAATTCAGTTTTCTGTTCTTGACTGAATGTAGATGTTGCTTTGTTTTATTTCTTTTTATCTTCAAAAAGGATTTTGCAATATGTAATCGTGGACTGTCTCCCTCCGAAGCCTCGGCGGACAATTTAGGTTCTTGTAGCCCCTGTGGTTTTAGCAGTTACTGAGAGGCATAATGGTTAACTGGAAATGATTGGAGGCGATTTCCCTCAGTGTGGCATGTTGCTTGGTAGGAAAGGCAATGTTTCATAGGAAATTCAACAAAATGGAGGTAGGAAGGTGCAAACAGTTTAACTATAACATCGTTTTTACCAAATATTGCCCACTGGTTCTAAGGACGATTGCTTTGCCATTGAGATGCTTGAGAATGCAATATATATGCAGCGTGGTGGGTGGGACAACTGGGACTGCAGAGAGCAGAGCTCCTCTTCTGTAAAACATTTTATTTGTTAGTATGCAGATATTTTAATCTGAGGACATCCAGAGGTTGTTTTAACCATGAAGAAAAGAGGGAAAAAGAAAAGGTTTCTCTGTGTTTAGAGTTTGATTCTTCTGTTGCCTTTAGCCCTTGTTGTGAAAAATATAAAATGCTTGGCATATTTTTATTTGCCATTAAAACAGCACATACATAAGGTCAAGTATGCAATTAGGTCTCCTCTAATAAATGTGCCCTTTGTCAACACATCCTTCTACTCTCTGAAATCTAAGCATGTATTTCCCTAAAAATTGCGATAAAAGGCCTTTAACAGTTCAATAGATGAAATGATGCTGCCTCCTCCACTGTATTCAAATCCAGTTAAACAGAATGTATTCAGTCAGAGAAGGGCTGGCTGTGTAGCTGTTTAGACCCTCAAAATCATAACCGGTTACTAGTCTTGTTCATGCACTTTCTGCAAGATAAATGTACAAAGGACATAATGGGCTGGATCTCCTGCCTTAAGAAAGGCCAGGAGTCATATTCCCACCTGGAGTGAAAGACTGGGAACTACACTCATTTGCACAAGCAGTGGTGCTGGCTCAGGCTCTCTGTGTTACAGCTCCTCTCTGTCTCTAACCTGCTTGTAATGCAGCTTTTACTGTGATTTCCAGGTCTTGCAATAAAATCCAGCTTAATTTTATATCATTCTATCTCAAATATTGTTAAACTGTCTTCTATGATTGTGACCTCCTTGATATTTTATGTATCATTTTCTATGAGGGTTGTGGTTTGTGACTCAGGTTCTGCTATTTTGCTCCAATTTGCAGCTGAATGAGACACCATATAATGACTCCAGTATTAGCATTCAGTGTGTGCTCTGTGAAGTCCCTGACACCTGATACATGTTGTATGCAACACTTGGTGTTCCTGTGGTTTGCTCCCTGCTAAAGACCAACTACTCCTTTTTTCCCCTCTGATTTCATGTTTTATCTATACCTGTATGCTTTAGCCACAGCATTTGCAGTTCGTTATTTATTAGGAATGTTGCATGTGTCATTTAATAGTGACATGCTCCAAGGTGCTATATATGAAACTGTTTCTTTGGTTACACATTCCAAAGTTAATTTTTCTTGGATCTTTTCAGTTGCATCCTTGGAACATCTATGGAATAGCCTTACTAAAAACTAGTGAAGTACTCTCTTCTTAAGAAATGATGAGCAAAAAGTAAGCTGGAAAAAATGTACAATGGTTTTTTTGAAATCAGGGTTAAAGTCCATCCTTTTACTGCCTGTGATATAAACCAGAAATACATATTGTTGAAACACAGCATTCTGGTTTCTGTATTTCTTTAGCTGCTATCAGAGGAAAAAAGGGGGGGGGGGANAGCCCTTGTGACTTTTTTTGTACAGTAAATACAAAAATGTTGATTCTAAAATGGTGTAAGCATCCTCATATTCCATAAGTGCAGGCTACATATAAAAGAATAGTGAGGTTCAAATTTTCACATCCAACCTGTAGGCATCTCTTTTAGAAGTTTTGGCTTTTATTTTTTTGTTTTAGTTGGATACTAAAGAAAGTAAAATGTAAATGTGCATTTCTGGGATCACTTGCAGCAATGTGAATTGGTCTTAAATAGAATATGTATATACGTATAAATTCAACTGCTTTTAATGCTGATATTAAGGGTCAATATCTAGGTTAGGCACTAGGTAGAACACTGCCATGAAATAAATTGCAAAAGAGACAAGTGCACCTTAGTTGTTACATCAAAAGAAGTAAGTCTTTGAACAAAAACGTGTAAGGTGGGTGTAGCTGATCTTGTTCATGCGTGGTAATTATAAGTAATTAGTCCTTTGAATATTTAGTATTGAGGTAGTTAACCAAAAGGTCCTAGTGTTTTGCAAGGCATGTAAAGAATCTGAAAAAAATCTGGTGTATCCTAATAGACTCTGTCTCTGAGTGTAGTGAAAAGGTCGTGTTGTGATTGCTAATCTACACAGCATTTCTTACAGGCAAAGGGCCTAGACTCTGACTTGGTTCTTTTGAAGAAATTCATCTTCTGAGCTGATGCCACATGACTGAAGATAGTAAAGCACTAGATCTTAAAGATGGATAAGACCATGCCGTGCTCTTGCATGAGGTTATGATTCCCTAGCTGCACTCAATTCATTATAGCCTGGAGAAAGGGAAAGCAGTGAGACAGAGCATGGCATCTTTCTAAACAGCTACATCAGTAGAAACCCCCTGCAGAGTTTTAAGTCATTCATCATCTTCCCACCCTCATTCCTCCTTGCTGTGCTGATAAAATACTTTGCATCCATTATTAAAACACATCTTTCTGTATTAGAATGGCCCTGCGGCCAAAGCTGTTCTCTGCTTTGTTATGTGAGGCCAGAAACTATACAAACTTCTAATTTAATGTGTTTTCTGACAGTCTGACGTTGTCAGACTGCTCATGGCAACTAACTTTCTTTTTTCCATTGTTCTCATGAATCAAAAATGTACAAGTTGAAATGAGGTGACATATTTGTGTTTGGTTTGCCTAAAATTTAATGTAAAGACTTAGCAACAAACTTTTTTAAAAGGAAACACAAGCCTGTAGTAATGGGTGCCCAAAGCAAAACACCCAGTGTTACTTCCAACCCAATGTGAGTTACAGACTTGGTAAAAATTCCCTGCCATGTTGTATCTGGTATACAACAGCACACTAAAGATATCTTACCTTAGCTCGGTTTGTCTTAAGACTGGATGCTATTTAAAGTGAGTATGATGCCCAAGATTTATTTAGGTTTTGTGTGAATCTAAACAAAGTGGGCTGTAATGTGGGACCATCTGTTTAAAGGAGAGGAAAAATTACATTAGAGATGTCATATTTTTTTTAAGTCTTTTTGGAGGCTTCTGATGATATGAAACCACATAGTAGATTAGTATACAAAGGAACAAATTAAAAGAGAGGTAGTATGAACGAGGTCTTCAAGAAATAACCCAGTATTTTCTCATATGAAAGACTTGTTTACATAGCTGGTTTTCTTGTATCTGAAACAACAAAGACAAGACAAAAAGATAAATCTGAATATTGCTGCATTCTTCTCTGGAATGATATTTGCCTGTAGCAACAGGTATTGTTGTGTTCCATTGCAGTGGTAACATTAGAGGATTCCCAGGTGTTGCAGGAACAACTTTGGGTTCTGCTTTGGCATGTTTCACATGCCCTAGCTCTCAATATCTTCCTTTTCCCGGAAGAGTTAAAGGCTACAGGCTACAATGAGCACAGTCACCCTGAACTTTCTGTAAATAATATGGGTAGTAGTACTAATGCTGATAGTATTGCTTGCACTGATGTCATGAGTATGCTTTGCTGTTGTAGAGTGACTCCATCAGTCCTGTTTTCTGTGGCAGGAAGTACTCTCATTGCTGGAAGACTTGAGAATTAACTTGTTAAAAACACTTTGTATATACTCATTTACTAATGTTCCCTTTTTTACTTGAAAGGAGCATGAGAGGTTTAGGAGTATAGATGCTTTTCAAAGGAGGTCTTGGGAGGCAGGGAGGGGAAAATTATTGGTTGAAGTGTTGCAAGATAAATACCAGTGCCTTTTGGGTGTTTGATTACAAAAGGATTAAAAACAGCTTGCTATTTGATTCAAAGAAAAGAACCCATGAAAAAGCCTACCTACTACTAAATTCTCTATGTTCTTTCAATAACAATTTTCCAAATCTTTTGTTGCTATACTGTCTCAAGGGTCTATCCTGCTGTCGTAAGTGTGTATGGGATTCATAGAGCTAATTCCCATAAGGGGAATTTTGCATGTAAATCCCTGACAAGGAGATTTTATATATATTTGAATGAGCCATTTCATTTTATCTTACCAGCAATCTAGAGACTTGAATTTTCCTTAGTATTCTCTGACAGACCATGACAAAACACTTACAAGGGACACAATGGCTCCTTCACAGCTGTTATAGTCTATTGTGCTGCATGGCGTAATTGGGGAATGTTTTAATCTGTTGATGCTCCACTCAGAGTAACATGGATTGTTGACATGCTGCACTTGCTACAAGCTGAATGTTCAGCAAGCTACAACTCTGTATTGCACATATGCCATAGAAAATTTATTTTATCAGCTACTATATACAGTAGACAAAGATCTTAATGAGAATTGCCCAGTGGGTGCTCTTATGCACCAATAATATCTAAGTGTCATCCTGTAAAGCTCTGTATTTCGTCATGGGGGTCTGCCAAAAAGACATGCTCCCTGGAATTTGCAGCACTTTGCTGGAACAAATGTCAGTTTTACTTGGATGCTGAAGAGCCTTGAACGTGTTATGCTGTGGAAATATGCATTTCCCCTTGGAGACGATTTCGTCCCTGTCTGATCCAAAGTCAGACATCTGTGTTTTTGTGAACTGGAAATTATCTTCAGTGCATTATAGTTATCTTTACATATGAAGGCATGTAAAGATTAATTTAGCCAGAAAACAAACGGGGGCTCATCCTGGAGATCTGCCATTCATTCAGGGAAACAGCACATTCCACCACCCATAAAATTGACTCTAGATACAGAACAAGATTTAACTGGTGAAAGCCACTGATAGTTTTATACTAGTTTATCATTACTAGTGTTCAACTTTGCATATTTAAATTTAAATTTAAATAGCATATCTTTATATAGAAAGGAAATAATTAAGAATGCTATGATAAAAGAATGATGTTGAGTAGCCCAGAGCCCCAAGTAACAATAGTAAATAAGGGATCCTGATACTTAAGGAAATTTGAGAATATGGGGCAAGGAAGAGGAGCTCTGGGACGCTGTTTTTCCCTGGCCTATGCTGCACAAAACTGATAAGTTGTGGGAGAAATAATAAAGAAGGACCCAGACCACTTAACATGTGTTTAGCGTTTTAGAGTGTCTTAGCAATGAGAGAGGGTTCCAGAAGTCTTTGGAAAGGATGCAGGCAGTTAGGCTCTGGGAGAGAGCTTTCTGGGAGGGTGGAATTAAGACATAGAAGCACAAGTTGAGTGACTATCTAATTGGTGGCATCAACAACTTCCAGCATCAAATATCTTTGGTAAATGATTAAACAGCACAGTGAAGAGGCAAGAGTATCTTACTGGTATGTATTTTCAGATTTGAATAATTCAATAATCTTGACATGAAAAATAAAAATAAACAGTTTGTATGTCTCACACAGGTTTGGAAACTCTGATGTGCAGCAGCTTTCCAAAGAAGCATGTTAGAAATTGAGAAGCTTATTCAAAGCTTAGGCTTCCAACTGAATCTGCAGTAGGCAGGAATTTCACAGGGACAGTTTGTTTTGCTGCTTTTTTTTTCCAGTGATGGAAATAACCAAGACTAGATTTCCCTCTGTGCCGCACCCCACCCCACCCACCCCCATATTTGAGCTTCAGATGGAAACAGAATATGCCAAGGAGTACAGAATTATGTATTCTCTTAGGGTAATAGGACTTACATGCATAGTAAAAAAGAATATGCACATGGTACATGTAAACAAATGCTGTTATATGTGAACCTACAGCATCAGAGCCTTTTCCCAGAATCCAGAAGTGAATTGTGGCAAGCACTCAAAGGTGGCTTGTGTTCAGAGGCACCTTTGTACAGTGAGATATATGTACTTCATGCTGAACAGTATTTTTAGAATCATGAAATCATTTAGGTAGGAAAAGATCATTAATGTCTAATCCAACCATATATATTGAATACATGAAACAGAGAAATAGAGACAGTGTCCAGCTCCACGGAGTTCAGTATGGGCACTTCGCAGCTTTGAAATCCTTGCTCTGTCACACTTACACAACTATCAGCACATGTCTTTGCTAAGACTTTCCCTATGCCCTTCTAAAAATGCAACCTTTTGCTCTTCACTAAGCACACATGAGCCTGGAGGTTAGTAATGCATCAGCCTGTTCTCCCCTGAAGGATCGCAGCTAGCCTGAATCAGCACAAATATTTGCTGAGTTAATTAGACTTCTTCTTTAATCTCAGAGTAATTTGAAGTAAGGTTTGGGTTTCTTCTTGTAATATTTAAATGTGTGTAGGAGTTCTTGCTTTTCTTGCTTCTTTTTCACAGTTCCTAGTTTTGTCATTGTGAAGTCATCTGGTAAAAAATTGACTCTTCATTCAATTATTCACGTATTTTATAGGATCCTCTTACAGATTTGTGTATGGACTGTGTTATATTTCTGGAATGACTAAGTAACTTTGTCTGTCTCAGCCAATGTAGGTTGAATCCCATGGAGCTACTCTGTAGTAGACAAATAGTTATTGGAAATTGTGTGTAAATCTTTCACAGTTACTGTTTAATTTTGCTAGCATCTTCACCAACCTGATCAATAACAAAGTCTGTGATTTCTCTAGTGCTTCCTGACCTCTTTATGAAGTTGCAATGTTCTCAAAATCACAAAAGAACATACTTTTGTATGTCACTCCCAGTGTAGCAGGTTAGGAAACTGAGATCTCTGTCAAAATGATTTTTAGATCATCACCCAAAGATTACCTCCTTAAAGTTTTCTTGGAGTTTACATTTTCCAATACTTTTATATCTGTGTGATTGAAAGTGGAACATGTTTTTCCCTTGTCTCCTTGGGGACCTTGAAATTCGGATGCTGTATATTTTAACCTGTAATATAAGCAAAATTTAAAAAAATATAGTCTGTCCTTTCTCTGCTTATGGTTCATAAGCCTACTCTAGGAATCAGTTCTGTAATAGTCTGACAAATGGAAGACTTGGGGGGCTTTTTTCTACCTTTTAGGCTTTTTGCTTGTTATAGGATTGTTATCAAGTTTACTTACTGAGGTAGATTGATTCAGATATAAGCAGAATTTTAGGAATAACTAAATGTCTGAGAGAATGATAATGTTACCGGCTCCATATTTCAAATAAAGTATGTCATGCCTCTTTAATCATGTGTACTGTCTTCCCCTCTTTCCACTGCTCATTCTCTCCTTTGAGGTGAATTTCTTGCCTGGAGGGTTAATTAATTTGAATAGTAAGTTGATGATACTTTGCAAGACAGAGGACCCTCCATGAGACAAACAGTAGTCTTTCTGGAGCTATGGCACTACTCCAATTTGTTTTCATATTCATGCAAAACTACATGATTGCTTCAATGTGACTGTAAAAAAACCCTACTAATTTTGCTTAAATAGCTATTTCCAAAAGAGTTTATTAAATAGATGGTAAGTACTTATATTCTTTTTCCTAGTTGGGATTCTTCTTTAAAAAAAGTCTGCTTAGTATCATTACATTGTTGTCATTACTGTTAAGATTTCTTTGCTTAGCTTCTTTTGAGAGGAAAGTGTGACAGCCTTTTTGTAATGAAACTGGACACAAAAGGTTACTCATAGCAAATAGGAGTTGTTCTCTCCTAAACAGTACTCTGACTTTTATTTTTTGGCAAATTTACCCATTCATTTGCTCTGCCACTTTGAACCTTAATGAGGATAAGAGGTGCAAACTGTGGTTCAAGAGTTTCTTCTCTTGTGATGTTTAATTTCTAAAATATTGCCAAGATGGAAAGAACTGTTAAGAGTCAATCTCAGTCAATATTAGCATAATAATCATCTCTAAGGTTAAGGAAGGCTTGGAATTTATGAATTAGTACCGAATATGTTGGATTATTTCTTAACAAAAATAGCAATGATAAACAGTATGCTGCATAGTCCAACATGTGATATATATACATTTTTTTTTTCTTAACGAATTATAGGTGCTGTATGTTTCCATTTACCAGTATTTTCAGACCAATGAATATTTGTTTTCTCACTTAGAGAAAATGCATCCAGAAATTTTAGACATTTGTAGTCATAACCAAGAGAGAAAGATTGGCCATACTGGAAACACTGTAATTTTAACTTCTCATTTTAGGGGTAGAAACACTTGGTGTGGGCAATTTTCAAAGTGCTGAGAGGGATGTCATATCTTACCATGTAACAGAATTTGTTGATTATCTGTATCTCCCAGTTCCCTTTTGAAAATACATCTCCTCGTGCTGTACAAGTAGAAATACAGTGGCCTGTATAAGTGAAAAAAATGATTGATTTCCAGTCTGTACTTATTACAGTACATTATCTGTATGAAAATAACCAGAACACACCTCTGTCTTGGTCTACAGTGTGCTCATCTTGCAACATAAATTAATGTATTTGGATAATCAGAGAGCAGGGAATCAGATTCTGTTGCAACCTTTGGCAGACCAGCTCACCAGGAGTAATGTGAATGTGGTCACCTTCTCTTTCAGGCAGTCTGTGCGCAATACTGCGTGATACTGTCTGAGGAACTTCCTTTTTAAAAATCTATTATGTTTGTAAGATTCTTATCAAATTGTTATTGGATACTAAAAATTTACTTTTGCAATAAAGGTCAAAATTCTTTTTTTATTATATTACCACATTACCTAAAATAACTTTATGTTAGAAATAGAGTGAAAGTCATTTTGTTTCATAAAAATGAATGATTAGCTGTGATTTTTATTCTATCAAAACCTATTATGCAGATTTAAAAAGTAGATTTGAATCAACTGTTAGGCATGTTAGATGTGTCAGCTGTTAAAATATGTGCAAATCTGTTGAAATTAGCAGTTTTGCACCAATTAAGTATAAATTATGTAAATATTCATTTTTATAGTCATTTGCTAGTTATAAGGGAAAGTAATATTTTCAGGGAGGATTTTTGTAGATAGTGTTTTGTGTTAATCATTGTTATAACTTCTGCTAATAACAGGTTTTCTAATGCGGTAACATGGAAACCTGAGTTCTTAATTTTTCTTTCCCCTAAATTTCCAAAAGTTCTTACTTGACAGCAGGTCTTGATTTGAAAAGGAAAATTATTAAAATAATCTGCAGACTTTGGTAACTTATTACTGCCTTCAGAGTCAAATCATTCTTCAAGCTGCAACTAGTGACTCAGAGGTATCTTCTAATATGAGTATGCAAATGGTCTAGGATAATTGATACAGTTTATGGATTTATGCTGTTCTTAAAACAGGTTATTTGATACTAGCTTTGGGATTTATGAAATGCTGAGATACACATGTGCTCCTTTTTTTCATAGGAGAATAAATGGCTTGCTTGCAATTTACCTTTTAATTGCCAAATTCTGAATAACATCTGTTTTTTGTGGGGGTTTTCGTTTGTTTGTGGTTTTGTGTTGGTTTTTTTTAATTGCCTTGTTTAATCCTGGATGTGCCTGAAACTTCTTTTTCCAGTGTGTGTGGATTTACAGGATTGACCTCTGCCTGTAGACTTTCCTCTGAATTCCTTGTGGTCCTGGCAGCCAATGGACTAGATTCCTAAAGTGAAAATTAATTTAACCTTTCACGCTTTATAAAAGCAGCTGAGTTGTGCACAATCCACTTACTAGTTTCATGTATTTTGTTAGCCAAAGGAAATTTCTAGTACAAAAAGTGCAGCTATCAACATTTGTCTTCCCCTGAACTTGATGTCACTTACTATGTTTTACTTTCCAGTTGGAGTGTTTTAGGCAGGGTAAAGATACTGTTGGTATTCCATCTGCATGGATAGGTCTCTGTAAATAAACAGTGACAATACTAAAGGTGTCGGATCCCTAAGAAGTTCATGATCTTTCTGGATCAGCTAGCAAATAATGCTTGCTTACAACTATCACGAGCAGACTGTAAGTACATACAAAAGCCAACTATATCTTGGGTGCCTGAGACCTCTTTTTCCTTTCTGAAGCTGATTAGATAATGTAAATGCATGCATACATACATAACAAGCATATGCGTGGTCGGACTGCCAGAAACAAACACATTTATCCCCATTGCTGGGGACTTGTGTCATGCAAATGCGTCGTCTAAGTCTGATATGGAGGCAGCCCTGTGACAGATTTAACAAGGTAAGATGACCTCCAAAAAAAGAGGTTTGCAAAACATTACAGATAATGCTATGCAAATTAACAAGCAGCATAGACAAAAAGCTTAATAATTATTCCTTCTCCTTTTAAAACATTTTTCTCTTTTGGAGGTCAAGCCAGGTTAATTTATAGAGTCTGAAAGTGTCTGTTACACACAGTGTGGTCATTTTTTAGAAAATGAAGGGGGAAAAAAACCAAATAGGCTGAATTAGGAAAAGTGATCAGTGCAGATTATGTTATCAGGTCTTCTCTGTGCCTCAAAGGTCAGGGAATTTCAGCTTACAGTTGGACAAGCTCCAACAGAACCAACACTCAGAGTTAATGTGACCCTGCTGGGTTAGAAAATGATTTAAAAGGACCAAAACATCCCCAACAAAGCATTGAAAAGTAATTGCTCCAGCAGTGATACACTCCTACGTTGACGGATCCTACTGAATACAGTCAGTGACATCTAATTTATGGGTCATAGTTCCCATAGCCCTGTCTCATGCTTTCCAGCAGCACAACTTTTCTCACCAGAGGACTTCATCCTATTGAGGTGTTGGTGGATCTGTGACTATTGAGTTGAACTTGAATCAAATATAAAAATCTTTACTGCTAATTCTAAACCTTTTCCTTGGTCCTACAAACAAGCAAGTGATTAATTTTGCATGTTTTCAGTACTGCCAGCTTCAAATAATTAGTCATATGTGAATTTCAACATTTTTGATCATCCACCGTAATCTTAAGAGGATCCATGCATCAACTACAGCTTGTGTAGATGGACTTGACTTGTTTGGTAATTGGTTATCCTTTAAGATCAATTTGAATTGTAAATCTACCGCAAAATATGGAAAACTTAAGGGGTTTTTTTGGTTTTGGTTTCTGGTTTTTTGGTTTGTTTTGTTTGTTTTGTTTGTTTTTTAAAGGACATAGTCATGGTTGCATTGAGCAGTGGAGGAAATTGGGAGCCAGACACTGTTGAGTTTTACACTTCTATGTGGATTTAGCTTTTGAATCTGATCATCCCCATCCACCTCTTAGAGAAGTAAATTTGAATGAACTTGACTAGATTTCTTCCAAGTGAGTTTCACCTGGCAGATCTAGCCCTTTGATTACAGGGCACACAGTCCACAGGCCCAGCACAGCTCCAAGTTAACCCATACCTGAAACATGGGAAGTGTGGGCACTGTCAACTGTGTCACTCCTCAGGCTGGCGCTGTCTGACCTTGCTGCTAGCTAATGTGGGCTATCCTCTGAGATACCTCAGGAGCTGGAGGCTGTGCCATGAAAGAGGTGTGGCTAAGGTGCTCTTCTTAGCAAGGGCTTAATAGTGTTATTGCATTGCCCATCTGTAAGGCTTTCATGGTCAGTCACGTGCACTCCTGACCATTCTCTAAGGATGTCAGATGGTGGCTTTCTAGTCCACGACTAAGCATGTAGGGCAGATTGAACAGATGTCTAAGACCAGCCTGAAAGATGGTCAATAACCAGCTCAGTGATGTTTTGGGACAAAATTCTGCTAAGATGTTTTGAAAACTTCTTTTGAAGTCTCCTTTGAAAAGCGAGACACTGATGGTTCAGTCATTGAGGCAGTTTTGAGAAATGCTTAATGAAAGTGGAATGAGCCATAGAGATATTGATAAGTAAAAAGTCACCTACCAGTGCATTTTATGCACAAATCTCAGTCCAGATTTGTGGAGAGCAAACATATTTGTAATATCATGTAGGTGAATGACTAGTTTAAATTACTAAACCCTTTTAACCTTTGTGTAATGTTTCACACAACTCTGAAATCCTTTTTTGTAGGATTTTTATTAAAGATTACAGCCTGGGATCAGAAATACTTTCTCAATTTCAGCATAGTAATAAAAGGCGAAAAAAAAACCAAGGAAAAAAATTCATAGTCCTTCTGGGAAACTGAAAAATTTCATCAATGGTTCTCTAAAGAAGTAGTTTGAGTTGACATCAGTATGGATCTGACTCTGGGTTCTAATTGTAGGGCAAAGTGAGGACCTAATATTACGCAAGAGCTAGCTCTCATGGGTTTTCTCAGGCTAGTGAAGCTTGATAAATAACTTTTTTTAATTCACATCAAAACTCAGTTCCCAGTCTTGCTATTTTGCTGTTATCAATCGCGGCCAAGTTTTGGAATCACTAGCAAAGCATGACGAATGAGTAAAGGGTCAAAGGAAGGTAGCAGAGTTCTAGAGAATACTGGGATATCATTGCTCCAGGCAGACATCACACAAATACGTTGCAGGAACATGTAGCCCAAGCAGACAATGGGAGAAGGCAAAGGAGCGAGGGGAAGTGTGGTGTTTCGTTCCATAAAAAAAGACAGTGTTAAAGGAAGATAGATGTGCCTCAGCTTTTTCCTCAAAGGCTACAACCCTAGACACTTGCCTTTTTTGCTTAATTTCCTGTTGGGTTTTATTTGTGTGTTTTTGTTGGTTTTTACTGCAAGATCTGCATGGTAATGGATGGTAAAGAGCTGTATGTAAACAACTATAGAGGTGCTCTTCAGTGTGCTCCAATATTATCCATTACATCATTTGGAAACTTAGGGATAAGAACTGTCTACAAGTCACTGCAGGAGTTGTTAATAATAACAGTTAGAAATTTAATCATTTAACTAGATGAGTCTCTTCTATATAGTACCTTGAACTTCTGCCAACCAAACACACTGATGAAGTGGCCTCAGCTCTGCCTTCAGTTTTGCCTTTTCCTGTTGGCTCACCATGATTGTTTAGAGAACTTTGACTTCCGTCTAACTAATTATTTTGGTAGGGTAAAAAATTAATCTTAGGCAACAAAGAAAAGCATTTCTGCTTGCAGGAGCATTATAAATGCTGAGAAATTGTTTTTCAAGGCAATGATGGATTATGGAACAATAGAAGAAAAACTTGGAAGATAAGAACAATCACAAGACCATCAGACTAAGATAACCATGAAAGCCTTTCAAAGTATTACTCTTTTATCTGTTCAAGGTAGTATATTGCTCTGTTGGTTTGTTGCTTTTTCAGTAGATTGTAATTTTAATTTTTCTTTGTTGTGTTGTTCTTGCATTAGAGAAGAACTCATCTTGTAAGTGGGTTCCAGGCCACCATATCTAAGATATTTGTATTGTTGCTTATGTGAAAGTAAGAATAAACAAATATGTTAAAGAATATAAGCTGATCGATGCAAGAATCAATTTTAAAGAAAAGAACAACCAACCTTCCTCTCTGCACACCAGTGTGGGTATGGCTAAATACATTATGGTTTTATATACTTTGTTATAGTTGCCAGAGGCAACCTGTTGTGCCACTTCATCCAGAAGATGATCTTTTGTCACAAATCCTCTGTATCTCTGAGATCAGTACAAGGCCAGGACTGCCTTCTGTTTCTGAGATTTTTGTGTTTTGTAACAGAGTAAGTCATTCATAAATGTGCATTTTGTTTCTGTTAAGGAAACTAATAATTTAGAAGTTGGTCTTTTTCTCATCTGTGCAAATGTAACAAGAAAACACCATCTGATAGAATTAATTTAGGACTAAAATTCATATAATCTTCTGATGTTTGAAATTTAAGTGCTCTCAGAAAAGAAAATACTCTTCTCTTCATGACCACTAGCAAGCTTTGCAGCTGCCTATTTCTTCCCATCCCCTTCTATTCCCTTGATTTGGTATCGATTTATAGGAATTTCAATAAAATGACTACCCAAGGGAAATTAGCCTGTAAAGTCCATTTGAACACTTTAGAGTTCAAATACCCTCTCTACTGAGCAAACAAGAAGAATAGTAATGAATATTAAATAAGTCTGTCCTCATTACAGCGTAACACCTGAGAGTGTGTAGCTATACAAGACATTGGCTTTGTAGATATATGGCTTTTTGAAACATGAAAGGATCAGGTCCCCCTGCATGATCATTACGATATACTGTTTCTTCTGAATTTATTTTGATGTAAGCTAAATATTTTGATTTATCTTTCACATATATTAGCTATAATTTCAAACAAAAGATCCTCCTCGGTCTTAGTTTTGAAAAGAAAATTTGCTGTTATTACACAGTTCAGGTCCAGGTACTAACTATAGTCTCCCAGTAGTTGTAGATTGTGTTTTCCAGAATAGAATTAACCAAAATTATCTCAACTACTGTTATTTGGCCTAGTTGCATGTTCAGAATGCTGTAAATAAGAGCCAAAAACTTACTTAACTTGCTTAACTTTACTTACACAAGTACATTTTGCACACAAAACCTAGGCGTTTCTTTACACAAGAAGTATTTACATTGTGAATGTTCTTGTAAGATTATGTAGATACTTAAAGTTTATATAGGTTTAAAAAGAAATCCTAAGCCATTAGACAAATTCAAAGACAAAACATCCCCCAAGAACCATTATCTAAGGGACGCGAACGCTGGTTTTAACCAACAGTAGTTGAAGGTTCAGCAAATATACTAGCAGTGTGTTTACATTCTAATTATTGTGTGTCCTGGGCTTTGTCTGGATCTCATTTCTGAATGGTGATGTCAGAATATGTTTAAAGTTAGGCAAGGGGCATCTCATTTTATACCAAAAAATCAATTTAGATAATCTCTTTCAGTATGATATTGTGAGTTATCTAAAATACCAAACATTTGGATATGATTCCTGATTGCCTTCTATGCTTATGAAATAATAAGGTTCCATTTGTACTTTGAAGGGAAAAGTATTTCAGATTCAGTTGATAAATATAATGTAAATGTTGATAAGTACCTCCTGTGATACTTTCATTTTATTTATTTATTTTTTAATAATACCCCCAAAGATTCTGTAGTTCATTCTCTGACTTCACGGGTAACAAGGGGATTTCAAAATTCTTAAGTGTGTTTCATGTATTTTGTCAGACATCAAACTTGCTTCCTAGTGTTTTTAGGAATGTGGTGTTCAGAAGTAAAAGGTGAACAAAGCTTTTCCACGTAGCACCAGCATTTCTAAAGAATATTGCTGATAAATTAATTAAGAGCAGCATGGAGACATGAAACCTCATCATAAATATTTGATAGCACACATAGTTGCATTTGGTTCATTGTAACTGGGTAGCAGACCATTACAGGCATTGGTTGTTTTGGTTTTTTTTTTTATTTTTCCCTGTGAATCGTGAGTAGTGTCACATAAAATTACACAATGAATGGTTTCTACATTTTTACAGACTTTAAGGTTTGTTGTGATTGACACACATTTAAGCGCATGCTGGCAATTATTTGTCAGAGTTGCTTTGAAAAGCAAGGCCTGCCTAATAGTATTCTCCACATGCTGAAAACCATGTAAGAAAACATTCATCTCAGACCCAAAGTTTGTTATATTTTGTAAGTCAGTGGTGTACAAATGCAGAGGGAAAAATAAAACCAGAAAAAAGCCAAACTTCCCCAGACTTTTGTAGTTTGATGCATAAACTAATCTATAGTGAAGTTGAGGGCAGGTGTACAGTTCTATTGTTAGCATATGGCCAGCTAGACCCTTTGACTTTATTGCACACTTTAAATAATCATGTTCATGAGTTAATTTCTAACAGATGTGTTTGTAGCATAAAGTGTATATGACTTGGAAAATATGGCCATAAAAGTCTGAAACGCCTGTTTCCAAGACTGCAGTGAAATGGATTGTATTAGTAATTGTTGAAAGCAGGCTGTTCTTGACGTAAATTTACTGAAATGTCTTGGAGAGTTTGAAGTCAGGAAACAATTTTGTATTTTTACTGGCTTCATTAAACATTGTCTTCAACTGGGAATCATAAATATTTTCATACTCTTTGCAACGTATTCTCTCTGTTTGGTGTTAAGTCCTTATAATTTTCAATATGAAACTTGCCTTAAGTCTGATAAATATTTTTTTAGGAAATATTTCTAGTTTGGAATCTGAATAGATTGGTTAATAGAGTTATTATAATTTTGGCTCATTAAACCATGATAGATACCTCGAACATGATGTTTTGATTGTGATCTTGTTTGCTTTTCCTGTGGCTAAGTTCTTATCTTTCTGTTTCCATGCATCTTCAGCAGTTGGTTGCCTGTGCAAAGCCCAGTCACTCAGTTAGATGTTTGCACTCATCTGCTACATGTCACCATGCACAGAGGTGAAAGAAGTGGCATGAGTCACGTGTTTCCAGCCTATTAGATCTAAAGCCATGTGTAGATTTCAAACATACAAGTCATATGAAGGTCCTGGCTGTTTAAAAGGTCTCCTTTGAAGTGATCTTTGTCACTCTTTTTACCTTTTTGCACTACCTTTCTTCATTTTCTCTTCCTTCTCTTTCCTTTCTTGATCCCATGTTACTTTTATATAGCTGTGTTTTCTAGTTGGAGTTGTACAGATAAGTCAGTATTTTACATCTGCTTTTCTTCTTTTGACAAGCCCAGCTCCTACCAGTGACTGGAGCTTGCATTTTGTATAAAACTCTCCCCTTTGCCCAAACCTCACATGCTGGTGGGGAATCAAAGAAGGTAGGTTGGCAGCTGATGATCACATCAGGTGCTGCATCTTTCACTCAATTTCCTCATAACGAAGAACACCTTTCGTTGCACCAGAACTTAATTTGGCAGCACCCCAACAAAATCTCCAGCAAGCCTTTTCACTGTGTGGTAATCTTCAACCAGCTGGGAATGGAGAGCCTTGAGGAATTGAGTTATTCCCAGGGTGATATTTCTAAAGAATATGCTTTATACCGACTTATTATGATACAAAGATGAACAGTGTTACATTTTAAAATACACAGTGATAGCTCTGGAGTCTGGCTGTGTGTCTCAGTGGGTAAGTAAAACTTCAATTCTCCCTCTCAGAGTTAGGTGATGAATCTTTCTGTTCTCTGATAAAAATTCAAATCTCTGTTTTAGTGAGAAACCAAGTACTTTGAATCTAATTCATGGCTTTCTCTCTGAGTACTCCATGAGCTTATTTTAAATAAAACACCCATCATTGTTAATAATAAGAGCTGGAAAAAATAATATGCCACGTAAGCTGGAAATTATGATTTATTCAAGAAGTCATATGGTGAATCCAAGTGAGTAATACAGACAAGATGGGGGAATGTTGCTGCTACCTAATCTGTTCTGTTCATCTAATATTGACAGTTCATATATCTCTGTGTAGGTCAGACCAGACTATTATAGTAGTAATAGAGCATATAAATGTAATATAAAAATGTAATATAAACCAGAAAAGCCCAGAAATTTATTTTGCATGGCCACTGAAGCTGTGTCTCAGGTGTAACATGGACAGTGTATTAAAATCTGCTCACAACTGAGATGAGCAGAGATGATATGCAGCCTAGTTGTTCTCTAGGGAGACAGAGGTGAAACACCTTAGCTTGTTTTCTATGCTCTTCTAAAATGAAATCTTAGGTACCCTTAACATCTGTAGCTAAAAAGCATTTGTGGCTCATTGTGGATATTGAAAACAATAGATGCTGTATAGGCAGCAATATGTTGTGGCATAATCTGAAAGCTGAAATTGGTTTTGAGAGAAAATTCAGCGTTTTTTTCTTCTGCTACCACTGAAAGACAAATGGCAACTGAAAATAATTTTGTCTTACTTTTGATGTCTTAGTAATAACAGGTTCTTAATGCCTTAATAATACGAAGTTAGCCATACTATCAGGACTTCATCTTGTTTAGCCAGTGATTAGCTAGTCAGAATGAAGGAAATAGTGCTGCTGCAATTTATAGGGCAAATACCACTAAAGTATATCTAGTCCACATGATGTCTAATTTATATTTGTCTACAGAAGATCCCATAATTCAGCACAAAAAAAAAGATGAAGCATCCTTTTGGACAATTAACAGTTTCCATGACTGATTCGACTACTTAAATGCCTCTGTTAAATAAGTGAATTTGATACTTCTGAAACAATATAGTTAGTGTTGGACTGTAATTTTCATTGGAAGAAGAATGAAAGCAAGGATTTTTCTGTTAGTAAAATTTGGGATTCTGGTTTAGTTTTTTCCTTTTCAACTGCTGACAACCTCCTCTACATGATAACTAGCACAATCTAAGTACTCAATGCTGTGTTTCTTGGTAGTTTTCTATATCATAGGTAGAGCTGTTGGGAGAGAGATATATATCTCAGTGATGATTTTCACTGATCATGACCAGCCTGATTTCTAGGATTAGGTTATTTTTAATCTAGTTGCAACTGATTACTCATGTTTCTGTATATACATGTACAAATACATGTAACAATGAATGCATCTGGGAAGCTTGCAAAAACCCCCCAAAACAAACCTCACCTTACTACTGTTTATCACTAATTTTGGAGAGTAGAGGATAAAGCTAAGGTTACACGACTGCCCATATTAATTAATTTCTTCATTTTCAGAATTCTGTCTTTAGAGACAAATACTTTTACAAGATAGAATAATGACTGGAGAACCATTACTTGCTTAATGAACTTTTGTTTTTGTCACTATCTCATTTACTTATTTACCTTCTGGGTGAAAATTCCTTCACCCTGTACAGGGTATGATATCAGCTGGGCTATATTGGTCAAATATTTAGTCTAATACTAGCCTGAAAATTCTACAGGCCTAATGCACACAATATTAGCCAGCAGTGTTCAGAATTATAAGTATATTGCAAGCCAGTTTTTGAGCAACTTGTAGTACTACTGAGCAGCAGAAATGTCTACATCTAATGCAGGTTTTACCTAAATCAACACCTTGGCTTGTTACAACTTTACCCATCTGTTCAGAATAGTTTTAGAGAGGTAGAGATTTGGAGAGTTACTCTGATAAAATATTTTTCCATGCCTGTAATTTTCTCTTCTTTCTTTTGCATCTTTCTGTTGTGCTTTTGCTCATCTCAAGGAAAAGGCCAAGCTTAAAACCTGGCTCAAACAGGCTTCAAAGGGGCCTTCCAACAAATCTTTACCATACCATGACATCCCATTAGTGTTTCTGTGCATAGTCTTAATATTCAAAATGGCTCTGTGAAGAGGGAAGGATCACTCCTTTGCCAAGAGCGCTTGCCAGGAATTGATGTTTCCTCAGTAGGTCTGTTCACTATATGTCTAGTGGGGATGAAGAACCATGGTAGCATAATTAAGCTGCAGAAATTAACATCAGGAAGATTTAAAATCTTGGCCCAAAGAGGCTTGAAAGTTAGAAAATAAATAGGTCTTATTTTGAGGTTCAAAAAGGCTAAAGCTTTCAGTACTTTACAAGTGAGATTGCATTGTGTTTCTGCAACTGAATATAGCTTCTATTAAAAGGGAAATTTGTAATGATTAGACTGTTGTGGGCTGGATTCATTAAAGGGATTAGCTTGTCTTTGGGCATATGTGTTTATGTAGCTATGTGTGTGATATGTGTATATAAATCTATTCCCACACAGAAGACTTTGTTAGCTTTAACTTGAGATTGCTTGACAACATAGCCCACCAACACAACCTGTAAGTAGAGGGGAAAAAAAAAGAAACACTCTTCTTTCCTATATTCCTCACTCTATGTTGTATTCGTTAATTATGTCTTTTAATTACTAATTACTCTCTCCATGCCTTATGCAGAAACTTTGCATCTCTTTTCATTCCAGATGATAGGAAAGCAGTTCACACTTAGACCTTGCTTCCTGAATATATGGTCATGATTTTTTTCTGGTGATGGCTGAAGGTGTTATCAATGACATGATATGTTCTCCCAAGTGTTATTTTTCATAGTTTGTAAAGTTACAGACTTTGTAACTTTGCATGCTTTTATATGAGACAGGACTGCATATAAAATTTGTCAAAGAGTTGCACTGTTTTGAAAATGTTGGTTTATCATGTTAGCTTCCTTTTTTTCTTAATTTGCCTATTTTTACATCAGATTCCACTCTGCCTTTAACAGAGCCTGTGAGTACATAATAATTATTTGTGATAATGGTGATATATGGATAGTGGGACAGCTGAGCTTGGTGGGTAGTGCCTGTACTTTACCAGGATAAGTGCTGAGGGCAGTTCTTAGTGTGGTAACACCTCCGGAGTCATTCAGTCCACATATAACTCCCCTTTAACAGTTCTCCCTTCCTATTTTTCCATTTCTACTTTGTTTTGCAGAACGTATCCTCCTAACCTGTTTTTGCATTCTCAGAAGCTAATCTTTGCCAGAAGAACGTGGCTGAAGCCATCTATTGAAGGATTGTTCCCTAGTGGCTTATCTAATAAAATGGGGTTTTTTCTGGAAATGTCACATCTGTGTGAGGGCCAAAGATCATTCGATGTCTCTGCCAGGCCCCCTCCATCATGCTACACTTACTGTCACAAGACATTTAGTTTCATAAGAGAGCTGCTGTGCCAAGTATTTCTAACAAAAATTGAGTACCAGTCAAAACTGCTTTGACTGAAAAACATACTATTTGGGCCAGGATCATAAAAAGCTTGCAAATGTGCCTCAGAAGTCAGCAACTGCTATTGCTCCCATTCTGTCTGGAGAATGGGTGGGCTTTACCTCAGGTTACTTCCTGCTACTCTCAAGGATTTGCCAGGGGGCCTTTGTAGTGGTTTCCTCTGCAACTGGAAATCGGCATAAGTACTTTGCTGTGGCCAAAGACTCCTTTCCTAAAACACAGGAAGGTTGTGAGACTGCTACATCTATAACACAGGGTTTTCTCTAATGAATGGAACAATTTCATTTAAGGACATTAGACTTTCATGGAATTACAGAATATGGTGATGTTTGCATCTTGATTTATCGTTTTATTTAAACTGTGATGAGGGAATTTATTATATTGATCTAATCTAGTCACTTTGTTTATGTATTCTGTGACACATGGAAGTATGCGTTCCCTGAACTGGGATAGTATGTCACTTTTTGATCGTTTTTCTTTCCTTCCTTCTTATATGCATACTACATATGTAAGATAAATAATGTGTTTTTTAGTCTACCCATACGTTGACTCTACCTAATTTCTCTTGCTCTTTCCAGGTCTCAAATTCCTTTCTCCCCTTGATTAGTAACCATGGTGCTTGTAATGTGCTGCAATTATAGATTGGAATGTACCAGCATAGAGTAATTTATGCAAAAGTAATTACTTAAATGACTCTTCATTATATTGCAATCAAATCCTAGATGCTCTGGTATAGATGTTACATATCCGATCTCAGCGTGGTACTTAAAGTCTTTTGAGTCAAATTCTGAAGTGATGTAAATCAGAGCAGTTCATCTACACAGCTCCATTGCTTTGCAAGGGACTGCATAGGCTAGTACAGCTATAAAAGTAATTTGAACTTTAAAACTAACATAGAAAGGTGGAATTGAGTGAGGCTAAAGTATTCTGAGAACAATAGTCTCGACAGTCTAACAATGACAGCGATCAAATGCTTTCTTCTCTGAAATTCCTTTGAGATAATTTTCTGCATTTTTACTTTAGCTGCTCAGTTAGCCACAAAGTGGTGAGTGAAGCTTATTTCCATTTAAGCTACACTGGATTTTTTTGTTGTTTGTGGGGAGAAGAGGGGTTGCTGACTGGGTGAAGACCTTAGCAGTGTGGTAGTCCCAGATTATCTTTCAGTCCCGTTTAAGCTTTATAATAGCTAAATTGCCTTTGACTGTTCTCTTGACAATTTTAGGCAAATCTGACAGTAGTTCATTTGGAGGACTGCATTGCAAGATGTGTAACTGAGGCTTCAAAATGTACTAATGAAATTAGCATGTCTGCATCATGTTGCAGGGTAGTGATGAGCATTTGTAGAGAGAGTTGGTTTAATTCGAAGTATTATAATTGATTGCACTGTGAGTAATGTGGAAACTCAACCTCATTTCCTCTATAATACAGGGTGAAATCAAAAAGCGCCTGAAACTTCTGACAAAGCACAGAAAGGTTATTATCCACCATGAACTCTTTGTGCAAGCACTATTTCTGTATTTTAGGTTATGTAGCTATGTTTATTGTGGTTTGAGTGAGTGCAAGGAAAAACCTTTTTATTGATTCAGGTTTTCACTATGTACAGACATTTGCATAGAGCACATTTAATTCAATCAAGTCTTATGGAAAGTAATTCCAGGAAAGTCTAAAAATCTCTCCGCTGTGGTACTTAACGTGGTCAGCAGGAAATGCCAGTGAGAATCCATCCATCTTTCTGGTTCAACTGCTTAGTCATTAGACAAACAGCATGGCATATGTGTTTCACAAAAGTATTTCTTCCAGCAAGAAGCTGTTTCCTGCTTTGTATGAAACAACTCAGTGCTAAATGTCTTTATTTCTTTACAATTCCACCTCCTGCCCTCCTTTCTGTTTATTTTGAGACAATGGTGAACTGATCTCCATTTGCGTGTGAAGATACTACTTTGAAACATTTTACTGAATATACCCTTGGCTAAGTTTGTTTGTATTAACACTGATACTATTTTGATTTCGTTATTTTATTTGTTAGCTAGTCTGTAGGAGATTACTGAAACTTTATTTACATATGAACTTCACTTCTAAGTTAGAGCTGCATTTTACCTATGTCTAAACATAGGTATGCATTTTACATATGTCTAAACAACAAAATTAGATCAGGTGCTTCCTGAAACATACTTTTCATACAAATTTACTTTCAATTCATACTTTGAGATGATGAAAACAGAGGTAAAAATGGGAAGTTTGAAGTGTCACTTGGCTTATTTCCATCACCCCTCTACCTTCAGGATGGTTTTTTATCTGTCATGTATCTGTATCTTGTTTACATACAGAACAGCAGTGCACAGTTTCCCATTACTGAGTCATAGAGGATTTTTTTTTTTTTTTTTAATATCACAGGACTGGTTTGGTCCACAAGCTTTTGATCTATACAAACACCTTAAATGCTAGAAAATGACCTAGTGACTTTCTGTTCGTCACAGCAAGGGTCTGTAGTCAAAACATGTTGTTGAGCTCTGAAAGACTGGCATCGTACTGTGGCACTCACCTTGAACAAAACTTTGGCAGCAAGGCTAATGCTGACCAGAGAGACTGTACAGCTGCACCAGGATATTGCTACAGTTGGGATACCAGTCCCAGATTTATGTATTACCTTGCAAAAGTATAGGTTTATATGAAGAGCAGGCATTTGCTATTATTTTGCTATTATGAGTAGCTTTAGACTATCTATTCTGTAGAGATAATTGTTGAGGCTTTGCCTCAGTTCGGAGGCAGAGGTCTGGAAGGTCATCCAGAACTGGTGAATGTAGTGATTATCATGAATTGTAAAAATCTCAAACTTTAAATCCCCAACAAAGGAAAGGATGTCCATCACATACACAACTTATGAAAAGTACTTCCCTTATTTACAATACACAGTCTTGCAATTTCAGACTCTATAGGCGTTTTAGATAATGGATCATCCATTTGTTACTAGTTTTTGGGTGCATATAGCTCATTTTCCATTTGGAAAGACATTGCATAGCTGAGGCAAAGATGTCCATTTCTCTTGCAGTTGTTTAGATGTTTTTTTTTCAGTTTGGAGAATTTTTCTACCTAGTAAGTGAATGTATGATTACCGTATGTGGGACTACATAGTCATTTTTTCAGTCTGCCAAGGGAGCAGTGAAAGAGCACAGATTTCAGTAGTCACTAGCCTAAAGTACCTGTCCAGTCAGTGGATGCAGGCCACACCTCTGGCTTTGCAGTTGTCTTTGTGCCAGCTAAATGAAAGATAATGTGGAGTTGTCTTCCTGGATAAAATCCTACCTTCTTGTAGTACCTCAATCAACTTAGTTTGTGATGCACTGTAAGGCATTAAAATCCCACCCTACAACAGAGGTATGATCCCATACAAGTGTATTTAGTGAGAAGTGATGATTCAGGAAAGGAGACCGCAGTGACACAGTTGTTGCTCTTAGCCTTTTCCTTCCTAAATATACCTCATCAAGGCCAGAGCGTCCCTTTCATCTTTATTTTCTTTTGATTTCTTTTCTTCATTACCAGTTTTGCTAAAAGAAATAAATTCATTTTGAAAAAAAAACGAAAAAAAAAATCAAAAAAGTGAAAAGACAGTATATTATTTAAACTATTTTGAAACTGAATTAGACACTGAAATTAGAAATAGAAATTAAACTGAATTAGAAATATGTAAAACATGAATTTTAGCAATTTGAAATGTGCACCTGGCATCAAACCTGTGGATATTGAGAAAGCATATATTCAACTTTAATTGGGTCACAGCTGAGCCCAGTGGTAGAGGAGTGGAATGGAGGCAGAAAGCAGTGTGCTTCTGTTAAACATGAAATAAAAATATAGGAACTTCATGGTCTTCAGTTTGGATATGGACCCTCTGTTTTTTTGGTGATCCAACACCTCATTTTTCTGTGATGCTCCAGTCTAATAAATACATCAGATTTCTGTAAATTATTAATGGAATTAGTGAGGGAATTTAACATAGTTCTATTTCTATTCCTTTATGTCTCTTTATAAATACTCAAGAGAGTATATGGATTGATGTTTCAGAACTGCTGTGTCACCGATAGTCCTGTTTATTTCATGGATGTGATGAATGTATACAAGTCTGTAATAATAATAATAATGCCATTTTTAGAACCAGTAACTTTTTATTGCTGGCAAAATGCACAAGTAAAAAAGACTTCTGTCTTTATGAAGAAAATCTGACTAGAAGATTTTTTTGTGAAGTTTGTAATTTTTTTGGTTTTTTCTCTGATTTAAAATTGTTCTGTTTCTGGACTCTTGGATTTTAATCTTGACAAGGAACAAACCATTTCTTCTAGGGTAGGCATACAACTGTATCTTGTACTGGAGCCTTCAGGAGTTTTATTTATTTACTTACAGAAAGCATCTGTCTAATTTACTCAAGATCACCCTTGGCTAACAAAAGGAGAGATAGCGGATGTTTCATTAAGTAAAGCCCAAGAGTCTGTGTGGGGGATGGAAATGAAAAAAAACCAAAACAGCATGATCTCCTCTGTGCTATATTGTGTCAGTGGTTACTTTCAGAAGTCACCATATTGGATCTGAAAGAGCAATGAATATCAATTCATTTTTAGAGGTGAAAAGTAGGGGAAGAGAAAATCTTCTATGAGCTGTCATTAGCTAGGATAAATTTTGTGCTAAGGAATGCATATATGAGTAATATGTTTTGGGTGCTTTCAACATCAGTGAGAAAGATTATCTATAACGAATTAAAACTTTGAAATTTAATAGTTAGATTTAATTAAAGAAAATTTTATCCAGTTTTGACAACCTGCAAAACAAAGTTCTCTGAAATTACCCTTTCTTGTGTTTCTTCATTTCAATTCACAAACTGGTAAACTGACTACAGGAAATGTTTGACATTAGCAACCAATTAAATACTACCAGTAATTTCACATGAAATAAAATATATTTGAGATACTGCCAAATTGTAAAACTTAGGCCAAGATTTGCATGGATCCATTGATTTTGACAGAGTAAGCACTTAAATTATTTTTTGGATCTGTCCCCAAAGTTCTTTGCTTTGAAAGCTGCTCAAAATTAACATTTATTTTTATTTCTTACTTATTAAATACTTTGTGTTGTAGTGCTGAGGTCCTGAAAAGGTCTCCTGAGATCAAGTTTTGTTTTATATTCCATAAGTACTAAATTAGTCTTAAAGTGTTTGTATTTCAGGTATTATCCCAGTAATAGATACTTGTCCCAGAGGACCCACAGTTGTTATGTTGATCAGCTTTAGGTATCTTTCATAATCTTTGTTTTCTACAGATGAAGTGTCTGCTTAGCCCTCTATTATAGCAATGTGAAATCTACAGAGACAGCAAAAATGTGAAAATATTTTAATGTATTTATCAACATTGACACTAA
Source organism: Cephalopterus ornatus (assembly GCA_013396775.1). NCBI lineage: Eukaryota > Metazoa > Chordata > Aves > Passeriformes > Cotingidae > Cephalopterus > Cephalopterus ornatus. The sequence continues at coordinate 1,217,180 of VZRE01000501.1, forward strand.
TAGTGCAATTCACCAAGTTATTCTCTGTAGTCTTCAGCTTCACCAGGATTACTAAGATCTACCTTTTTTCCTGTTTTGGAACGCATGAGAAATGCACAAAGCTCCTGAGGATTTGGAGTTACTCCAGGGATAACAATTATTTCTTGAAACAGTGATTCTGCTTATTTCACTTTTAAATGCTTTATTTCATGAATGCAGAAACTATTACTCTGATTTTTTTTTTTATGAAGCTGTGCATCCTATCTTCCAAAGTATCAGAAAAAGATCTGATATTTCAGAGCTGTACCGTACTGCAAAAAAAACCTTATTCCAGCAGGAGTCTCAGACCATAATATTTTCTCTTTTGCTGATAAACACACTCTCTGGGGCTAGTAACAAGATGGGCAGAATGTGGCAAGGCTGTTAGCGTAGTTCTAGAAGAGCCAAGTAACAGTTTTCTTGCCATAAGAAATAAGCTATTGAAGGAAAAGTAAAAAGGCTGGGTCTCCTTTGTTTGGAGAAGAAAATGCTGTGCTGAGTATATGACTGAGATGAACAAAATCATGAAGTAAAACAGGGCTGCCTGTCCCAAAACTATAGGAAACCCTTTGCAATGTAGATGAGAAAGTGCTTTTTTTCCTTTGTTTTCTTTAACAGTGGTATTGAACTTCTGGAATTTGTTGCCAGTGTAGAAAATGCAAACAGGCAGGAGAGGGCGTTTAACAGAGAATTAGGGAAGCCTGTGAGCAACAGATTCATAGTAGACATCGTGAGGAAGGGGTAGGGAAGTCTTTCTGTCCAGTATTCCTCAATGAGTGATTGGAGTTGCCTGGGAAGGAGAAGCGGGAATGGGCAGATTGCAGATACCTGATGCTACATAGCTTTCCCTACTGGAACAGTCAGAAAAACCAAGTGGATTGACATATGCAGTTACATATGGGGTAGAGCAATCATAGATCAAAAGAGTAGGGCCACTAGGGTATTTCTTACACTCTTCACTAAGTCTACATTTGAAAAAGTATCCACAAAGTGCAGTAGGAGTTGCTGAATTTGAAAGGTACTTTGTAGGGGCTGCCTGCCTGTCATGGTTTTCTTTTGCCAGTATCACTTTTAGCATGTGCTCGTTTCTCACAGCAAGAGCAAAAATCTCCGGAGTGCTTCATTCATTTCTGTCCCTTTGCCTCCATGGTTCCCTTGTGTATGTGACATATATACTGCATATGTACATATTTGAATCCTGGACAGTTCTGAATCACTTCACAGTTTTGTGGTAAAAACCTATGTACGGTTATTGCACGCAAATTATACACTTAAGTGCTGGCTGCTGCCAACCCAACTGCAGAGCACTGTACCAGTCTGTATCCATCTAGCAATGGAATATGGCTGGACCATAGCTTTGGAGGAAAAACCAAACCACATCCATTTAGTGATGCTTTTCCTTGTTATTGCTGTTACTGGCTTCCAATATGAAATGTTGTCTGCATTTTTAAATGTGAGGGGATGTTAGCTGTGCTTCTCTGGTGGTGTGATTTTGGAAATAAAACTAACAAAAGCTGCTCTACTCCTACGCTCCCCTTCAGTAATAGCGTCCTGGGAGTACAGTGCAATTAGGCTTCGGCTCACTGAAAGTCTCTGTACAGTTTTTCTTAAAATCTGCAGGAAAGTTCAAATGAATCAACTTTTATAGGTAACCAGTAAGACAAAGAATTTGGATTCTTTGCAGGTGCTTTGAGATTTGGGGGATTGTGACTCAGGAAACATTATGCAGTTTAATTTGCATTGACAAGTGCTTGCAGAGTATTGATTATCTGTCATATGTATATCCAAATTCATTGTTGATAAGGGGAGAAGAACTTTACCTGAAAGGATTAAAAAAATGTCTTGCTACCAAATGAAATGTGACACACTCATAAAGAAGATAAAATCAATACCAACACCTGTTGGTAATTCTGAAATAGAGAGACAAATTCCTCATATAGGAGAACGACAAAGGATAAGCAATTGCTTAACAGCTAAAGTAAAGAAAGGTTTCTTGAACCTTTAAGAAACACAGTGTAGATAGTAAAATACATGATCTTAAATATTCCTTAGTGGATATATGATCAGCTTGCAGCTTTGTTTTGGAGAACCAAGACTGTGCTTGTTTATATAAATTGGTGCTGCCTTTACTCCTGTCTCAGTATGTTTTTCAAGAAGGCATAGAGAGAAGAATTGTTTTACTGAGTTGTTAAGCACTTGCTCACTGAAGTTTCCTGATTCAGAACTAAGGTAAGTGAGAAGCAAGTTTTACAGTATATCCATTGTGTCCATGGGTGAATACTTATGTGTATGTTCCCAGGACTTTATTCCAGTTTTATCCCAGGCAGCTGTTCTTATAGACTAGAATGCTAAATGCATTTCTTCCAAGAGTACACAGGGATAGGAGTACTGCAGGCACACCCAAAGATTTTGCCAGGAACCTGAAAGCATCCCCAAGTTCATAAATGAGCATGGTATTAGTAATCCTCTGTCCACTGTAATGTGGATACTTCAAGCACGCTGATAGTTTGTGTAAGAAACAGGCTTGTGGTAAAGAAAAAAATCAGTATCTGATACTTTTTGCTTAAATATATTGCTTAAGGAGGAGGTCTCCAAATTTCTATGTGTGAGCTCTAATGCTGTTCACCCTTGAAAGGAAATAGTCTCACCATTGCTTCTATATTTTTGCCGCTTTGTTCCTCAAATCTCCATGAAGGGCAGAATAAATTGAATATAAAGATTGCATGCTGTTACATGGTAATGTAACTACAACTTACATAGTTTTTTTCTGGGGATAAGCAACGTTGACTTGGTGTAGGAATTTTGTGAAGCACCCTAATCCAGTTCATCCCCGAGCCTCTCTAGAGAGAGATTAAAATATCCCATTACCTTTACATGCTCACTCTCATTAGGATTAGAATCGTGTTCCTCCAATGGGAAAGAATGGTGTCATGTCATTCATGTTGACATAAGCAACAATGTGATACCAAATAAACCGAGCAGCAAATACTTAGTGCTCTATAAATGAGCTCTGCATAGAAGTTTCTTTCTAAGCAAGTAAAATCCTACTTAAAATGCATTTAGAGGAAATTAAAATAGGATCTGATCCAGAGTCCACTAAAATTAATATAAGAGTTTGTGCTTACTGCAGTTCTCTGTTGTAATGAATACATTCAGGGAAACTGTGAACAAATATTTTCATACAAGATGAATAGTAGCATTCACTTTGAATTATTTAGTCTGACCCCAGACTTGGAGATTCCTATGAAGCTGTACATAAAAAGTGTTGGTAGATCCTCAAGGCAGATTTTACTGATAGCTTTCTGGAGAGTTTTTTTTTTTAATTCGTAAGCCTTCTTGTAGGGATCAGTTCTTGCATACCTTCACTGACAAGCTAGAAAGCTTTGAGAATAATCAGAACTTATTAAGGGCATAATTGCTGATGAATGGCAAGACATTTCACTTATAAGTCAAAGTATGCTTCTTAGATCAGCCTGAATATTTTAACTGTTATGTAGAATTTAGTATAGAATTAAATGCCTCCTGTCAGATTCTAAAGAATCGTAAAAAGAATCTGTGCAAAGTTTATCACAATTTAACTAATCAGTTCTGGTATCTGCAAAACCTCTTTTGCCTCTGCGCAGAGCCCTGCTATTGTAATATAGGACTATTTCATATGGTATTTGTGATATTCATCAACTAAATTTCAAGTTTGTTACTGTAATACAAAATGGACTGCTATAAAAAAAAATGAAATCAAGCCACAAAAATACCAACATGCCAAGTGCTTTAAAATATGGGATTTGGTGGTTGTTTCTTCTAATAGGCAAATGTCAGTAAATTTTAGCTGAATTTCCAGGCAACATCACTCAATTTAAGAAACAATCGTGTTTACCTCATATGTAAATGACCTTGGAGAAGAGTATTAAAAAGATTGTGCCACTGGCAAAATCAAACTTTCTCTGATGCTGATAACTCAGAATTTGTGTTGTATCCTTAAATACGTGATGTCTCTAATCCATGACAGTAATCCAGTACTGCTTTCTACTAGTTCACAAAGCAGTACTGGATTATTTTAGTTCATTAGAGACATGAAAGTTTATGGGCCAAGGAAACTGAGATCCAGAAGTAATAGTACACATCCTATAACAGGAAAAGGGAGAGAAATCTAGACTTTAATTTAAGATAATATTTGTAGGTAATCCAGTCTGTACAGACTACTACAAAGATGCAGAAAAGAGACAAGTCTTGATATAGAGTTTTAAACAATTATGCCTATATTTAAAATTATTTAGGGACAAATTGAAGAAATCATAAAATTATATTTGGAGCAATTTGTGCACTTCCAGTCACCTTATAATGAGAAGGACATTGCTGAGATGAGTTTGCAACAGAGACCTCTAATTTACAGTCTGCAAGATATGAAAGATTAGCCAATTTGATCTGTGAAGCTCTAGGGGATCTAGAATGAGGGGGCTGTCATCAAGGTGTATAAAACCCTGAGAGAGAGGGAACCTGGTTGATGTTAATATGCTATTATTAGAGATAAGTAATTAAATCACCAAGATATCTAAGAATTTGGACAATTAGAAGAAATTAATTTGTAAAAAATTGAATCACTTTCTGTGCAGAAAGTAGGTGAAAAACAGACCCAATGTTCTGAGTCAGCATTGAGTAAATTGGTCCAGAAGGAAACAGCTAGGTTTTGAAAATGTTAACTTATGGATAAATTTGGGGTTGCACAACTGTGTTTGTCACTTATCAAGGTTTCTTAAAAATTAGACCTGGTGTCCAACCATCACCTTTGAACAACTGATGGATACAGGAACCTTCTTTACTCTTACTTGGGAATGAAGGGCATATACCCACTTAAATATTTTTTTCTTTTCCAACTGAGACAACACCGATTTTTACCCTTTCACAAATGGTGATGGAGAGGGAGTGCTTGCATGCTTGGATGGGTTTCAGTGGTCATTAGTCCATTTGCAGTACCCAGCTATGTCTGTTGAAGACATATTTCTGACAGTGGAAAATGGTGGATCAAAGCACCTCCAGACAAATTCTTTTCTTCTATCGGAAAATATGTGAAGGAGGGGCTGACTCTGCCATGTCTTCTTAAAGATCACAGTGCTGTAAACAGCACCCACACACAGAGGATTCAACATTTCCTTGTGCCATTTGCAACTGTTAAAAAATGTAGATGTATAAAGGCAGTGAATTCTCTAGGTGCTGGTAATAAAACTGGCAGTAATGATGTTACTGGAGGTGTTGCTTTGTTAAGAGGAGCTGTTCTCTCAAAAGAAGCTGCACTAGACTGTTCTGCAGATCCTGTGGGTGATTCATCTCTAATTTGGTTGGCAAAATAGCGATTGACATGGTAGAGAATGCATCAAGGACTCACCTGCTCTCCTAGACAACTACAGAGAGATAATAATGAAATGTCATTGGCTTAGGCATCATTGCACTTATCTGTGAGATCCCTTTCAGCCTTTATCAATTTTATGGCAGCTGCAGGATTTTTTCTGCTTTTTGTCAGGCCTCATTCATTTGTATTATTTTTTTGCATTGGAGAGCTGTATAATTTTTTCCCAAAGCAGAGCTATGTGTCTTCTAGCACTAATAAAATTCTTGTCTCTTTTCATTGCAACTTGCCTCCAGAGCAGGGCCTTCTGGCATACTCTGCAGCACAGGAGATAAAATAATCAATAAGCCTGGATCTGAAAACGAAATGGAACATTTGTTTTGCTACTGAGCTCTGCATGGCCTAAAACAGATGGCTTTGTGATGCTGCTTTTAGTGTGCTCATAAGGATTTTTGAGATGTGTATGATTTTTATTTTGAAAATATAAATTGAATGAATGCATACTAGCACAATAATTTGACATCTATTATCCACCTTCACAGATCAAGAACAATAAGTGATGTTCAATTAGAGCACTGCTTAATAGAACTCTTGAAATTAAATTGATCTGTAGTATATCGAGTACATAAAGCGCTCTCACTATTTTATGTTGAAAAATAATTTAATCTGTCATTGGTTGTATGGCTGCTTGTGTGTGTCGGTCTGTGCTTCTCAGCTTGTATGCTGGCAGATAGTAAATGTATATGCATCAATATGGTTAGTAAACACTATTTATCTGAGGGTGGCAGGTGTGAGACAAAATGTGACTTTTATGTATATTTATCCTTTCTATATTCCTCTGATTAATTTTTTCTTGCCAGAATATATCAGAATTCAGTTTCTGTCAGATATGATGTGGTAGTTTAAAAATAAGAGGAGTGAGGAGCTTCATACTGCTGCATAACCAAAGAGGTGGTGTTTAACTACATAAAGAGGTACCCCTTATCTGGATTGAGATTTGCCCCATTATTCACATGCATTTAGGGGGAGCAACACTGTTGTGGCAGTTTTCCAGATAATGGCTTTTTTTAATGTGGATAGGAGGGACAGCAGAACACTTTAGTGCGTGCTATTTGATATTCTCAATTGGTAAGAAATGGTATCCATGAAAAGCATCCCCTCCTATATCCATGTATAGCTGCAGTCAAGTCCCAATGCCTCTTGCTCAGTTGCAGGGCAGCGCTTGGGTGATGCTGTTACACTGACAGATGCCCATTGTCTGCTTATTAGGGCACTGACAGAGCCAGTGGACAGAAATGTGGTCACTGATACACATGGGCCTAAACAGGCCAAAGTTCTTCTATTGCCTGAAGGTCGTCTCAAAAAAATCTTGCAATATCTCCAGTACATCTCAGGAAACAGTAATAGCTTAAATGCACACGGAGAATTCGTATGTTCTTTGAAATCAACATGCTCTTATCACATACTGTTATTATGGTCTCATGAAAAAAAATAGTTTCAGCAATCTTTAAAATTATTACTATGCAAAGATGCAAAGCATTTCAGTCAGCCAGTGAAAATGTGTGGCATTAATAAATTCAAAACAAAACTATTATTTAAGATTTTGATGAACTGAAAGAGGCAGACAAACTTTTCATTTTGACATCTGCTTATGGTTACTGTAGCTTCGTTTTTGTTGAATATAAGTGAATTTTGTTGAATATAAGTGGGTGAAAAAAACTTCATAAAACCTACAACTTCTGAAGATTACACATATTTCATAAAGCCATGGGTTGTCTGATCAGTCAGTTACATTCGGGAAGCTATGGAAGTGCTCCAGTTCTGTCTATTGCCAAGGGTTAAGTTTCCCCAAGAGGAAAAAGATGTTCTAATTGCAAGCTATGGGAGATAATGAGTATGCTGGTATTTGGCCGGAAACCAAAAGTACTGCAGATTTGGAATGGACATTCCTTCTAGACGCACCCAAAAGAGGCAAAAAAAGCACAGTGAAATGGCTGAATACTCAGTTTTCACAAATTCAGTACCCTCAAGAGCAGTCAGTCAGATCATGTCAAGACTTGGAAGAAGAAGAGAGGTATTTGCATCAGACTAATCACATTTCAGTATTTAGAATATCTTTTTGATTTATTTTTTAGCTTCACCTCAACCCAAACATCAAATCTAGAGTGTAGGATGGCAGTGCAGATGGTATGCCTTAGAGGTTTAAATGAAATAAAACACAAATGAGATTGAGAGAAACTGTAGTGAAAGATGCAAGTGAGTTATTCCCAATTTTTAAAAAGGGTCCATTTTTTATGTACTGAAGTAAGAGACAGCTCTTAATATTGCATACTATCTCACACAATTGAGCAATCTCAGAGAATTACAGTGAGATTGATTAATTTATGTCAGGGATGTGAAGTTAATACCAAGAAAACAATGACATCTCCTAGAAACATTTTATATTTGCTTTAAAATGTCATATGAACATTAAGAGGCTTTTATTGTAACTTTTTAATGGTGAAATTTAATTTGTGTGCTCAGCGCCCTAAAATTTCTTTGGTAGGGAGGGATTTTGCATCAAGTTTTGCTGCCAAAACATTTCCTAAATATTAATTTTTTGTCATGTTGCTCCTTCATCTCAGTTATGTAGAAATGTTGTCTGGTAATAACAACTCCTGTTTTATGCACTCCATATGTCACCATCATTCATTTTTTTACTTTCAAAGAAGGCCCACAGTCCTGGAAGTAGTATATGTATCTATGGTAAAAGCGTTTTCTGTTCAGAACAGTGATTCCTGACTTAAGGAATCAATGGACTGTGATCATTCTCAGACATAATATTTAAAGACCACAAACCATTATCAGAGTTGCACTTGAAAAATACTTGAATGGTTCTGTCATTTGCTATAACCTCACAAGATCATGGCTTGGATATCATAGAAAAACTGGGAGTTAGACTGTTTAATAGACTAAATGCAATAAAACAAATTGCAGGTTCCACTGACATCCACTGGAGCAATGTTGGAAATGCACATCCTTTCTGGATGCGGTGGAGGCAGTTCAGCCTTGGGAATTCACCTATGCAAGACGATGATTTGTATTTGTAGTTTTGCTCACTTTAAAGGTTTTATCAGGAAAAACAAACAAACCAACCTCCCTCCCCCCAAAAAAACCCCAACCAACCAAAACAAACAAACAACTCCCTCTAGAATTTACTAAAGACAGAGATTTCAGCTCTATTCTGGGTGGGTTACCCTGGTCATACTCATTTCTCTGTCCAGCAGAGGCTGTGGAGACTCGCACTGGCTGTCTGAATAGAAGATACAAAGTTTTGTTTTCTTTCCACTAAAAACTTAGAAAAGCATGGACCTAAACATAAAAGATATTCATTATACTTGGTTTTAAGATTTAGAAAAACAGAAAATGTATATCTGTTGCTAAAAGAACAGCTCTTTGACTACTTAGTGGAACAGTAATTATGAATGCAAGATTTCTGCTGATAGAAATTGTGATTTTAATTTAAAAGGGCTACAACTTCAGACACCTTTAAAGTGTTTTCCAACCTTTAGAATATAAGAGCTGTCCTCTTTCATTATCATCTTTGAGGCAAACCCCAAAGGAAGCCTCCTTAGAACTGGGAGGTAAAACTGATTTGCAGATCAAATGTCACTGCAACTGATTGCTAACCAAGACATCAAGATTTTCAGGCTATTAATCCTTTTCTTTTCATACTACCACAACTCTTAGTGCTCATCTGACTTGCTACCTATGAAAAAGTGGAAGCATATTTTCCATCATTTTTTTATTAAGTTTTGATCATACATTTGTATTAAGCCAATTAAAATATCAATAGAATTGATTTCTAGTTTTGCCTAGAAAATGACATGCCATGGTTGCTCTAGTTTTGCAAAAGAGGATCAAGCCTTCACAGTAATACTCAATCTCTCTGCTAGTCTCTAAACATTTTAGCTGGTCTTTATAAGGTCATACAATTAAGGTCTCTAGGTCCATCACTTCGAGGAATATTCGGGGTGTCTCCAGAAAGGCTAATTGCAATTCTCAGGTATGGTAATGACCATTCTTCACTGGCATCTCTGTCTTGTAGAAATCTTGAAGAGTTATTGGCACAGATAAAAATTTGTCTAGGAGGATTTACAGCTTCTTTGGCTGCCTTGACTTCAAATGTCGTAAATTAGCGAAGTGCACCTATGGGAGAAAAAAAAAATCTTCAGTTATCCAACAATGAAACAATGGGCAGCCACAGTCTTGCCAGTGTGGATCCATGTTGTGTACTTGCTGTTCATTTCAACTCTGGGAATTACCTTATTGATGTCGTGTGATTATGGAGCTCTTTTATTAGTAACATATCTTCCAAGGGATATTGAGTCATTATGCTTGATCTGATCAAGTTGCTGAAAAGACTTAAAAAAAGACAAAAAAACAGGACCAGATGGAAGTCAATTTTGAGTGCTTTTGTTTGTTTGTTTTTCCAGAAAAAGTGCCTAAGTCTTAATTATTGACTTTGCTGCACAAGCTGTCCTTTGCAGCTCTACTCCTGTCCCCTCCTCCTCACTCAAATCTATTACTGGTTTCATATGCGAAGAGATAAGATATTTTTCTAGGATCAGTAACTGTGAGTATAGCTTCTAGTCTAATCATGATTTTGAAGAGAGAGAATAATGAGCCCTTTCTGGATGTTATTTATGATGGAATTGTGGTAGATGATCTGAAAAACTCTGCAACCATGGGAGAACACATTTGTTCCTGTCTTTAACTCATCAAGGCTGATGTTATAAAAAATGTCTTCCGTGAGTCTAACTTATGGAATGTCAACAAGATCTTTGGATAAATGAAGATGAACATACCATATGTTACCTAACTTCTACTTCAGGCAGAACAAAGGCAGTGAAGAATGTGAAACTGAGCACCATCTTTAAGTTATCTTTTTTATTTATGCTGCTGATGCTGCAAAATGGGGCTAATATCACTGCCTTCATACTTCATCTTCCATCATAGAGGCTATACAGTTAAAAGGAAAGAAAAAAAACCCCAAACACAAGGCACTGAAAAACAAGCTTGGGAGTCATTCTTTGTAACAATTTAGTCCAAACTGCCTTCTTGACTCTTACCAGAATCTGAATTTTGCTACATAATGACAGACTATTTTTCTGAACAAATCCACTCAGAGTTTTATTCTCAACAATTATATTGAAAGATATGCTAATTGATATCTAATTACATACTCTTTTAATTAATTGACTTCAAAAAGTTGAAAACCATTGTTTCATAATTGCTCTTTTTCGAACTATGGGCAAAAGAAAATGTATTGTAACTGTAAGGAAATAGACTAGCTTGGTGTAGAATTTTGCAAATGAGTATCAGTCTGCAAAGGCATATCAAAATAAACAGAAAGATCCCTCTCGGGACAGATTCTGCATTGGAATTTGTTGCTAAAAGAAGAGCTCTTTGACTGCTTAGTGGAAGGTTAATTATGAATGCCAGACCTCTCCTGATAGAAATTGTGATTTTAATTTAAAAGGGCTATAACTTCAGACACCTTTAAAATGTTTTCCAACCTTTAGAATATGAGAGGCCTTACTGCCACTGTTTTCAGTTCATCAGCACAGGTGTTGATTTTCTCTGGTTCTGCGTCAGGACTTGGGCTTATGTTTTATGTTATGCAGAGGGGATAATTTATTTTTCTTAATATTTAGTTTTGGATGAAATTCTGATGGAATACCATTTTTGTTTTTCATTCAGCTTGCCATAAACTTATAACTACCTCACGATTGCCTGAAAACCAGCAAAAAATATTTATTTTTTAAGGATATCTTATAACCTTAAAAAAGGTGGTTGGGGCGTGTGTGTGTAAAATTAGAAACTTATTGCACTGTATAATTGATTTCATTACTGCTTCCTAATTTTATAGAGAATAGTGGTTTTGGGAATGGTGGGGTATGGATGAATAAAAAAGAAACTACGAATATGTGGGGTTTTCCTTCCTGTATGTGGCTGCTTCTTGGCTGAAGCACTAAAACTATGTGTTAATACCATATAGGCAACAATGTAAGGTTGGAAATAAAGAATAATATCAGGCCTAATGAAAACTGCCAATGCAATTTGTGCAGGTAGAATGCAATTACCCAAACTGGAATATAGCCAGATATGAAAGCATCACTCTTTCTGTTTCAGAAAATGCAGTAGCTACTTACAATATAACAAGCAGGAATTTTTTAAGAAACATTTGCGCATCCCTGTGCTTTTCAGCCAAATGTAGGGGATTTTTATATTGCTGCCTCAACCATTGGTGTATTTTTATGCTTTTACCATACTTAAGTAGAAGAACTAGGTAGTTATTCCCCATAATCTTTAAAAAAAACAAACCCAAACCCCAATTCTTGTGATATGATGTTGTTGCTCAAAATCTTAGAGGGATTTATGTAGCTTGGGAACATTTTAAATATATGACTTACCAGATCTGCTTTAAAAAAAAGCATTGCTGTGGGAGTATGTTCAGATTAAAAAGAGAATTTTTGCTTGATACCTCCATCTTGTTGCAAATCTTTTCTGGAAAACCCAAACAGTATATAAACATTGAGTAAATTATTCTAGGATGGTGTTTTTCTGAAAGTTGCTGTATTTTTTATAGAAGACTCTGATAATACATTAGTCTTTTGAGGCTGAATTTAGAACTGAGGTAGTTCAAGAGTATTACAAGACTTGGACTAAATATTTCAATGAGTTCCATATATTCAAAAAGTCGTTTATATGCTCCTGAGCCATAAAAAAAGAAAACCTAAAATTATGGTGAAAGGCAATTCTCAACTCTTCCCATGTTAGCTTTATCTATGTGTTTTAGCAATTTCTGCTAGCTGGATTGTTTTCATGAGTGTTTTCTGTGGTCCTCCCTGTGCTACTTTCCACCTTGTATACTGGCTTAGGCGACAGGATCAGATGACCTGCATCATTAATTAGTGCACATGAATATGAAGCCCGAGTTGATTTCACTTATGACTGAGGGCTGGAAAATCACATAAATCAGATTCTTTATGTGGTCCTACTTAGGGTTACTTAGATCCACTTCTGAATATTACTCCATGAACAAGTGTTAGTCCTGGTTTATACAATTAAAATAGCTTCTGTAAACTTTCCTTGAAGTTTAATTGAAACCAGCAGGACCTATACATTGTTGTGTTATGAAAGCGCATTCCTAACATTGTTTCCACACCTACACAGATTCCAATAGCACAGTTTCAGTTAGTTTGTAGGTTCTTTCAGGCCTATAAATAGTATGCAAACAAAGATTTCCTTTGAGTTGGTTTGGCTGAAATTGAGAGGTCGATGGTGAAATTGCACTTCAGAGGAGTGCCATATAAGGATAAATCATTATGAAATAAGCTTAAATTCTCCTTAACTGTGGCTCTTTAATCCTATTACAGAGCACTAATTGTTGCTAATGCGCATTTTGGAACTTTTCAAACTGTTTTTCCCCTACTCATCATACATTAAAAGGTTCACATTCAACTGGCATAATTTTTATGTAACTGAAAGACAATATGGCAAATAGAAATTTTGAATTTTCTCATATAATATTCATTCATTATATCATTCAGATGTTGATACCTTCTTTCTGAGACTAGTCAAAATGATTTCATAAGTAGTACTTATTTCTGGAAGGAAGTAAAAAAAGATATAATTTTTCTGAAGTTGCCATTTGAGCCTACCTGCATTCCTCAGATTTTGGTTGACATTGTAGTCCTTATTTACGAAGAGTGGGTTCCAAACAGCTGACAAAATAGGGAGTAGCACTAAGGCAGCAGCAGACTGACTACGTTGCTGGAGGCCAAGCAGAGAAGTTTTGGATGTTTCAACCAATCAAGTAAACCTGTATGTTTTCTTTGGCAAACCCTTTGCACCTGCCAGTGTCCTGTACAGCAACAGAGTGACTTTTCCGAGGAAATCTTAGTCGTCTCTTTCCCAGTGTCAGCAGAGACCTTTTCATCTCACCTCTAGTACTTTTTAGTCCTCCTCTTTACTTTTTTTTTTTTTCAATTTACCTGTGCTGCCTGTCATACAGCAGCCCAAGCATAGACCTTCACACTTTACTTTCCCTTTCCTATCCTAGAAAGACACAGCTGTGTAAAAGCTGAATTAATGGGAGAAATACGAAGCAGGGCAGGCAGAAATAGTGTCAACATATATAAAGATGTAAAGGACACTGACACTGTGTCCTCAGGCACTGAGTCAACTGACATGACTTGCCATAGTGTAATCCAGTGAGTTCATTTTGTCTCCAAAAATCAGAGGGCTGAATAAAAACAAGTTGGGAATGGCTGCTGGAATTTCTTAACCCCTGCACGTATCTTAACCCCTTAACACTGCTAGCTGGTGCGGGGAGTTTCGCATCCTAGTGTGGGAATAATCCAGGGGAAGAGGAGTAACACAAAGCTGACTGGGGAAGGAGAGAAAGGGAAAGACATCTCATGTAAAGGCAGATGAGAAGGGAAAAGAAGACTTTGACAGGTAGTGAAGTACGGTGATTTTTCGTTATCCAGGTGTTCCCTGAACTAGTCCCTGAGGCTTTTTAGCCCCAAAATTGATCCCTGGTGTTGATGACCAATTGAGTAATCCACTGAATTCAGTAAAGAAAGCATCTTGACCAGCTGAAAATTTCTTCCTATATAGCTATGATAGCAGTTTGTTTGCTTGGTTGTAGTTATGTCAGGTGTATTTTAAACATTTAAGTATTTCCCAGGAAAGGATGACGATTTTTTTTCATACTCAAGCACATTTTTTTGTATAACTGCCAAGTTATCATTTAAATCAAAGAAAACTGGGTATCTAAACACCTTTGAAGATCTGAAGTTACATTCTAGAAAGATCATTAAAAATGTAAGGCTCTGTGGTACCTCAGTATAGGAGATGCCAGATATTAGAGATATTACCAAAGTAAAATCGGGTGCTACGTTGGTATATGCTTACGTAGTTGTAAAGAAGGTGGTGAGGTTTTGATGCATGTTTTAAAATAGATTTTTGCTTCATTGTAAATGTATTTTCCAAATATTGAAAATGCATATGCTGGGTAGTTAATTTACATCAGATGAATATTTTCAGAAACTAGTATTTGGTCAACAAATCTCTATTTTCAGATACATATTTAAAACCTTTTTTTTGCTGAACATGCTACTGAATTTCCTATAGACTAGATAATTATCTTTCATTGTCCTTACTTTAAAATCAGCTTAGCTTCATTCAGCTTTTTGACTTCTTGGGATTTTTTGTATAAAATATGAATAGAAGGCAGAAAACCTGGGAGTTTCTTAGCTCCAGAACTTGGAGAGTGACAAATTAACAGAAAGAGCTGAAGAGGTTCAAAACCCTGCCCAGATCCTTAGTATTATTGATGGAAGTATCATGGGGAAATTGAGGTCATGACACTACTAGAGTTCCGCATGTATAGCAAGACTGACAAGTATAAAGACTTTCATCCTCACTCTCTGATATCCTTATGTTCTTCCAAATAAAATAAGAGTATAATATAATGGTATTTCCCCTCTCAAAAATGAGTATCTAGAATAAATTTCTAATTATTTTCCTTTTGTTGTTTTTTGATGATAAGATGTTTACCATGGAACACTAATGTTCTCAAAAAGATTACGTAAGGGATGGAGGGAATTTGTTGGGGAAAATTTTTTTTTTAAAAGTTGAGGTTAATAGTAACTCTTAAAGGGAAGTTTATGGAGCAATAGGAGTGAGAAGCTACTGTAATTGCGAAAAACCCTTGTGAGATAATATTCAAGTTCTCACAAAAATCCAATTTAAATAAAAAGTAGAGTTGGATAGAAATGAAAAGCACAAAAATAATTTGCCAAGGGGTTCAGGAAAAGCTGTAATTTTCAAACTTAACTTCCTTTTTGCAGTCAATTTCATTATTCACAGACATTTTTATATATTCTGATAATTTTACTTATAGAGAAATTCATGATTAGCATGTAGAAAACACAGAGCCTTTCATTTATTAAAGCGTGTAGATAGGCAATTACATGGCAAACCTGTATGAACCTGTGTCAATATACCGGACTACAGGAATCCTCTTTGCTTCTGATTGCCTAAAAACTTCTGGCATTTTGTGTTATTTTATTTATGCATTTGAAAATCGTAACTATGAAATCTTAAAACCTTTCCAGTCACAGATAGCACCTCCAACAAATCAGTGCCATAATACTGGGTAACGTTAAATCTTTGTTTTCAGAAATCTAAGAAAAAAGGATACACAAGTCAGAGGGATTTAAATCCAGGCTATCCACATACTTACCTGTTGAGACAAAGCAGATCCTATAGGGAAACAGTAATACTTCTTATGCAATGTGTTTTGGGTTCACAGTGTGGCAAAGCATAAGTTTTAATCCTTGAAAAAAAAAAAGGCAGATCATCTGTATTATTCTCTAATCCTTCTGTGCTAAGAATTCTGCCAAGCATTGTCCATCCATAAAGGTAAATCTTTGTAACTACTTGAAAATATGATTGCTGGGCACTCTAGATGCCACTGTATTTTATTTTAATGCTTTTCCCATAGATGCATCAATGACATTTATTTCAGACATTCATTTTTTGAATATTTTAATAGTCCTTTGGAATGGAAGCAAAAGAGGGTTTGCAAGTGTTTCTAAATCCTACATCTTCTTCCTCCTCTTTCCCTTTGTAAAGCAGCATTCAGGCACTGAAGGAGCTGGAAAGTGTTCCTACCAAAGCTGGGAGAATCAAAATAGCTTCAACTAATGAGGTAAAGGTAGAAAATATACTTCCATAAAGTAGGAATCTGTAGTTGTCCTTCAGGTATTGGCACTAGCACAGGAAAAAAAAGAAGTACTGTAAGTTATCTGTAACTGACCTGATGTGTAAGGTACCTCATTTAAAAAGAGGTTAGTGTAGCACTGATAGTTACTCATTGCCAGAGGGATTCTGCAGATATTTATTAAAAAACTCACCTTAACATCACTCTGTATGGGTTGCCATAAACAACACTAATGGTAAACTCAAACATATATCAAATATATGTGAAAACAAAACAAGCAAACAACAAAGACACTTTGACATGTTTTGTAGCATTGTTGGATTTACTAGAGTTTTTTGGGGGCCTGACAATAGCCCAGTTCTGTCAGCTGCATGTATTATGATTCTGGTCCTTGTTGGTTAAAGCATACATGTAAAATTATTTATTTTTCAATTATAAGTTTCAACAATAACAAAAGGCCCGAATTATTGCTTTGAACTGGTGTAAATCAGTATAGTTCTATTAAATCACTATTGCTAAACTGATTTGTATCACTTCTGCTTCTCAAAGGGTTTTTTGATGGTCTGGTGAACTTGTTCCTACAACAATTAAGTGAAAGATAATATCTGTAAAATGATATCTGATTGTTACTACAGAACAGACTCTTCCAGAAAAAATTTTTCAAGTTAATGCATTGCATCTAACACTCATGACCCAGGTTTCTGAGCAAGGCTTGTGCAGCAGTCATTGGGCTCTGTATTGGGACTGACAAGAATCTCTGCTTCCAGGTGTAAATAGCTCCTGCAAGAAGTCATTAAAATCAAAGTTTTTCTATTCTTGGTGAAGTATAAAAGGCATTACAATCCCACATAATTTCTACAAAGTAATTTCTGAATTGACTCACAAATTTGTTTGCATACCTTCTTTAAATTACTGATGCAAAATGAAGGGCTAAGTAAGTGCAGAACTGGAAGATTTCCAAGTGTCCTGCTCACTTTACATGGCTCTTTCTCTCTAGTTAATATGTACTGCATGTCCGACTGTGACATGTGGTGGCGGCAAAATGGGCAAGTTCTGTTACTTCCCTGATGTGTGAATGTAGGTTAGGAAATTGATGATCACCTTTCGTGCAGCAAACACATTGTACAGCAGAAACTTTATGTTTCTGATAGGCCTGTATCTCACACAACTGTGTGTTTAGTGTCAAACACATATATATATGTATATATATATATATACACACACATACATATACATATATACCATATTATAAAAGGTGTATGCCCTAGCTGAGGGTGCTTGGGCAAGCCTGCAGGCAGCCCGAAATACTGATCTGAAGAAGTAGAAAATTCTGCTATACATAGTAGCAAGGAGTTGATTCCAGAAGTCAGTGTCAGCACCAGAGCATATTGAGAAAAACATGCAAAAATGAAAACAGGAAAAGTCTATGAAGTACAGCCAAGAGCTAGTGGATGGGAGAGATGCCTAGTTTTAAGGGACAATGAAAATTAGCAACATCCTGACATAGGCATTCCTATTTCATTTTTCCTCCTCTTCCTCATGGCACTTTCCATATTTGAATGGAACTCTAGCCTCACACGTAATAAACTCTATTCCTGCAGCCAATGGCTTCCACTTTATAAAGCAAGAATGACTGCCGTTTAACTTTTATACTTACCTTTTTATGGTAACTCTCTTTAATGTTAACTTCTTTTTTCCCTCTTGTCCTTCAGGCTCTTCTTGCCAGGAAAAGTAATCCTGTACACAACCTTCACATTTTCCTTTATTTCTTACACAGATGTTGAAGATTATCTGGCTGGGCTGATCTTTCATGTCTCATCACTAATCTCTTTCATCAGCTTGTCCATTCTTCAGATATTATCTGTTCTTTTGAAGTTCCTCACTTCTGTCCTCATGTTCACTGAAGGGGCAATGACAAAAGATCCAATGAAAATAGCAGCATAATTTACATATTTAAGCTCTTCCTTTAGACTAATGTTATATATATAGTATTATAGCCTTCCTTATCCCTTTGACTCGTTGTTTCATACGTAGGATTCATTGAGACTGTGTTGATTATAGCTTATTAAAATAGCCTGTTGTTGAAAATATTAATATTTGAGTCTCAATGATGATGGAGGGCTCTGTTCCTTTTATATTTTTTTCTTGTTATTAAGTCTCCCACACCAGCTGTCTTCAAAACAGAGGCAGGCAGATGTCTGCTGACAGCTGTATTTAGAAATTATAGTGCTTTCCAGATTTAAATCCAAGATCTAAAATTTTAAGATCAATGTGCAGATACTGTGGAGCTGAGAACTGTGTTTTTTATATGAGTTTCATCTTCTACATTGATCTGTTGTTCTAATCAGTGTTTCATCATCTTGCTATCCTAGGAAAATAGCAGCAGGCAAAATTCGCTGGTTCACAGAAGCTCAGTGAGCTGATATTTATTTTTGAGGAGATGCCATTTTTTGAGAAATACAAAACAAATATATCAGGCTGATAATGTAGTAATCCTTATTTCTGAGGAATCCACCCAGGAGAAATGTTAAACTGGCTTCATATGTTTCCAGCATTAATTAGCATTCCAGATAGATTATGGGGAATCTGAGCCCTTAACTTGGGCTGGCGCAGTATCATATTTCAGAGTTGTGCCAGCCCAGTAAAAGTTCTAATAATGTGGGGTTTTTCTCTACCTCTGGCTCTTGTAGTGAAATATCTGTCAAACAGATTGATCAGAAAAGTTAAACATATTTAAAAAGACCTAAAGCTATTTTTCCAAGTGCAATCACGCACCTCGTGGCGTACAGTTTTGTAATGGGGAAGAGCTTTTATATTATCATTATTAACCTGTTGCAGTATTTGTGCTACAGCATCTGGGTATAACAGAGGCTCCTGCATTTCTCGTTAGGGCTGTGGGAGGAGTAGGATGTTGTTCCTAATTTCAAGCTATATTGTGAGAGGAAAAAAAACCAAAACAAACCAAACCCTTGTTCCTCAGGGTATTTGGACCCAGCCAGCTGCCTATTTACTCCCTGCTCTCACACGATGGTGAGTAAATCAAAAGAAGGCAAGAGGATTGAGGGACAGAGAAAAAGATGGTTTAGTAAACCAAAGTTGTGTGTGGAAACAAGGCAAAATTAGGAATTTATTACTTGCTTCCCATTCACAGGCAGTTGTCCAGTCACTTCCTGGAAAGCAGGTCCTAACAATGAGTTGCTTGGGAAAGCAATCATACCTACAAACATCCTGAATTCTTTCACCTTTCCTTGAGCTTTTATTGGTGACTACATAATAGAGCGCAGAGATTCCCTTTGTCGGTTTTGGTCATGGGAATTCCCTTCCAACTTCTTGCCCACCCCCAGCCTGCTAACCACAGTGGCAGAGTGGGGAAAAGAGAAAGTCCCAAAACTTTGCAAGCGCTGCTTAGCAGTAACCAAAACACTTGTGTGTTATCAGTGCTGTTTTAGCCACAAATCTGGAGCACAGTGCCATTTGGTCTGCTACAAAAATTCTTAGTTTTGTCACAGCCAGATGCATCTTGTCACCTCTTCATCTTGACAGGAGGAGCGATTGTTGTCTCTTTCTGGACTCCAGCAGCAGTGGGCAGTGTTATTCATTTAAGCCATCCCCAAAGCATGCATCATCCTGGCAGCAAAAGGTCAAACTTGATGAGCATCACTTCAGGTTGACCACTGCCAATTGCCAGGGGCTGACCTTCAAACAGTTGCACCCACGTCTACTCAGTGCTCTCCTTGGTGTGGTGATAAGGCTCTTACTTGCCCTCAGATTTGGGCTTTTCCTTAAAATTCACTGCTCAATCCTGAGTGTATTACTATTGTACCTTGTGTCACAACTCATTGAGCCATGTAATAATTCTGCATGCGTCACCGCTTACTGCCATTGTAAAAATACTTGGCACGCAGAGATGGTATTATGGTAAAGGTGGAGTGCGTGCTTCTGGAGCAAAGTTCTCTAATGGCTAAGAAATAGATTAGTAAAGGCTACAAAAGCAGCTGACATATTATATATCTTATACAGTCCTTTTGTGAGGTGTTTGAGATTCTTCTGGGAAAATTAAACCCTAAACTCATCATATGTCCGTTTCAAAAATGATTTTATTTTTAATAGCTAATATATTTTAAATTCCATTTAGGCAGTTTATGAGATGCCTGTAAGATAAAACAGCTCTATTCATTGGAGAGTTTTCTTTTCTCAAACCTATTAAAATTTCAAGTATCAAATATTCCAAGCCCCTGAGCCAAAATTCATAAAGCTTTTGATACATTATTTTACATAAACAAACAGCCATTGTGCGTGATGAATTGATTTTGAGTGTGTTATATTAAATTCTTATATTCCCCAGTTGTTTTATAGGATTCTTCACTTAGTAGGATTGTGTGTTTCTACTTCTTGTGTGATGCAGTAAATGATTAATATACTAATTGTTCCTAGAATATTGAATCTTCTGTTCTTCAGATTTAAAAATGATCCTGCTCTGAAGAGCTTCTCCCCCACTCTTCCTCCATTTACTGAAAGTAATAAGCCCATGCCTTTCCTTTTCAAAAGTAATTGAACCAATTTAAATGTGAAAGTCTAGATTGTCTCTACACTGTCTCTTCTTTTCTCCCACGCTACTTCTTCTCCCCTCCTAGCAGTTTCCAATAGTTTCATTGTCTTTTGTTTTCAGTATAACAGCCTCTATTTTTTCTTAACTTTATCTTGTCTGAATGCCAACTCTTTTTCTTATTCTTTCTTCCTGATGTTGCTTTGGCTGCTAGGTTTTCCATTGCCATGATTCCACATGTTCTACTGCTCTTCAATCTATACCCTGTATATATTTTTCTTTGCTGTTTTGCGATGCTGTCTCCTATAACTTGCTGTCCAAAGTATATGTGTCTTTCTTTGTCTCAGTTCTTTCCCAAATCCACGTCCAACCCCACTTTCATGATGACTTTTTTCTTATTTTCCCACTGCTCATCCCCTACACCATGTATTTTCTTCCCCACATTTTTTGCTCCCTTTTGACTTCAGAACACTTTGGTTGCACCTAAAAGAGGATTCTTGCCAAGAGGTAGGTTTGCTGTGCCAACTTCCAGTCCCTATGTCAAATGAAGGAGTTTGATTTTTTATTTCTGGGCTTGCTCCGTATGAGAGTCTGGTGATCAACCAAAGATTTTTAAATACATTTCTCAATTTTGCAGGGGCTAATAAGCATGCCTTTTTTTTTTCTCTTGGTGCTAATTTATTATTTTATGGTAAATTGTGTGGAAACTTACTTTAAAAAAAGTAAGAAAACACCAGATAAAAACTTCCTTTAATCTGATTACAGCAAGCAAGAAACAATAATGACATCAATAACAGGAATATTTGACTGCTAACACAAAAATCTTTGTTTCACTCAACAAATAATAATGACAGCTACTTACCACAGGGGCTGAACTTCGCCTGTTGTTATGGTTCTTTATAAGGCTTTATGTAGAAAACCAAAGAGTTTCAAGTTTTTCTTGTGACTGTAAAAACCCTTTTACTCTAAGGACAGAAATATTTAGTCAAATGGTGCATACTGCTGTTGTGCAGATTTGAGTTTTTCCTTGGCTTGTTTGAAGAATACAGAAAGCTTAATTTGCCTTCTCTGGCTACCAGCATCTAGCCAAATGACTGTGTAAGCAGCTGGCCAAAACTAGAAGATGCTGGCTTGGTTGAAACAGTGGAAGCACCATCCCAAGTAGTAAGGAGCCTAGGGAAACAGAAATGAGGCAGTATTATTAGGCAAGATTAGGCAATTTCTGTTGTTAGGAAGGCAATATCTCTAGTGGGCTTGGCAAGTGATGGGCAGACGGATTAAAGAAAGTAGCCAAAGGTAGGTGCTGAAGTTTGGACTTGATTATGTTCCAGAAAAGTTGAAGTTCACAATTAAATTTCATCTGAATGGGCAGAGCAACAGAGATAATAGAGAAGGCTCTGGCATAACCTCAGTTTATACTGATGCAGAAGTGAACAGGAATTTTAGCTGTATGGAAAGCAGGAGAAGAAGTGGGTTCATGGAGAATACTCAGTTGAAGAATGCAGTGGTGGCTGTTTTTCTACTAAGCACCCTCCTTGAAACAGCTTTTTCTCCTGCTTTGCATATAACTAAAATACAATCCAACCAATCCCCAGTGGAAAGACACCTAAAACTAGAAGGGACATTGGGAAAGAAAAAGATCTTTTTCCAAAAAGACAAAATCTTTTTTCTGCGTTAAGTTCATACTGATGGTGAGCCTTCCAGGAAGAAACATCAGGGAGATGGACTTAGTATTGTCAATCCCATATACTAAAACATAGTTTTAGGATGGGCACTATGAGTATTTTTTATTTTATCTCTCTCTGTTGACATTTAGACTCTTGGTTTACCCTTTTCCAGCATATATTTTTAAGATCCCAGTATTATTCTGAATACTCTCATTTTCCACTTTAAAAAAGTTATGTTGAAATCTGTGTATGATCCCAGCCTTAAAGAACTAATCAGTGTTAAAAAGTCTATGGTAAACATATGCGGTTGTAAATTTCCTTACACCTTTGATTCTATGGCAATAAAAAAGTTGAAATTTAAGTATAATTATGTAGATAACTGAGGGCATGTTTGTAATACCCACATATCTGTTGAGTTGTCCAAACAGTTTGGAGATGTATTTATATCAATTCTGAACTGTATTATCTTTTTTAATAGAATTAAATGGCTTTAAATGCAGACTAGTCTACTGAGGCTGCTGGTTAATGTGCCTCTGTCATGTTTAACATTTCAAGAATCGTATTTCAAAGAGAGTTTATTTTTAAATTGCGCTTTACTTTGCGGTTTTAAAAAAATATCAGCAAATGGGGCTAAGTAAATGTGATCACTTTTATCCTGTCAGGATTAATTTTCCAAACAATATTTGGAATGATTTCATATTCTGTTTAAATTAAATACTTTCAGTTCTCTCGGTGAAATGATAGCACTGCTTTTGAATATACGCATTGCCTCTTTTTCCTCTATATACTGCCCGCGCCTGCTTGCTTCACAAAGTCATATCTGAGCATAAAGCTGACTGTGCCTGTGAGCAGATTTTTGCTTTTAGTTCCTCCACAGTGAGGGCTGGAGAGGCAATAATAGCTGCAACTACAGCAACTCGTTCCTCCATAACTTTAATTTTGAAAGCGGAAATGAAAAGTATGGTTGTCACTTTGTTATGTGCAAGACATATGAACATAGGAGCTTGTTCAATAAAGTAATTGAATCAATTACATAAATTCCAGTGGTTTGAATTCCTTTGAAAAATAAAAGGGATGAGATTATGCATACTATAATTTCCAAAGCTAAAGCTGACATAATTGTTGTCTCAACTCAGGAAACTATCTTCCTGTTATGATGTTTATATAATTTAGTTAGTCTGCATCATGGTGGTAACTCATGCTTGGAGATTCTTTTATGTTCTTCTACTGAAAGAAGAAAGCAATAAAGCTTTTTTTGTTTGCTACATAAAGTGAGGCTGTAGAAAGAGAAGTAAAAGCAGACAGATTTTGCTATGTGTTTAATCAATCACTAAGTCTAAGGAAGCTATTTTAACAGAAAATCACACGACTTGTAGGGTTGTGCTTCTTGTGGAGTCAGCACTTGTTTGAGTAATGCTGTGGCACAACTCCCAAAGGTGCAGTCGAGGGGAAACCTCTCGGGCGTTTCTTAGACCTAGCAGCAAGGGCAGCTCTTTCACCCAACATCTCAGGCTTCTCCAAATTCCCATTTATTGTTAAACGGAGTTCATGTCTAACAGGGAGGGAAATCTTGTTTGAGAGTATGATAAATGTCTCTAAGACTCATTTGCCGTATCTGTAGAACAGAAACAATTCAAGTATGATGTTAGGGCACTATAAAATGAATGGCATTGCCATCCTCCACAGGCTGGCTACAGGGAAGGATGCTGTTTACATGGGAATATTTATGTGTTTTCTTTTGCTACTGGTAGCATTTTCTCACGATAAAATGTTTCTTTTTCCCCTTTTACTTTTATATAACTTAGATAGTTTAAGGTTTCTATTTTCCCACTCACATTATATCCTGTACAATATTAGATACAGCTTTGGTAGTTTATCTGAATTTTATTAGAGTGAACATAAACTGAAACACCTGATTTGTACTTAAATGAACCAAAATTTATCTGTGACTGAGACTGAATTAGTGTACTTGATTTGGGTTTTTATAAAGCCCAAAGTATTAAAAAGGGAGGCAATCAGTAAATATTGCAGTGTTTAAGGTATAACTATATTCCAAAATATCCTGAGTTGTGTCATCAGTGTGTACAAGATAAATCTTGTGTTTATCACTGTAAAGGTTAGATTGAAAGTTCCTCATGACTGGTTGATGGTGATCTACCTGGGATTATTCAATTACTTTTTGGTTGATTGGTCAGTTGCAGTTTTGTTGGGGGTTTTTTTTGCATATTGGAGAAAACCTGGAAAGGTAGCACCAAGAAGGAATGCCACTCATACTGATATTTGGGTATCCACTGCAACTTTTTAAACTCCGACTGTTATCAACTAGTAAAATACATGCTCAAAATATGCCCAGGCCTTGTATTGTTGCACAGAGCATTTGCAAACAACTCTATTTGTAATAAACTATCCCTTGAGTTTTAAATATTTCATATCCAGATCATGGCTGAGTTAGGAAGGACTCTGAATGAAACTGGAGCACAAACTGGACTGCTTCTCATGGGAAGGATTTTTGACTGCTTTTTACAAGCAAAATTTAACTAAGTGAGTGTCTTGATTAAAGAAACTGTTAAGATATTTCTGGGTTCATTTTAAGTCTTCTTCAAAGTTGTTTACATATTAGCTATGTAAAAAACTTGTGTAGAGTATAAGTCTATAACTTTTAGTCTGAGCTCTGGTCTGTTGTCTTCCATGTCATTTAGGAAAAGTAATGGGTGACTGTAGCAAGTGCCATAAAATTATAGAAGATGAGTAGACCCTCCACTCTCAAGAAATTTCTCAGAAAAATATTTATGTACTCCCAACCTTAACTATATTACCTTAAGCATTACTGCCATGACAACAAGAAGCACATTGATTATAAACCAAAAGAAAGGAGCAACTGTACTAACACAGAATTTTTACATGGAAAACTGCCTGTATCACCTCTTTTTCAGTGGGAGTGAAGTTACCACTTCCCTGAGGCAATGGATGGCTCTCATGTTCATCAAAGTGCATGATCACGTGCTTAGTTACTACTGAATCTGGACACACCTACAACAGCTTTACACATTATTTTCTTCCAAAAATACTTGCCAAAACTATGTAAAGTGTTATTTAGTGGGAACTTAAGGTGCTTTGTAACCATGCAAATGCCAAGTAATTCTTAGCCACAATTTTTTCAGATTTTTTTAATAGGAAATTGTATATAGAATACTGCATTCAGTACACAACGTGATATGGATTATACATAGTCAGAAGTTACTGTCTTCTATGTGCAGTGGGCTTCACTCCATTTACAGGAACCAAAAATTTCATAATTGACCCCTTTAAAAAACCAAACAAGCAGACAAACCAAAACTAACAAAACTACTGTGATATTGCTGTAATGTTTATTCAGGAGGCATAGTCCTCAAGAAAATATCACGTAACTTTTCCTGGGCTTTGAAAAACAAGAGAATTGATTGTCTTAGGGTAATTACAAGGCATTGCCATCCTAATACTATTTACAGACCTCATAATGTAATGCTGTGCCATAACTTGATGTACATTCAAGCAAGTAAAGAATGTAATGTGACCAAAATACTTAGTATTTTCTGGTATTTCCTCAGTTGCTTAAAGAAAAACATCAAATTACTTTGAAGGTAATTTTACATATATTATTTTATTGATTTGTTTATTGTAATCCTGCTGATTTTCCCTCTATCCATTCATTTCCAGACTGTTATATAAGTACTATTCAATAGATATGCTGTTGTTAATATGAGGCAAATGATTAAATGAGTGAATTTGGTTGTTTCAGTTAAAGAGTATTTGTGAGCATTCAAAGTATTTTTCTTCTTTTTTGATTTATCATTGCATAATAAATCAGAGTGTATTCATTGCTACTATTATGTAATTACTGGAAGCAGTCTGGTGGACTGCAGTGTAAAATGCAGCTCAATAGTAATTTTAATTCATGGTTTTCTCATGGCATGTCTTATGTTGTTTCTTGTGAAGCAAATGGCAAGTGTGTGTGGTGTCAGAATTCAGATTAAGATTCTGTCCTTTTTTTAGCTCAGCTATTTCACTTTTCATCCTTTTCTCCTTCCTTTCTACTATGTGCCCTAGAAGTGGGCAAAGATGGCAGTATGATTTGGTGACCTGGATGGCTTTAGGTTTGCTGAGGGTGGAAGCAGTCGTCTCTGGATATGCTCAGTCTAATAATTTGGAAAATCACTGTAGCTTTCCTCTGTTAGGAAGTTCAGTAGGCTTCATGACAAAAGACATCTTGTAAAGTAGCTTATCCACATGTTCTTTTAGGCCTTCCTGATATATCTATACCTATATATGCCTTAGCAATACCTATGACAGCTTTTCAGTGATCTAATTGTGCGCAGAAAAGATAGAGCTCTGTGCAGGTTAGTTAAACATGGGGTTTTTTTCTGACTTTAAAGTCTGTGCTGAGCTGAAGGTTTTGATGACTGAAATCATTCTGGTGCCTAAGCCAGTTTGTTTAAGCTGGATACCTTCTGTGGTCTTTCTTAGCTTTTAGTCTTTTTTTTTCTGTATTGGAGAAGGGATTGAAGGAATAGGATCTGTGGCAAAAGACTAAGTCATATCCAGACTTTGAGATGGTATACAGAGAGAATTTATTTACTAGTCCTTTAAGGCTTTTAGTAAAAGGAACATTGTGCTTATCTGCATCATTAAAACATTAAAAAAAAAAAGTCCTATTATCCAAAATAAAATGGTTTCTTTTCTGGTAATGCAGCTTCAGGTATTAGGATATCTGCATAATGTGCTTTGAAGTTTGCTGCAGTCCCATGACAGAGAAAGTAGTGAGTTTTGGAGGGATGTTGATGTGTGGTTCTATTTAGGCAGCAAGTCTGTATTTAGGTATTGTTAAGCAATACTGAAGCACACATTCCTACATTAAACCATAGTTATTCCTTTACTCTTTTAAAGAGGTAATTCATTCCTGTTTTTAAATGATGTCATGTAGAGTAATGTTATTTGCACTTTGGCTAATGTTGTTAGTTATGTGAAAGGATGTCCAGAGTGCGTTTCCATAAGGAGGGATAGAATATATGAAAAGGTAAATGTTAGCAGCAAGAGTGTACATATGCTGAATATATGTCAGCTTGCTGGCAGAGTTTAAAAGGAAAAAAAAGGAGCTTATGCTTGATTTGTTTGTTTTAGAGAACTCTGCATTTCCACACTAACTAACCAGAAGTATCTGTTCCGCACCACAGGGTAGTAGTTATAGCACTGTAGATGAAGGATACTCAGAAGCTGGAGGCTACTGCTGTGTGATACGCCGCAGCTTGCTGCAATTCTGACATCTCCCAACCTAGGCAAGAGGAACAGATATGGCAGCATGCTAGTGACCTCCTTGAATCATAAATAGGCTGTCTTAACATTTAATTGCTGTGGCCGACATACTGTTTCATTCTGATGCTTATGTTTGTGATACACAAGCAGGCAACAAATACATGCCAAAAACTAAGAGTGAACATGGAATGATTTGGGTAATGTGTGACTTGCACTGTTGACACCATAGTAGTAGCTTTTAGTGCATCATATTACCAAACACCGCTATTTACATATTTTGATGCCTTCCTCTAAGAGCGTTTTTTTCTTGAAATAAATCAAAAAGTATGAATCCTCCAGTCCCATTGCCACCAGTACAACATGGCATAATCGCTTACCCTGTTCTTACTCTTCCCTCAGTGGCTGCTAAAAGCCAGTTAGCAGACAAGATGTTGGGCTAAATGGTCTTGTTGGTCTGAACCAATGTAACTGTTATGAGAATATCCACACTGATTAAGTTTTTCTTTATCGTGAATGTCTTTCTCAGAAAAGTTGCAAGAATATCTGATGGCCTGACTGCATACGCCCTGTTCCTCTGTATTTTAGGTTATAGTCCTCACTTCCACAGAGAAGGAACAGATTGGTAGACTTTTATATGGAGTAGTTTACAGATTGCCATTTTTCATGTGTCTAAAAAGTTTATGTTAGTGTACCAGGATTTCAGAGGCAGACAGATGAAGTGAGACACCTCCCTGAGCTGTGCTAAAGCTCTACATGGTAGTGCCAGTTTAGTCCAGATGATAATAAATGGAATACATCCATCACAGGTACAGAATAATTTTGGAGCTGATTTCTGGGGAGACTGTTTACTGTGCCATTGCTTTTAAAAATTATTTTATCAGTGAATCACTCCTGAATAGTCAGTATAACTGTCTGAGGTAATTTTTTTTTTTTTCCTGTGTGTCCAGTTCAGGAGCGTTTTTGTCGTTTGCCCTCAGTTGATGAGAACAGAGCCAACTTAGAAGCGTGTTTCTTTTAGCTGTGAAAATATTGAGAAGGAGATAGTGAAAAAGTTTCTCCCTGTTATGTAGTCAGGTTGTTCCTTTGAGCAGAATAAAAAAAGGTCAACAGAAAGAATCTATAGGTCAGATGGGTCAGGAGTTGTTTTTATGTACTGATAGTACTGAAGTATCCTGACCAATATTACTAAGGTCTCAAGCACTGATGATGGATTTTTTGTTCCATGTGTGTCTTCTTAATATTGAAGCAGTTACTGAATTAATTCTTTTTTATTTGAATGTTTATCACTAGCAAACTCCAAACAACTGCAAAATTAAGTTAAACATGTTTCTACATTTTTTTTCTTCTAATTTGCTGAAATATGTGAGGGCTTATTGTCTGAAAAAAGTTTTGAGTGGTTCAGGGGAAGGAGGTGTTTTACTGGAGCTCACCTGCTTATTCTGAATTGTTTAGATGATCAGAGATTTGCAGAAGGTAAACATGTAATGATGAGATGTTTGACTTTAAGTAGATGTCACTGCTTGGTCCAAGTTCCCTCTTGAACTAAGTATGTTAATCGCATTATAGAGAGTACTATTATTCTCAGCACGTACTTAAAATTATGTTTGTTGTGTCTTTGTTAGGCTTAAATTAAGAGTTTTTACATTTTTTCTATCTACTCGAAAATGCTGCTTAACCTTATTTATAAGTTTTGTCTCACTGAATAATTTTCTGCCTGTATCTGCTAGCTGTATTAGAAAGTGAACAAACTGATTTTTGTTATTCTCAGTAGTTCAAATAAATTAGGGCATGGAGTTTCTTTCAGTATCTTACTGAGAAACTGACTGGTTTCCAAGTTTTCTTATTGTATCTCATCAGTTTACATCTTGAATCTTTCCAGAATATCAATGTCTTCTATAAAGTGTGGGCAATGTAAGAGAGATAGTATTGCAATACTGGGTTTGTTCATATTGTATGCAATACAAAACCATTTTCCTCCTGCTCAGGAGAATACTCCTTAATGTTGTCTGGCCCTGCTGTTCTTTGTTTTCAGATTGTTTTCCTCCTGTACATATTATCTTTGGTTTTAAAGTAAAAATAAAACAGTCAAAAGAAAAAATATCCGACACTTACTGATGGAGAAACTCCATGCTGATCACATGTGGTGACTTTCTACCCACATAGCCAACATATTTAAATAATGATTTTATATGGCGAAATAAGCTAACCTTCTTTTCCTGCATTTAAATGGAGTAGGAACATTTCCATTGCCTGTAAGCTAGAAAAGCACGAAATAAGGAGAAGGGAACAGTCCTTAACTTTTATGGGACAATTGATTTTTAATCCAAGTATAAAATTTTTAACTTGGGAAATGTTGGCTAGATGAGGTCCTGTTGACCACTAAGGATAAAAATACAAAACGTAAAATAACTGTATATGTTAGCACTGCTTGTTCTGTCTATTAAATGAAACTTGCATCTGTTGTGCATATAATCATGCAGTTTGATAGTCTGTTAGAAAGAAAGGATGAGTATCATATTTATTCATGGATATTCTGAATGCAAGTTACTACTTAAGGTGATATTTATATATTTTGTAGGAGGGAGACAGGTATGACACGTCTATTATAGAATTATAGAATCACAGAATATGCTGACTTGGAAGGGACCCATTAGGGTCATCAAGTCCAACTCCTGGCCCTTCACAGGACACCCTAAGAATCACACCATGTGCCTGAGAGCATCGTACAAATGCTTCTTGAACTCTGTCAGCCTTGGTGCTGTGACCACTTTCCTGGGGAGCCTGTTCCAGTGCCCAACCACCCTCTGGGTAAAAAAACCTTTTCCTGATATCTAACCTAAACTTCCCCTGATTCAGCTTCATGCTGGTTTTCTCAAGTTCTGTCACACTGCTACGTCTGTTTGGCTGCCATAGACTTCTGTTGAAGGAAGTCTTAAATCACTAATATTACTCAAATACTTTAAAGATATTTTAAGCAGGTAGACAGGAATTATTTGGTTCAATATGTGTACTTAACTTTCAAATAATTAAAAAAGACCCTCAATGCACAAAACCACAATGCTTCAAGGTGAACTTTCTTCAATGCTATTCAAAGATATAGGTATTAGATTAAAAAGTTCTCCTATAGATTATTAACTTATTAGAAACTGGGAAGTAAACTATAGGAATGCCTAGATAATTTTCACCAGAGAGGTGATCAGTACTCTGAGAAGGGTTTTTATTTTCATTAGCTCTCTGGGAAAATGGATACTACACACAGCAGTGTGCCTAGGTGTCCAAGAAGGCCATCAACATCCTGGCCTGTATCAGAAACAGCGTGGCCAGCAGGATCAGGAATGTGATCATCTCCCTGTACTCAGCACTGGTGAGACTGCAGCTTGAATACAGTTTTGGGCCCCTCAGCAGAAGAGAAATGTTGAGGTGCTGGAGCACGTCCGGAGAAAGGCAAAGGAATTGGTAAAGGGTCTGGAGCACAAGTCTTCTGAGGAGCAGCTGGGGGAGCTGGGGTTGTTTAGTCTGGAGGAAATGAGTATGGGAAAATTAATCTCCTTTTAAGTATTTGATAGAAACCATATTGGTTTTGAAGTCTGCAATATAAAGAAATAGTTATAATCTGTTAGAGCATTCAAAAGCAAAGCATAGAGTTCATTGCAAATAATGCTTGAAAATAGATTAAAGGCATTATTGTATTATGCTTTCTGGAATTACTGAAGAGCTTAATTCTTTGGGGAAAAAAGTCGGATAATAAAATAGCTTAGAGGAGGTTGTTGGTTTAGATGAGAAATGACAGGAGACACATTAGATAAAAACAGCTTAGATTTTGGTTTCTGAAATGAGAAAATAGTTTTTAATAAGTGTTGAGAAAATAAATATGTTATGGTCCATATCTCACCATGACCAGAATCAACCAATGCATTTGGGCTGCATAAAGCCATGGTGTATTCTGAAAAGAAGAAAAGTACTGTCTTAGTCTGCAAAATACATCATTGGAGTAGAAAACAAGGTGGTAGTCTAGGCGGTTATTGGTTTTGCAATGTGTAGAGTTGACCATTTGGCATTTCCTGCATTTTTCTGAAGTCTTCTCCTAGTGTGCCAGAGCTGCAGACACACAAACCTCGGTGAGCAAAGAGAAGAGATGTCAGAGGAGAGCCCTTCTCTCCTGCAGCTGTCCTGTCTCCTAGACCAGGAAATTGAGTATGTCAGCAGCATGAGTACAGTTAACAAAGTACCAGGTACTACATATTCAGATGTTTAAATCACTAAACTAATGTGTGATTATATAACATGCATTTGTATTGCATTTGTATTGTACATTTGTATTTTGATGATGGCAATATAAATGCAGCTGCAACACTTGTCTCTGCAACATGAGGAACACGGAAGGGAATTTTCTTCCTCTTTTTTCCTTTTTTTCTATGTTTTCCTTTTTTGTTTGTTTGTTTTAAAGTACTTTGTAGACTTGTTGTTGTTGTATCTCAGCTGGACATGTCTCTTGCAGCTATTAAATTGTTGCACTGAGTCTAGTGTAGGTACAATGATTCCCTTATGTGCCCTCTAACCAGCTGGTGGGTGGCTGGGCATTAATTAATGTTGTTATAAGTAGTGGGGAAGCAAAAAAGATCAGAAGGGGACAACAAGGTATAAAATAGACTTACCAGTTATTGTGTGCTTGACTTTTTATACGTTGTGCTATTTTAAAACTCAGGGTAATTATAAGGATAACTCAGGAGGGAAAGAGAAAATGTTTTCATTGCTTTTGCTGATAAAGGTTTACTGTGTTCCATATTTCTTATAGTCATAATCCTGGTTTAAGGGGGAAAAGAAGACTGTTTTCATTTATATAGGTTTTGTAATTAAATACCGGTGGCAGTTCCAGATAATAACAAGTCCATACTTTAGTGACAGCAGAGGTATGAGGCTCACTGAAAGGTGAAGAGTAAAAGTTAACTAGTGTTTTTCATTGTTTCACTCGGAGTAAGAAGCATGGGAAACTCCAGTGAGCTGTCTTTTCAGATATTATACTTTCTGAAGACAAAGCTTCCTTAAGAAATCTCGTGTTGGGCAAATGAAAACGTTAGCTGGTTTAATAAAAATATTCTAAAGTCAGCAACTGGCAAAGAGCAGCTTCACCAGCTCAGTTGGTTAGAGCATGGTGTTAATTAACTACAATATCAAGACCTATTGGCTGATACCTCCTACTTGTATCTCTACACGCTTTGAGGAGAAGGAGGCTGTGCTATAGCTGCAAAAGTTATTTATATTGTAATTAAATGTAGTGGTGTATATGTAACTTTATATTCTCTGGTGAAAAAACAAGGGCTTCTCTTATTTTCCTGTTGCTATGTATGGCACTTTTTTGTACATAATTTCAAGTTGGCTGAGATCCAGGCTTAGTATATAGTCAGTCACAACTGTGAAGCTGATGTTAAAGTATTGGGATCAAGCACAGGAGCATTCTAAGAGTTTTGGTACTATTGGAGAAAGAAAAGGAAGAAGGTGGTACGCAGGGATATCGTCAAGTGTTGTAATACAGACATTTAGATAAAATGTAAGATCTGGCTGGTGGCCAACCAATTCATTGCGCAGATGCAGGATTATTTTAGCATGGCAATTAGGCCAGCTTTCATTGTTATTTTTATACTTCATTTAATTATAAACCAGAAATATTTATGAACACCTTACTAAATTAAATTTGAGGGAGAACACGGATTTTTAGTTTGCAGGTTTGGATCATTTTTACTCTGCACTGTGCATGGCAACATAGCATTACTACTATGTAGTGTTTCTAATTGAAAAAAGCGAAAACAAACACACAAATGCTCTGCTTGTGGGTATAGTTGTAAGAAATCCTTCAAAATAACGTAAATGGGGATCCTGTGAGCCTGCATATCTGTGTGTACAGTAGCATATCTCTCGCTGACCTTGCCTAAAAGCAGAGTTCTGCCACAAGCTGTGCTTGAGCTTTTGTATGGCCTTGTGGTCTTCTACAGTAAAGGGCACAATTATTCCTGATGCAGAATGGCAGAATCTTGCCACTAGAAATGAAACTAGTATCATCTCCTCTTTGCTTGCTGAGATATTCCCTTTGACATTGATCTTTACACTTTAACTACAGCAGAAAAATGGCAAAGGCTACAGCAGGAGGAAATTTAACTTGGCGTCTTTGGAGCAAACCTAGACCTATGACATGGGTTTAAGATTTGAGTTCAGAACTGAGGAGCTCTGTTTCACACACACACACAGACACTCCCCCAAGGATGTGGTGACTGGGTGCGTTGTTGAACTACAAATATTCTCTTAAAACCTGTAGGGAGGGAGCAGCAGCAGTAGCTCTATCAGTGCTAAGTCAAAGTAGTCTGCTTTTCTGTGCTCAGCGACATGTAGAAGATAGGGCCACTTCTCTCTCTGGTTGAAATTATTTGTGGGAGCCTACTGATGGCTTTCAATACCTATTGATATATTTCTTTTTGCCTGATAATTATAGGAAGGCTGACAATAAGTAATTCTGTAGGACTTTTACTTTCTTCTACTGCCAGTCTTGCAGACACAATAGCCAGAATTTTTAAAGTTTTACCAAATGAACCTGTCAGAATAGCTTTTTTTTTTTTTAACTTTCAGTGGAGCGTATAAGATGGAAGAGGTTTAGATTATATCTGAAAGCAGGAAGTAGCAAATATTGACTTAGCACTATATTTTCCTGGTTCTTATCTACCTTTCCATCATCCTTTCCAAACCATGGATCATGCACTTGGCCACTTGTGAGGTCTGGGGAATATGATGGATGGGATGTCAGTGGCATAGAAGCTGTTTCAGATATAAAAGAGATGGAGATTTCAAGGGGGACCCACACTGAGATCTAACAACGTTGGGGGAAAATCCTGCAGCTCCAATTTTGTAGTAAATGTCTGGTTGTTTCAGAACATTTTGGCACATGGCTGGTACTGACAGTTGGGAATTGTTTTGTTTAGCGGGGGTGGGGTTGGTGGTTGATTTTTTTGGTTGGTTGGTTTGCTTTTGTTTTTTGGGTTTTTTCAGATAATTTGAATATATGTTAATGCAGTATTTTATTAAATGCTCTTCAAATTTTAGTGAGTCACGCTGCTCTTTAGCAAGAGTCTCATTTCGAAATAGAACTGGCTGCTGAATAATAATACACAGGAAGAAAGTGAGAGCAAATGAGAAATTAATAGTTGTATTTAAATTTGTTGGGAAGTCAGTGTCAAATATCTAATCTGAACTGGAGGGCACAAAAAGCTCTTGAGCCATTCAGGTGGCCTTCAGCTCTAATTTCAGTCTGTTTATTCAGTGAACTGATTCCACAAGATTTTTGTTACTTTGAGTTCTACCCGATTTCAAACCTTGTTATTAATTTCTCATAAAGCTATTAAATTAAAAATTAATGCCTTTTCTTTGAAAAATGGAGCAGGAATGAGTATGTTAACTCTTTCAGCCTGGCTCTTGAGGATGTTATGTTTCCTGAGCACTTTGAAAGGGTATTTTTAAAACTAATTTTCAGTTACTTTTAGCAGCTATGTCTTTAGTAACGATAAGAAATTACTTAGAAAACTGCAATGAAAACTGAAAACAGGAGCTTTGGGCTTTTAGTCAGCTTTGGCAAACTGCGGATTGCTTTCTACAGCTCATGCTTTCTGAATGTTGCAGGTAGAGAAATATGGCAAAAAGGATCAGCAATAAGGATGAGAGAGGGGTTTGGTCTAAAGATTGGACTTATCTTTACCCTGAGTAACACAAAACTTTGCTTGCTTGTATTAGTTTTTCTGTCTGCCTTCCAGCCTTTTTACTCAGTATGTATGTTCGTATGTAATCTCATGTTATTTGACTTACTGACCACTTCCAGTTGCCTTAATTCCCACCTATCCTTCACTATTTGACTAAAGTTACCAATATGTTTTAATCCCTTCACTCTTAGTAATGTTAATAGGCTGTTCTATCAATTTCAACCTTGCACCTTGTATGTTTATTTTAAAGTGTATTGCTTTTTTGAAACAGTGTAGGGACAGAAGACTGAATATACCAACTTTTTGCTACTAGTCTAAGGTTCACTGAAATTAAACAGGAAAAGCCTTTTTATAGGTATTCCAAAGGAATGTAAAATCCACAGTGGCAGTATCCAAATGTGGTCAGGTTTGCATAAGGCTTTTTGACTTACCTTTCAAACAAACCAATATTAAAAAGATAATCAGCTGAAATTCACATTAACTGAACTCTGCAGTTATTAAACTGAGAGGCTGTATTAAAGAGAGAGTTTAATAAAAAGTTACAGAGAGTAAAATAAAATAGGATTCTTGAGAAGAATAGAATTGTTTAATTGAAAATCATGAGAGGTATAGACAAGGTGAAGAATTATTCAGTAATTCACTCCCTGTTTCTCACATGAGGTTGCATGGGGAAAAGTCCATGGAATCTCCTCAAAGAGTGTCTGAAGAAACCAAAGAGTGTTCAGTTAGCAGTGGGACTCATTGCTTCAGGAACTTTTTCAGGCAAAAAGTTAAAGTGAATTCAAAACATGAAGTTTTTTTGCGCTTGTCTTGGTATACTCCTTGTTGTCTGTGAGGGAAGAAGCACATGGAAAAAGCAGATAAATCTGCTCATTGGACAGTGAAGTGGGGAGTAACTTGTGCTTTTATCCAATTTGTATTCCATATATATATATACACACACACATACATACACACATGATATATGATTATATAGATGATGTATGTGTATGTATGGTATATGAAGACATATACATGGCAGTGTTAGTTTTATGGCTGGACTCAGTGATCTTAAAGGTCTTTTTCGACATAAATGATTGTATTCTGCGTAGAGTCTGGTCCTTAGTCCTTGTTCAGTGCAGATGGTGTCTTGTTTTATGAATGGCCTGGTTATCCCCCTGGGGGAAAAGTAATGGTGTTTGTCAGAGTGGCAAAATCTAGTTCTTGAAATCCAAACTGGTGACATATCTTGTTTACTTTATCACTGCTTCCTTTTGTAATTGATCTGAAAGTTCAGCTGCTGCAGAAAAATGACAAATGGTTGGTACCCTGTATCTGTGGAAACTATTTGGAAGCCATTGTAAAGGCTGGTGAGGCTTTAGCGGATAAAGATGTAATCTCATGAATGGCAGAGCAATTGCAATCTGAGAGGTAGAATGGAGATCTTAACAAATAAAAGAAACATTGGACAATGCCTGATGGAATCAGATAAAACTGTGATTTATTTCATATGGAAAAGAATAAAATGCTGACATTTGTGTTTGGCTGCAGGTTTGCTGAAACATTTTCAAAGAAACACTGATCTTTTTTCCTTGGAGCCTGGTGTTTCTCAAGAGGTGTGTCAGAAATCAAATGTGTTAGATGGTTCCTCTTTAGTGCCCTCTTAGAACGTTTAGAGGAAAGGTAAATGGGTGTGCAGTAAAGGTCATGTTTTAATTTTGCCCTCAGTTCTCAGGCTCTTTTGAGAAACACAAATGGGTAGTGTTCTAGATGTTTTAAGGAGATGGTCTGAGTTCAGCTGCTCTTGTCATGCAGCAGCTGTGAGCGGAAGCATGGTCTTAACTTACATTTAAACAAATTCATTAACACTAGAAGGATGTAAAAAAAAAAAAGAACCCAAACAAAAATTAAAAAAAAAATCCTGCAACATCTCAGCACAAAAAAAGACATATGTTATTGGCCAAATATATTTCCACAACTGAAGAAAGAACTATGAAGCAGCATATTTAAATGATTCTACCTAGATCATAAAAAGACGGACTTAAGAAAGAAACCTAAGATAGAAAGAAGACAGAAATTAAGGCCACTAGTAGGGTGGGTATTCTCTACAAAACAGAGCTTTCTTGAAAGTATTCAGACAAAGCACAGAAAATGGCCCGCTGCTGTTTAGAGTGTTTCTCTTACGTTCCTTATTGGAGCCTTGTTCCCAGCTGAGTTTCATGGGAGAGACTGAAAAGCTAGGGAAGCTAGAGCAGGGATCAGTGGCCTTGTACAGGAAGGGTCTATTAACAGACATCACTGAGTATGGAAGGTCAGGGTCAGTCCCACTGGAATGCGATGGGCATAAATCCAGTTTAAGTGGAATTTAAACATTTTATAACCTCTCTCACAGGTCTCCTATGGAATCCTTATTTCAACTGAAGTGGCATGCTGATTTGCATCCATGGCATTGGGATAAGGGATTATCATTAATATCTCCCTAGATACTTAGAATTAACCACTGACAGTTTGAAAACTTCCAAAGCATTATGTAGTTGCCATTGCTATGGAATATGGCACGTTTCTGCATATAACTCTGGAATTGTACAGCGCATTTGATCATTTTGATGAATGGTGTGGAGATGGGCTTTTCAAACAAAGTATTGACTGGACATATTTTAAAATCTATTTGTACAGGTATCTCTGTTCAGACCAAAAAGATATACCACTCATTCCAAAAAGACTACATGGACTTTTTAGAATTTTAAAATACATAATGGAAGATAATTTTTCATTTGGAAAAAATCTTATTTAAAAATAAATCTCTTCCATGTACAACTAAATTAAATAGATAAATCTTTCTACCAGAACAGGGCAGAGAAAGCATGTTTTATTCATGTAGCAAGCTGCTATTTTACACTGATCCAAATAAAACTACATGTGAACTAACAGCTGCTCTCAAACAGATTGCTGGATCTCACAATCTGTGAAGGGAGCACAGCTGGAGAAATCTGCAGAACGTTTTTATCTGTAAATCAAACAGAAAGCATTAAGTACTGTACTTATAATAGCATCAATGTTTACAAAGGGTTTACAAACTACTTCTGTTTTCAGGCTGTCTTCTGAAAAATATCCAGCCAACCAGTAATTTCCAAGGTATTCATTCCTACCTCAAGCACTTCGCTGTCTGTCAATTCCTTGCAGATGTTCTACTAGGCTTGTGCAAGCTTTCATTTTGTCTGACAGAATATGAATGTGAATACCATTTTGACTTGAAGGTGTGTTGTGTCCTTCCTTTGAGCAAGGTGTTGATTTAGGATGGCCGACAGGTACCTAAAGAAATCCTTACATCAACCCTAAGAGAAGATATTTCTGACTCAGGAAAGAAGTCGATCTGTTAAGTAGGTTTGCTGCTTGTTTTGTTGTTTGAGAAGACAAGCTTTTCTCCTTTCCTCTAGTGCATAGTTCACACATTTGAGGAAGACCATGGAGATTGGATCTGTTTCTCAAGGAATGAGGAAGAGTTACAGCTTAGGCATTCATCATGTTAAAGTTAGAAGTGACATCTTTCACCTCAGCTATCTGATTAAATAAAACCTGAGAATCACTTGTTCACAAATTGGGTAAAACTGTTGCTCATCAGCCTTGACCATGGCACTCTATGTTAGCATGACCATTTTGACTGGCAGATGCTAGCTGGTAAGCTGAGCCAAGAGTCAGCATGGGAAATGATGAGAAGGGAACCATCTGAAATGGATAGAGATATAAACTTCAGAGGCCATTAGGAGAGTAGGGAAAAGGGAAATGAGTATATTAAGCCTTAGTACTCTGGAGATTTAATGAATAAATATTGGTGGAGTTGTTGAAGGCAGAACAGGCCAAAGCATAAAGACATATCAATCCTTTATGAAAAACAAAACCAACATTCAGTAGTTTCTCTGAGCTGGCATCTTCATCATGTAGCAGAAGAGCATGGGTAAATTTGTATATAAGACACAGTATAAAAGAAATGTAAAGTGGTCTATTTGAAGTGTAAAGCCTTGCATTGTTTACAGCTATGAACTCCGTGGCTAGTAGTTTATTATGCTTAAATATATACATAACTTCCAGCGGCAGTTACCAGTTTTTGACTGAAAGAAAATCATCTTTCTAGTGATTTGAAAGTTTTACCTTTGGTTGTTTGGTTTCTGTTTTGTTGGTTTTGGGGGTTTCTGTTTTGTGGGGTTTTTTTCTTTGTTTGTTTTGGGGCTTTTTGTTTGTTTGTTTTTCTTTTGGTGTGGTTTTTGGTTGGTTGGTTTTTGTTGTTGTTGTTTTGGTTTTTTTCT
Source organism: Cephalopterus ornatus (assembly GCA_013396775.1). Classification (NCBI taxonomy): domain Eukaryota; kingdom Metazoa; phylum Chordata; class Aves; order Passeriformes; family Cotingidae; genus Cephalopterus; species Cephalopterus ornatus. Next base: position 1,256,840 of record VZRE01000501.1, read on the forward strand.
TGGTTTTGTTTTCTTTATATAGCAGGTAACATTTAGCTCTTTTTAACTTCAAATGCTTGTTTTCATTTTATAGATCAGTGCTCTAAGTGCCTGTAAGTGCTCAAAGGGCCTGATTCAGCAGAGCATCCTAACAGGAACATGTAAGCTTTGCTGCATCAGGAATATTGCATAGAGAACTATATTAGTTCAGGTAGTTCAAAAAGTATTATTGAAGTCAGTGCCTGATGATCAGGGCCAGTTCTTTCCCTTGAACCAGAACTCATTTCTTTATACATCATGGTGTGAAAAAATTACATTTGTTCTTTGCAGTTTGGTTAGTGGCTACGGTACTGTGGCAGTTCATTCACTTTTATGTCCTTTGATTGTTTGGTGTGTCTCAATTTGTTATAAATAACATTTAGTTTATGTTTATGCCTGGTAACTTCCTCATATGCTTCCAGATTAAGTGGAGAGATGTAAAATTCCTCCTTTCTGTGGAAATAGCTGTTAACATGAGTCTACTGATTACGAAGTTATATATTCTGGAATGTCTCTTTTTGGGGAATGGAGATATGTCAAGAAATTTTTCAGGCAAAGGAAAACTTGCTAATGGGATGAAAGTTAAAATGTCTCCATCGGTGAAGGAGAGTGTGTATTCTCTATATGTCTTTGAATTGTCATTAGGGTGTTTGTTCTTTTCTCAATTCTTTAACTTGTAATGAAATTTTTGCTTTTATTGCTTAAATACTAGTTTAATTTCCAGTTAAAACAAAGCAAGTATAGCTGTAATGAAACATTATCTGCAAAGAGTGATTTTGTGTTACAAATTCCTTTATTGGAGGTAGTGCAACTTATTTTTTTATTTTACTCTGCCACGCTTTTATCTACATTAAAAACAATCTGATCTGTAATATTTCATATTCAGTCATTGCTACCTGAATAAGACAGTAACTTTGTTATTCGAGAGAACAGCTGAAGCATATAAACAAGAAACCTAGAAAGGCAACCACTGTGGAAAAATACTAGCAGTTTTTATAGGCACATTAAACAAGATACAAATAAATTGCTTTATTTTTCCCCTATATAGAAGCTTTCACTTCTAAGGGTATCCAAACACAAGATGAAACATATTAGCAATACTGGTGGAGTATATAAAATATATAAAAGCTATTTAAATGCCCAAAACTTGTCTTATATACTGATGTGTCCCCTGTCTCTACTTTTATATCAAATAATTCCAACTCTGACTTTAAAAAGTGACTAGAAAAATCTTAATTTAAATGAACTAGCCTTGTTAAACTAGAATTACTTAAGCTGATTACATTGCAATTGGCCGTACTTATTGTAGCTCTGAATTCCCAGAAATGGCAGTGAAATCACATACTGCTTTACTAGGTATTCTAACGTTGATATGGCTCGTGTTGATGATGAGCTCTCTTAGTCACAGTGACTGCAATATATTTTCATCCTATTTAATTCTGGGGAAGCAGAAAGGGGCAATGATGTCTGATACCAAAGCAGCTTTCAGCTGTAAGACAGAAACGAGAGGGGCAATTTTTTGTGAATCAGTCAGGTAGTTGCAAAATGCGGATTTGAAGTTGAGTGTTTGGAGTGTGAGGTTTTGTTTGTGGTTTGTTTGCTTGCCTGTTTGTTTGAATTTGACCTTGCAATTGCGTTTATGCTGCCTGAAATAATATCACAATTATTTGTAAACTAAAACCTTTCAGTACCTTGTGACACTATTTTTTTGCAGTGGAAAATTGACTACTGTACCATTGTCCTTTACATTTAACAGTTAGAACAATAGATACGTTATTTTTAAAACAATTCAATTCAGATTACTCCTGGAGGAGGAAGATAATTTCATGTTGAGATTGCAGAGACATGCTTGATCAGAAAGGAAAAAATAGAACAAAATAATTTTTAATCAAACTAGTCTTTGCTTTTAAAGTGACATTTTCTTTCAAGAGAGAAATTGAAGGCTATTAGATTAAAGGAGTTACTGGCTTCTTTTGGTGCTGACAGGGAAAGCAAAACTATTTCAGAAGTTAAAATTGAAAATATATAACAACGGTGAGATGACTTTTGATATCTTACTCAGACAAATATGTACTGAAATGCATTTGCTGTAATTATTACATTCTGATGTTATTTTGAATTATGTTTTTTCTTCACAACCTGCCTCAAATTCTGATTCAAGATTGAGAATTTTTCTAATCAGATTATACAGGGGAAAAGAGAGAGCCTTTTTTAAAAAACAGACTAAATGGAAATAAATATTTATATGAGATATAAGCTGAATATATGAGCTGAAAAGGTCACAATACAGTTAGCCCTAAAATAAATTTTAAGAAAAGTATAAAATATTTTTTCTTGATTCACCTCGTAGCCATCTCAATAAACAGAAAGCAAATAATGAATACATATTTTGTGTGTGTGCATTACTTCCAACCATGTTAAATAGTTTTGAGAAATTTCTAGAAATTTCACATGCCATAGCATAGCACTAGTAGAAATTAAAAACAGGCATTTGTTCTAAAAGCAGCCCTACATACTGACTTTAAGTTTTTAGAACACAAGAAAATATTAAAGAGAAATGAACGATCCATCTTTCACATCTGTACTACGTAAGCAGATAACAAAGAAAAGGGATATTATTCTACACATAGAACTTTAGTTTTTAAAAGTTTAGCTCCTGTGTCAGTAGCTAAATGGTGTGTGAATTGGTCTTCCTCAAGGAGACCAACTCATTGCTTCAAATGAAAATAGTTTTTCTACCTCCTTTTCTCAGACCATGGAGCAACCCAGGAGCTTGTCTGTGCCTCAAACCAATGGGGTTGGGATTCAACCCACTGCAAGGGATTTAGTTTCTGGGTACTGTGTACAGAGGGAACGAGTAAATCACTAGTCTTTATCGTGCAACTGGAGCTGCTGGTGATTTCCAGAAGGCATTTGGTGATGTGCTTCTCTTCAGTTTTCTTTTAATGTTGGTAACCCCACTGTGCTCCCACAAGGCGGGTTTTAGGGAATGTACATCATCAGAACAGTAAAAGACGTGGCAAGAGCTGGGTGTGTGCTACGTATCTTGCTCACAAGAGCATAAAATGTGTGATGCTTACAGAGGCTCGCAACTGACTGCAAGCAAACCTGATTTAAGATTTGATACCTAGGAGAGAGATGTGAGCATCTGGGTTTGATTTTGAAATAATGTATTAAGCAGGAGAGGAAAAAAAAATGAGTAGCAGCAACAACCTTTGGATAAAATCTATTAGTGTCATTAAAGGACATGAATTATAAATACACAGCATGGTAAACAGTAAGAGAGAAAAGAACCTCATAGGCCCTCCAGAGGCAATGTTGGCATAATTGTAGGTACAGACATCATGTTTTATCATGGTTAATGTTCTAGATATAAAAGAATCATGGGCTGTAAGAGAAGGGCAGAGTGACCTCATTTATTTTGTGATTACCAGTTGTCCTGAGTTAGGTGGATTTATTATTTTTTTTCAAAATGTTAATAGAGTTTGGACCTGCAAACTTCACCCTGTCTGAACAAAACAATTATGTATAGAGAGGTTGATGCATTACTGTTTTTAAATAAAAATTGAAGATAAAATGTATTTTCAACGTATTTCCCCTTTTTCTCCATCTCCACCAGTCTGAAAGGAAACCTGACCACATCCAGGAGTCCTTTATACTAATGATAGTCTGTGCTTCCTTCACTGGAGGATCATACCTAATCAGAGAAACTAGGAATGAAGTTATACACTCTATATAATCCCCAATTATTCCTTTTTGTTTCCCAAATTTCCATCTATTTTCATTCCCTTTAATTAATTCTCTTTAATTTTTTATTGCTGTCTGTCTTGAGTGATCAAGACACTGGCTGTCCGTAAGAGGTTGTAATGTTAGATCAATCTGCTAGATTATTTTATAGTTTGTTGCTCATATTTACATGTCTTATGTAAGTCTTATACCAATGCATATTTTTATTTGAAGTAAGCATCTGGCATAAAGCCAGGAAGACCTAGTGCCAAAACAAGTGTCAATCTAATGGGATAGCAGAGCAATTTCTTTATAGATTGACCTTATTTTTCTTGGGGTTTATCTTTCATTTATCTCCTATTTTGATTGCATTGTTCTAGTGACAGTTTCTCTGTTGTCTTCTTTGCAGAAACTAAGATAGAAATTCAAAATAAACTTTTGAAGCTTTCTTGCTGTAGTGGATGTTTCAAAAAACAAACTGAATTTAAAATTGCCAGAAAAATACTGTCTATAACCACAACATAGACCTCATACTATGCTTCATTGTCCTTATGTAGCCAGTGTTTAGCAAACACTTCAAATGTCAAGCTTTGCTTATACATAAAAGCCTTTCTTAATATGACACAGTTAATTATTTGAAGCATTAGAAAGCACGTGGTTATGTTCAAGGACTTGCCTTTTTCTCTTCCTTGCAAGTACGCTCTGTTTTGTACTCAGCTTTCAAATGATTGAAAGAGGAATAAAGATGCTATAAGAAAATAGTCATGTACAGTTAATTGTCAGATCTCAATTTAAAAAGAAGGAGGAAGCTGGTTCTCTCTGTTCCCAGAGGTATAATTGGGAATGTCTCAGAATGAAATTCACTTGGCAGGGCAGTGTAGTGCATTTCAGTTTTGCCTTCTACCAAAGGTATGTAGTGGCATGCTGTGTGATTTACTTTTGTTTCATTAGAACAGACTTGCTAGAGTTGGGACATCTCTGATGAGACTGATTTGGCATAATGAGCATGAATGGAGATGACAGTGGCCTAATTGGGATATTTTAACTTATAATTCCACTTAATGAAGACGCTTTCAACAAGTGCCAAAGGGTAAATGTGCAATTAACCAAGTCTTAAGTAGGCATGAAATTCTAGACTTCGGCCATTTAATGTGATTTCTAGATAAAGATTAAGAAAAGGAAATTATTATTATTTTTTATTTATTAATTTGCTTTCATTTGCTTTCTTGAATATATGTGTATATGTGTGTCTGTGTTGAAAGATATATGTATGTATGTATGTAAGTGCTATAAATACCCTGTTGCCTCAGTCAGGACAACGGCTGTTCCCTGAGGATTCTCTCTGAGTTTGTGTGATTACAGGGTTTCCTATTTGTTTATTGAAAAGTTTAATTAGTGCTGAATGTCTCAAGCGTATTTACAATTTGTCGAGTCCCAGTGCACTTACAAAAAAAAAAGTAAGATTCAGATATTTATCAAATGCTGCGCAAAAGCTCCAGCTGTGATGCAGAATGCAGAAACAAGAACAACTGGCCATCATTATCAGATACTTCCACTTCAGATATTTGTAGTTTATCTAAAGTGGATCTTAACCAGCCCTGTCTGGAACTTTTCAGTAATAATCCAAACACATTTTTACCCCTCTGTTGGAAACAGTGGATTCTGCTGTTTATACTGACAAAATGTTCTAAGTATCAAAGTATAGCAAGAACCTCATCAAAGCAGTGAGCAAGTGAAAGTGCAGGATGTTAGAACAGTTGACCTGGAAATCATCCAGATAGTAAATGTAGTGTATGGGGTTTTGGATATATTGTTTTTCCTGTGATGATCCAGCACCACTGAGAGCTCTTGAGTAAGAAGTAGTTACTACACAGAAGGTTTAGATGTTTCGGTGTCTTGTAGAGAGAAGCTTCTCTCTCAAATTAAAAACATTTGCCTTGTAGTTCTGCAGGAATGTCTGTCTAATTTCGTCTCCTCTTAATAACTGGACTGAAAACTAGTGCTACTTTGGCAGCATCATTATTTGCTACCTGCACCTAAAATGTGATGGGTACTGTTGATGTAATTGATTGTATACTTTGACAATTAGAGTAGAAAAGAAGTCCTGAGTTCATGTGAATTTTTCCATTCATGTCTGTATTCTTCCGTCTTGGGACTTTTAAGTTTATTTTGACAGGACAATTGCACTTTTCTAGAGACTTTCAATAGGAAGGCAATAATGTAGTTTCTCTAGATGTAGAAGTGAAAAAAAAATGTAACACTTTTGATTGAGAAAGTGCTCTTTATTGAGATAAAGAGTCTGGGTTATCTCTGGGCAATCGGGACCTTTACACCATACCCATGAGCTCTAGAATGACGCTCAATGTGGAGGAGCAGTGCATAAACCACTGCTGCTGGTGGTTGGTTTTATATATAAAAGAACTTCATGTTGGTGATCATTTGTGATTAGATCAGAGGAAAATATTTGTTGTCAGATATGGCGTGTTCCAGGGAAGCATGTGTGACTTGAAACCAAAGGGGGTGAGGGATGGTGTAAGAAATAAGGCAAAAAGGTAGGTGTGATTCCTCAACTGGTCAAGGACTTGACTGTTCCCATGGCAACAGAGCTCAGTGCTCTCCTTAGGCAGCTGCTGATTACACTTTGAATTTTATTTGCATTCATGATTAAGGAGGAGTATAAAAGGACTGAGGTAAAGAATTAAAGAAGCAATAAGAGGATAAAAGACCTTCCAATAAGTGTTCCTTAGAAGCTTTAATTAAAAAAGTAGAAGGAGGGGAAGGGAAAGAAACAGAGATGGAAAATGATGGCAAAATTTTAGAAATTTTTATTTAATAGGTGAATTACTGTTCCAAAAAGTATTGGAAGGATTACTAAGATACCCATGAAGTTCTTATATTTCATAGCTTTATACCAAAAAGTAATTTTTTTCATTATAGACAGGGTTGCTTTTCTTCAATATAAAAAATTCAATCAAAAACTGTATTTAAGTCAAAGATTTACATTATGTTGAGACGTAAGGAGTCACCATCCCTGGTGGTGGTGGTGAAGAAATGACTGGACGTGACACTTAGTGCTGTGGTCTACTTGACAAGGTGGTGTTTGGTCAAAGGTTGGGCTCGAAGATCTCGGAAGTCCTTTCCAACTGAATGATTCCAAATGATTCTGTGATTCTGCGATCTTGGGTTTTTCAGACCTGACTTGACTTTTCATAGGGCTGCTCTGATAATGCACTCTGATAAAACTGTTTTATTATGCATTGCATTGTTTTTATCAATCATCAGAAACTTCTATGTAATACATAAATGTCAAGTGCATACTACATATTAATATGAGTGTATAATACACATGCATTTATGACACCCATGTAAAGAGGGAAAGGCTACCACTGCAATTCAGAAGCAAAAACAATTTACAAAAGTCTCCTAGCCTTAGTAATTAATGTGCAATTCAGTCAAATTTCTGATGTCATTGACACAGAATGCAGAATTTGGCATTTCAGACATACTTTGGAATAGTGGACTCTGAATGTTTTTACATCCTTTCTAATATAATTAAACTTTATAAGAGTCTAACAGTAAGGAAACAGAAGAAAAGGATGGTTGTTGATAGGCATAGGAACTATAAAGCAGGATAGTTTAGCCATTGCCTTCAGTAGAACTAAGTTTTCTGCATGGATCTTCATCTTCTTCTAAGTGCTGCATTTTTTGTGACAATATGTTTATACAATATCATTAATAATACCAAGTTAAATAATTGTAATATGTTGCAACAGTATATAATAACACAGCTAGTTACTATATTTATTATTACTGAAATGCTACAAAATTTGTCATGTCCAAATACAGAAACATGACTCTAAACAGCTGCTTTGTCCAATTTCTATCTGGTTTTGTCTATCAAGTCTCTCTCTAGCCAAATACTTTCCAGACTGTGATTATTTTCATGGCTACATATGCCATGGACCAAACTGAAGTGATATCAGCAAAGTAGGAAAGTTCTCTTTCTGAATCAAATACCTATGGAGATATAGGTGATTATGCAATGAGTCAGCCTGTGAGTATTCACGCAGAAGGGAAATTTGGCCCTTTAAATCCATACTTTGCCCCAAGTGGAGAGACACTTGATCATGGATACTGTTTACAGTCTTTTCTGTATTTCTAGGCTGCTCTGAATTTGGTAAACACTATCTGTTAAAAGGAAGAGCTGGTTTTAAATAAGTTTTATGTGAGTGAGAAGAGTTTTGGCTGTTTGCTTAAGTATCAGGGTTAACAGGTATTTATAGGCTCTGGTACATGGAGCTCCTGGATCTGGTCCAGGGGAGGGCAACAAACACTATTAAGGGACTTGAGCATCTCTCTTACCAGGGCATGCTGAGGGAGCTGGGCCTGTTCAGCCCCAAGAAGAGATGACTGAGAGGGAACCTCATAATGTCTGTATCTGAAGGGAGGGTTTGAAGAGGATAGATCGAGGCTCTTCTTGGTGATGCCAAGCAATAGGGCAGGAGGCAACGGGCAGAAACTGATGCGCGGGAAGTTCCACCTGAACATGAGGAAGAACTTTATTCTTGTGCAGGCGACTGCACGCTGGAACAAGTTGCCCAGAGAGGCTGTGGAGTCTCCCTCACCGGAAATATTCAAGAACCATCTGGATGCAATCCTGTGCCATGTGCTCTAGGATGACCCTATTTGAGCAGGGAGGTCGCACCAGATGACCCACTGTGGTCCCTTCCAACCTGATTCCTTCTGTGGTACATTGCAGCAAATTTTTAAGCTTATTTCCCAGCTGATAGAAATACTCTTTGGAATGAGGCATGGCAAAGGAGACATAGGCTAAAAGAAATAATCTTATGTAATATCTAACCTCTAGGTAAAAATATACACAAAATTAGTTCTAAAGAGTTTTTGTAATCTTTAAAATTCCTATCATGTTCCAAATTAGAAACAAAGCATTTCAATATTAGCTGTTAGAATGAGAGGTTTAGAGGTGTATAAATATGAAAAACAGGTTTCTAATATTAAATCTTCATACCCCAAAAGAGGTACATTTAAGGACTGAACAAAGCAAAACAAAATATATAGCTTTCTGCGGGGACATATTCATGTAATTTAACAGACAGTTCTAAAGTAACACGGTTCAGCTCTAGAAATACTTTCTGTTGAAAATTGTTTAAAGATGGAATAAGTCTCTGTCTTTAACAAGTAGTTATCCAAGCCTTTAGGATAAGGTAACTTGATTTGTTGTAGACATCCCACCTATTTGCCAACTGTGACCTCTTTCTCTGCTCCAGTAGTATTTGGAGCTTTGATCCTGCAAGATTTCATGTTGATTTTTTTTTCCTGAAACACTAGCCTGTCTATTATACCTAAAGATTATTTAAACTTGTAAAGGGTACTCAGCAGGAAATACTGAAGAAAATAGGTACTGAGAAGATGAGTGAGAAAAAACTGTAGAGAGTATCATTTGTCTCATTACTGATGTGGAAGAGATCTGTGGCAAGCTGAGCATTTCTACTAGAAAATGTCAGACTTCTGTTTAAGTGAGGTTTGTTACAATACACATGATGAACATGAATGTTTACTGCTACTGTGCTATGGTAAGTAGTGACTGAGCTCTGGAACAGGTTGCCCAGAGAGGCTTTGGATTCTCCCTCACTGGGAATATTCAAGACCTGCCTGGATGCAATCCTGTGTCGTGTGTTCTAGGACAACCCTGTTTGGGCAGAGAGGTTGAACCAGATGACCCACTGTGTTCCTTTCCACCCTGACCCATTCTGTGACTCTGTGGCTGCCAATTAAGCCAAAGAAAAAAACACAGATTGCCTTAAAAATAAGGCATTTAAATAAATGTTTCCCATTTCTGAACAAGGAATCTCTTAGATGTACTGATTTTTGCAGTGAACATAGAGATTTTCTGTGCTTTAAATGAATTGAAATTGATGCGGTCCGAATTATTTGAGATGTACGTTTGCATGCATGAATGTGATAAAAATAGCCAAATAGAGCACATAAATGCTTTAGTAATGCATGTTGTAATTGTAATGCCTAGCTTTAGCACTTGCAAAATGATTGCAATATGAACGGAAGGACATATTTTTAAATTTGTGGCCAAAATGGACTGCAGTCAAATTTGAGCTAGCTAAAGCATTTGGAAAAAGTTCAGGTAGTTGGCAAGCCATAAGCTGGCTGTTAATGAATGCAGGATATGCTGCCATGTTCTTCTGGGCACGTGGATGTTTCTTTCTGCACTTTGATTTTAGTGAAGTTTTTTGGATAGTACGTATGTTTACTTGGTTATATTCCTCTCAATTCCACTCCCCAACCCCAATTTAAATTTCGGTTTTTAAAATAAAAATATTTGTCTGTCATTCTGGCAAGGAATCTATTACATTTTTCGCATCTTGGTGGGTGTGATGTGCTGTCTGAAAATTGCATTTTGATGAGAGTTAGTATGTCTTGGCTTGGAAACATTTCTTTTTTTTAATTTAGTTTCTTATATCCTAGATGTTATGAGAATATATAATCTAAATGCCCCTACTCCTAGGAATTCACTTATTCTGAAAAGTGAATATTTCTCATGTGCTGTAAATATGGGACATTTTGACATATCATTGCATCTGATGAAAAAGATTCTCTCTGACATCTGTGAGTCACTCCAGTCCCACTCCTAGAGGTCTCTGGTTCCAATGTCCCCCTTCCCCCCACCCAAACTGGCAAATTTAATGTAGTAGGAAACTAATGTCTCTATCAGAGCAGCTTGCACTTAAATTATAATGGATTAATTGGCCTGCACTCGGGCCAACAATCATTCTCACAAGTTGCTATTTTTGTGAGGTTTGCCCAGATGAGCATTTCTAACTAACATGCATTTACATTAATGTTGTTCTCAGTTTATTTGGGTTTTTTTTCTCCTCTTTCTTTTAAATAAGCTAAAAATCAATGCAGCTTTCAGATTTCTTTTTGAAGGGATGCAATATCTCTTCTATTTGCTTTCTCTATGATAGTGCTTTTGATCAAACATCAGTCACTGTTTCCTACAGAGAAGATTTTGCTCCTGAAGTCAGACTTGGCACATCATGGCCAACCACTTCACAGCCAGTGAGCTAGCAAAAGTAGTTACTGCCCGTTTGCTCTGCAGGGGGATGTTATCTAGTGAGATTGCCTTTGCACATCGCTTCTCTGTAGTACCAAAAATAATTTATTATTGGAAGACCTATTTCTGTGTTCACTTCTGGCTAAAAACAACACAGTGTCTTGTGTATGTGTTTTGGGTTTGGGGTTGTTTGTTTGACAGCTTCTTAGCACTTTCCAGCTGATGATTCCCACAGTTCCCCTATTCCAGGCTATTTAGTCAGTGTGATGGCTCTCGGGTAGCTGCTGATGTGGGCTGTCATCATGATCTGACATTTCCTTAGTGGAGCTAACAGTAAGTCTGCTTCTATAAAGGCCATGAAATTTGGGGCCCCCTGCTTGCTTTCCTTATAAATCTGAGAATATTGATTTCTCCAAAGCCTCTCTACAAATGCCAAAGGGAGTGGAAAAAAATAAACATTTTCGTCCCTGCTCCACTTTTTTCTTATTTATGTTTCTCTCAACCCGCTGAAGTTGTTTAGATGTGTGGGGTTTTAACAAACATTCTCTTTATAAGTCCTTGATAGAGATGTTATGAAACAGTAAGAGTGGCAGAATCTTGCAATCATTTAAGGAATCATTGCAAAAAAAATAAAAATCAAGATTAATTTTCTGCTTTTTTGTAGGGTTTTTTAAATAAGTACATTTAGACTACGGACATGCTTAAATCACTTAGACACAGAAATATTCCTTGTGCCAGGGTTAGTTTTGGCAGCAGGAAAAAAAGGTGCTGTTCTGAGGTTTGATGTCTAGGCTTGGTTTTGATGAAAGAAGGATGACAAAGAAGTAAGGGGACAAGAAAGTTTTAATTAAATGTGACATTTTAAGAATGATCTGAAGGGTTAGATCCTATTCCTTGATCCAGCAACCTGAAATGGCCTGTATGTAGTAAGTAAAGAGGAAAGCAACCTTGATGTCCTTATCTCCTACTTCCTGAGGGATAACCAGGAGAGTGATGAAGCCTCTCTGTTAGGATTAGAAGCAGTGTTACCTCCAGCAATCTAATATGATTCCCCTGTTGTTACACAGTGCTTTACTTAACCTCAGAGTACTGAACAGTATATCCCAATAGATACAGAACAGTACTATCAGGTAGGTTTGCTAGTTCTCTTATCTTTCTAGTAAGTGTAATGGGATAAGGCAGCTTTCCCCTAGGAAAAGTGGTACCAAGGAAAAAAAGAGCAAATGAAAGCATATGGATATTTTTTTTTAACAATTCCATAACAGGGTGGAGTTCCATTTGCTTATACTAGCTTTGAATTTGCCCCAGATTATCCACTTAAAACAAATTAATTATTGCTAATGGGAATTACACTGACATTTTTTCCATTATATGTAAAAATGGAGCTGTTTTGCATGCTCCAGCAGAGCTATATTTAAAAATACTTATGAAGGCCCACAATGGAGTCTTTTTGCCCCAGGTAGCCAGACAGTCTAACATGTTGACAGGATGTAGAATAGTTCTTTCTCTTTATATTTTCAGGGATTTTTGGACCAGCATCTCAAACTTTTGGCTTCCCCTTATCTCAGATGAGTGCCATGAATATTATTTCTGACTTACTGCAAGACAACCCTGGTTCAGTCTTTCGTATTGCAGCATTTTCATTCTATAAAAATAAATACTTACTGATCCTTTTAACTTTTTTCCTTTCTCCCCTGCACTCTTTCATTAAATATAGACAAGGTTTAAAGGTTTTTTTGTGTTTTTCATGTTTTTGATAGCAAATCTTTTAAATGTATTGGTGGTGTTCAAATGCAATGCCATAGAGATTACTGAAATCTCAAAGATGTGGCTAAGGTAAATTGTCTCCCATGCAACTCTAAGTTCAATATCTGTTATCACTGTCTCATGAATAAAGCTGTGTGTGCTCATTTGTGGTCCCTGCTTAAAAGCACGTCTGTCTCATAAACTACAAAGCCAAGAAATTTGAGTTCAGCAAAGACTAAAAGCATAGCAGATTTAGAGGAAGTATGGAATGGATTCTTGTAAGTGCCTAAAATGAGGCTTTTCATATATGTATATATATTTTAATTAGTATGGAGCAAAGTGTCCCTATTTCTGTACAAGAATTTTTGGGGTGATAAGAAAAGCTTTAAAGAGTTTTATTTTAAGATATGATCCTTAAAGTATTATTTTTGTTTGTTTGTTTCTTTGGCTTTGGGATTTTTTGTTTGGTTTTTCTGTTTGCCTGGCAGGTTTTAAGTTGGGTTAAATTTTGGGGGTTTTGGTTTGTTTGGTTGGTTTTAATTTGGATGACACAAAATGAGTCTTCTTAGAGAATTTCTTAGACAATTCCTCATAAGTGCATTCTTTCTGGCAATCTGAAAAATGGCAAAATATTGGTTAGACATCAATTCCTGTTGTGTACTTGTTTTGATTTTATAATGTCACATACCCTAAATTAAATAAATTAAATAATACACATTTGTCTTTCAAAATCTATGTAAAGTATCACCACAGGAATCTTTATATTGCTGGATTTGAAGATTCTCTATCAGTTGGGTTTTTTTGCACAGATTTCAGATAGACGCAATTGTACTTCTTTTCCTTTAAGATGCTTGCTGGTTATGTGTTCTCAGCAGTCCACTAAGGACTGCTTGAATAATGTAGAATTTCATACCTATGTGCAATTAGACTTCTTGGTTTGACTGCTGAAGAGATTAAAAGAATAAAATGAGAAAAAAAAATATTCCAGTAGACAAGTGTCTGCTCTATCGAAAGCAAAATGTTTTGTCTGAAGTTCTTGCAAAAAGCAGCAAGGGAGGTGAGAGTCTAGATTCACAGAATTCCCGAGGGAGGATATTTTCTTCTTTTGCATGATAACTGAATGATTTGTGCCCACAGTCAGGATATAGGAGGCACAAATTCTTTTCTGCCCCAAAAGTTTTCAACTTCTGTCTCTCATAATCACTGTACTATAAGGACAGAGCATGTGATAGGAGACTAGCAGGCTGCTGGACTCCGGGTTACACTCCATGTTTCGTTACGTGTTTGAACAGCAAAGTGAAGTGGTCAGAGAGGCAGGCTGGGGCTTCGCTACCCAGAATACTCCTCTCTGGGTAACAACAGTGTCCCTGGGACCAGGGTCACATGAGGTGGTGTTATTAAGTAAAGAAGAATACTAGGTCTAAATCCTCCACGTCTTGAGCGATGGTTTTAATTGCAATGTGTTGACTGTATCTGTAGGAATTTCAAGTGGTAAGTTTCTCCAAGTAGGCACTGCAACAAAAATTGTGGTTTCCAGCAAGCTTATAATTAAGGAAAAAATTTTCCCAGTGCTCCACACCCTCATCGAGTATCTGCTTTTGTTGCAAGGGCTAGATCACATAAAGCAATAGTAAATTAGCACTGTGGCAGAGCATATGGTAAAGAGAATGGTTTATGAGCCCAGATTCAGGTGAACCAATTTAATTCTGGAATTTAAAGGCATCAGCAGCCTTCTGGTTGAAAAACTGGTGACCCTTGCTTGCAGAGAGACAATTGCTGGTAAGAGTTATGTAAAGTCCCTGTCTGAAGCCTTCTAAAATACTGTGTAATATGATAGTTAAAATCCTTCAACAGCCTGTCTGTTTTAGGACTTTACGCATCCTGCCTGGAACAACTCTAACGTTAGTTAGGTAGATTTCCCAAAAAGATGAAATCCAACCTTTACTTTCAATTCCAGTCTCTGCCATATACCCTTAAATAAATCTGTATTGATTGACTTGAATTGGTAAAAGTAATAATACAATTGTTATGAACTTTAATAGTCTTTCTTTTAATACTATATTACAGAGGAAATGCATGGCATACAAAGTAAACATTTTTTTCCTCTGTAGTTTAGATTGCTTGGGTATGTACTATCTTAGTTCAATTTGTAAAAGCCGGTCTTTGGTTTGTTTAAATTGCCATTAATTTATAATATATCTCTCAGTGACCACTTCCTGTTCATACCAGCTTGGAAAACCAATTCATATTGTATTTCAGAGTTGTATGCTGAAAATAATAAAATCTAGAAAGGTGAAATGCCGCTTGACTAGTGTTTAAATTAATGTGTAAAGAAGTATGACCTTCTGTAACTCATGGCAACTTCTGCAACTAAGTCAACAAAAAGTGATCTTTGCCAGCCACCAGTTCCTTCTCCCTCACAGATATCTGCATCCTCAGTGCCAGGCTGTCTGTCTTCATGTGAAGTTTTTCCTGGTCTAGTTTGTCCAGGCTTACATAGCATCATAGGGACATGCTGTTTGAAAATCTCCTCACTTGAAGTGGTCAGGTTTCCAATTTGCAGAATTGCTAATCCTCTTAACTTCAGCTCCAGGAAAGTGGTCATAGCCTGTATTTTAAAACGGTTGCTCTACTAATTTTATCATTCTTCAAGTGATCAGTGTTCTCTATAAAATGTATTTTTTTGTCTAATCTATTTTTCATACCAACAGTACTGTTAACAATTCCCTTTGCCATTGTATCTATTAAAAATAAAACAATGGTATCAGTCCACTGGAACAGTATTATGTGCTATAGTCTTCCTTCATGAAAGGAGAAGACACTTTACAAATAGCAACAGTCCCTAACTCTGCAGCAGGACATGCTAGTGTGAATCCCTGAGCCTGTGCCAGCTTCTATTAATGGCAAAAAGACAGTAACTGAAGGCAGTGGGCAGTTTAAATATTCTGCAGCCAGAGGAGTTTCTATTTCTGTTATACTCCCAGGTATAAAAAAATTTGCATGTGAAGAAAGCTGTCGTTTAGCTGATACAAACATGCGATACAGTGACTTCTCGGTGTATTCGTGATCACAAAGCAGTAGGATATGTCAGACTGGGAGTTGTATTCTCAGAACTAACCGTCTGCAAAGCAAGTTTGTTGTTTTGAGAAACAGCTGAATTGGATTCTAGAAAAGGTGGCATAAGAGGATGGCTTGAGGTCTGCAGCCCCTTGAAACTTCCTCTCACCTCAAAGAGTTTTTATGGTATATTTCATTGTTGTTCTCCAGTGAAATCTGCAAATCTAGCTTTTGGTGGTAGACCTGGACACCTTCCCAGGAATCTCTACATGGAAATAAAAAGGAACTGAGCTCTCAGGCCTCTTTATGGAATTTCATGTAGAGGACTCTGCTCCATATCACAGTATAGGCAGAGGAATATCGATATAGCTAATTGTCTTCATGGTAAACATCAGAAGTGAGGTTAATGCACAAGCTCCGTGTTGAAACTGTGGCTGCAGTTTGTTCCACTGGGGAGAGTGGGTGCCCATTTTGTCAAAAATGGGTAGTAGGCTGAAGCACTTCATATATGTCTGTTCAAGGTTCTATACCTGCCTCTCCTTTGAAGAACAAGGAAGTCTTGGGGAAGCAAGACCTTTCAAGAACGAGTTGGGATAAGGTATGTTGATGATGCCAGTCCTGGGAGGCATTCCCAAGGCATTTAATGGAATTGTAATCCAAATTTTAGGTTGCCATCAAAACCTCAGAACCTTGGTATGCTTTAAGTGCCAATTGGCAAAAAGCACTCCAAAAAATATGACGTGAGAGGGGAAAAAAAAAAATGTTTCTCACTGGAAGAAACTTTTGAGAAAATCCCTTTAAACAGGACTTTTTACTGCATTTCCAGGACTCTGTCCTTATTTTTCAAATAGATGAAGTCTGGGAATAGGACTGGGTCATTTTTTTGTTTTGGTTTTGTTTGTTGGTTGCGAAGAGTTTTTTTCCTGTTTTGAATGCTCCACCAGTTTCTGTTGTTTGCAAATCTTGGAGATGCATGAAGATATTAGGCTTAGTCTTCACCATTCTTTATTTGACATCCCTGGATTTTAACACTGATTGGTTTTTCCTCTAGAAATGACAGTGACACTGAGAATAAGAAGGTTTTCTTTTTCCCCTTCCTGCTCTTCTCACCTTTTACTTCTTACTTTGGGAAGTGTGGTAATTTGACAAGCCTTATATGTGTGCAAATCATCTTGCTCTGTGATATTTGAGATTGCTCATCTGCCTTCAGACAAAATAACAAGTAATGAAAGCTGCATTAATTCAAATGTCAACTGCAAGCTAAACAAGGCTTTCGTTTCCTATTGTGGGCGCAAAATCACTTTGGATCATCTCTTGCACTATTACTAAATATTCTCCTGTGTCACTTGAAGCTTTACAAAACACTGACCTCAGAGTTTTTCTGTGGCTGGATGTCTTAAAGGTTTAGCAGTGCAAGCAGCTTCTGTAAATGATGGAGACTAAGGTTCAGAAAGTTGAAGCCTGTCTTTTTCTCTTGGTTTTGCATTTGGTCCATGCATCTTGTCACAGAATATTGCTGTGTACATGAAGTTTGACAGAGTCATGTGATATTTTCTGTGTATACAGACACACTTGTTTGCATGGGTGCTGCAGACAGACCAAATAAGAAAATGCATGTATCTAACTGCTAAAAAATTATCTCTGGTGTATTCACTACATTGCAATTAAAAATAAGCTGGTATCAAAAGCAGCAAGTGGGAGAGAATGAAGGAAAAATACAGGCTAACTAACAACACCTTAGTATTTAGGAGTCTGAACTTCCCCTGCTAACAAAGGAAGATCACTAATTGTGTAGAACTTGAGGTGTACTTGTCTCTCTCCTCACTAATTCATAGGTGAAGATCAGGCATAACTCTGGGAAAAGTCAGAAAACTTCACACCTTTGAAAACTGGTGAAATGAGATCAGGGCTATTTGCTAAGTTTAAACCTTCTGTTTTATGCAAGTTCTGCAGAAACAGACTTAAAGACAGTGGAATAATGTATTAGAATTATGCAAACTCATGTTTTAAAATGCATTTTCAAATTATTTACTCTTGGCAGCTAGTCAGCTGTAATTAAATTTCTGAAAACTGACCTTTTTTTCCTGTGGAACATCTCTTGCAACACACTAATGAGATGCAGTAGGAAAGGTAGGCAGTGTCTGTGCTTTGATCAGACCAGACCAATGGCAGAATGGCCACCTAGGCTTTAGTACAATGTCCTTGACTGTGCTCATGTTACTGTTTCAAGGATTCAAACAGCAAATAGCCATTTAGAGTGCCACTTACATATACGTGGACCAACCTTTTACCGCTTATCTGAGTACTGGGCAGAATAACAGACTTGTGTTTTGTAACTCCAGTTTTTTAGATGTGCTGCTAAATCTGTTATATCTTTCAGATACTGTGGTAAAATGGGAATAATGATACTTCCTTGCTTTCATAAAGTGTTGGAGATGCCTGAATGAAAAGAATACTGTTCATGTCAGTTCTTTTTTTTTGCCTCTTTACTCTTCTACGACATGATATCTCTAGTAGCGCAGATTAGAAGGTGGTATGTAGTACTCTGTTTTACTGCCAGTTTTAGGGCATCCCTGCAAGCTATGCAAGCTAAATGCATAGAAAATCAAGCTGAAGGGAATGACACTATTTGCAGTCCACAAGCAGGAGCTCATGATACACACAGTAAGCCTGGTTCCCCTCTCTTTCACATCCAGTGTTGACAGGCCAACTCGCTTGCAACTTGAGAGGTGATACCAATGCAAAATGTGTAAATGTGCCAAGAAGACGGAATCCTGTAGTGGAGTCAATACTCCTGTTTTGTGGAGTTATAGTGGCAGTGCATTTCATGGAAGAGCTGGAGAAAGGAGAAAAAAATCACGTCAGTAAATACAGAAAATGCTGCACCCACAGGAATAAAGACTTCAATGAAGGAATAAAGTCACTGGCATCTGAAACAACACAGTGAGCACTGGTGCTTAGATCCAATAGCAGTTAAAAGCTTTTAAGATACCTAGGAAGAAAATTTTAACTTTGATTTCAGGGAAAAAGCAAGTGAATAGACTCAGCAGTTCTACTGCTTCACTCTGCATGGTGTTCCCGCCCATGGCACTGCTGTCTTGTGCTATAAAGCTGTGGAAAACTACTTTTGCTCCAGCTTTGGAAGCAGAGACCACTTTTTTTCACTCCCCACGTGGTTTTGTGTTTGTCAGGGAGAGATACAGTTCGAAAATGCTACTTCAAGGCAAAGGGAAGCTTTGCCTCTGATTCCAAGTAGGATTTGTGTCAATTGATTTCTGATAGTTGATTGGGCAGGTTTTTCTTAGATTCATCTCTTTCTGTTGTCCGAGATGGGTTTTCTATCTCCTTTCAATCCTGTTTTACTATGGTGTGCATGGTTTAGAACAACTGCTGCTTCCAGTTAAGGTTAAGTGCTTAGTGTTACCCAAATGCTCCCTGTCAAAAATGTATATTTTCCATTTCGGAGATATGCAAATTTCTTTTTCTGTGACATTGGAAAAAGTCAAGGGAAAAGAAAAGCTGCATTACCTTCTTTTCCTGGCATCTTTTGCAGCCATTACAGTCAAAGCAATCTCAGTAAAAGCTTGCAACTGGCACTAAATGAACACTGCACCATTATTATTCCTGGAGTAAGAGAGCAAAAATAGACTCTCAGACTTAGGCACATTTTGTCTTCTCTCTCCTTCTCTTCACATGCTGAAGCTGCTGCCAAGCCCAGCTGCTGCTTTGTCTGTAACATGCACCAAGTTGATTTTTCCCCAATGCCCTTTTAACTGAGACCTTTGTCAATGTATTGACTGTTTGCACTTCAGTAGATACAATACAGTATCACTGTCACCGGCCTCCTTGCTGTATCTTCTCCTCTCTTCCATTACTCCCACATTGCAGCAGCCTGCAGCCTGCTACTTGATGTCTAAAAGGATTTATAACTTCCCAACTGCAAATCTCACCACCTCATCACTCACCAACTAATATGTAACATTCTGTATTACCTCAGAGCTGTGATTACATCCCTTTATTCTTTTTATTCCTTTATTGCTGTTCCTTGCAAAAACCTGTGTTCCCTTATTTTGTTACCCACATGCTTTCCACTAGTACTGGGTTAGCATTTCTGAATTCTTATGTTCACTATGTAAGCATTGCACCCTCAGCCCTTCATAAATGTACTGCTCTGGATTTCAACATCTTACATAGTTGTTAGTGAACAGAGTTGTTAGATTATCTGAGGTTGTTAGAACCGACTGTGTGCCACATCAGATATGAAACCATGTTGAGAATGTTTGTAAGTAACATGAGCTGAGATGCTAGATTCCTATGACACAAGTATATTTCTTTTTTCCAAAACTCCTGATCATGAGTGTTTATTTCCCAAGTGTTGAATTTTCTATGTGTGGTTCCACCCTTACCTCAATACCTTACAATTTTCCTTCAGTTGAACACTGTATCTGCAATTTTCCTTGTGAAATGTTTATCATTTATTGAATATTTCTGCTTATAATACATTCTTCATGTCTGCTAGCGTTTTGTGTTATCCATCAATACTTCGTGTCCCACCTACAGCTCTGCTTTCTTTTACTGCTTTCAATCAATGTTTCAATATTGTGGCACAACCCCCCCATTTCTCGTAGTCAACAGTGCTTTGGGGTCGCTGTGAACCTGGAACTCTTTGTCACTTTATCCTGTTGTTCTAGACCGCCTCGCTTTGCCTTCAAACATCTTTCTTTTTCATAAAGCAAAGCATGGTTATATTGGCCTCAGAACATAAAATGCTTTCAGTGGCACACTAATGCACAAAACAAACAATGAAAAGCTGCAACAAAGAACTTTGTTTTCAGCCTTTGTGCATGTTCGAGCTTGGCATGGAAAACAATTTCCCTGCTTTGCTTTCTAACCTTGAGCGAGAAACTCCTCTTGGCACATCTGGTTTTATTACTCTGTGAAATGGAGGTGAAGATGCTGAGCATCTTTGCAAAGCATTTTCAGAGCTGCAAATAAAAAAAGTGTTCTATAAAAGGTAGTTTATTTATTTTTGTTCCTATCGTGCTTGTTATTCTGTGTGTCGCTCAGCAAAATAAGCACAATGTCTATTCTTGGCGAATAATAATGGTGATAGTTGTTTTGACTCATCTGAGGTTTTCTTAAGTGCCTAAGTTGCTAATGGAACTGATGTTGTGAACTCCTACAGACTTCTCAGTTTTTTTGCAGCCATGTATTTTTTGCAACTCATGTACTGTCTTCCCTGCTTTCTGCTTATTCCCATACAAAGCTCTTTATCTTGTTGTAGAGTCTGTTTCCCTTTTTTGTGGCAAATGCAAGATCTGGCCTGAGTATTGTTTGCTCTTCAAATTGTTCTGTTCTTTTGTTTGTTGTTGTTTTGTTTTTGTTGAGTTGGGTTTTTTTTTTTGGGGGGGTGTTGGATTTTCTTAGAATTAAATGTGTGCCTTAATTTTGACTTATGAGAAGACTTTATTCTGTCTGCAACGTCACATTAAAAAAAAAAAATGCTGCTTGACTGTCCCTTAGCAGAACATTCCCTGAATGTTTGCTGTTTGCACCATAGGAAAGAAAGCTCTCCCAGATTGCTGTTCACAGATTTTTCTTCCTTTGGGGGATGGTCTTATTTTGAACAGTATTGTTCAGTAATATCTATGCTTGGAAGAAAGCCAAGCTCATCCAGGGCAGCACAGGCAGCTCTTGCCATTGTAGGGCTTCCAATTAAACTAATGCTACCAGCTGTGTGTTCCTTTGTCTGCCCTGGACTAGGTTGTGGTATTGTGCTTCACACTGCATCTCTCCAGCAGAGCCTGTTGTCTCCGTATTTATAGTTTGGGCAAGAAAAGGGGGGGCTATGAAACGTGAGCATACGGAAAAGAGAGGGAATGTAAAGGAACTTCTGGCAATGCTAATTGCGCTAAGAAATGGGCCTTCTAACCTTGAAAAAATGGTTGGGGGGCACACAAATGTAATCTCTTGTATTTAGATAATTCCAAAATGTTTTACAAAGGTGTCAAAGTATCATAATCATCAAAGCATAAGAGAAATCAGATTGCTAATCTAAAATTAGTCATGTGACAAAGTGATGGAAGAGGTGGGACCAGAATATGAGTCTTCGGATTCTCAGTCCAGTGCCAAGTCCTCTAGATCTTGTTTCTTGACACTGGAGGAGATGGGGTGAAGTAGGTGGGGGAAAAGAAGCTGAAAAAGAAGAGATGGAGGAGGAAACACCTGGCTTGTTTTGAGCAAGCTCATAAAATGAGAAATGTTGATGCTCAAGTTTTTAACAGGTTTTGTTGTTGATGTTTTTTTCCCCCAGTGTTTCCACACAGACTTCCAGAGAACACAGAACTAGAGTAAATCCCTGTGATTTTATCAGGATATTATCTTTAGATAAAGTTGTATTTAGTTTTATATTAAGCTGCTTTAAGACTCAGCCTCTTTGTTTCCATATAATTGCTGCTATTCAGCAATTGTCTGCTCTGCAGCAGGCAGGCTAGATATTGAAAGGGTATCAGACAGTTTATGCTGCTTAATAACTTCTCACACAGTGCTGGTTAGGGAAATTAAAAGATTCAGCAACAGTGCAAGGGTGGAGGAACAAAGTAAGGGATGGGGGAAGTTGCATGGTATACTAAGGTAATATGTACTTCATCATAAATTAGGTAATCAAGTGTAATCTACCAGTGGTTGCACTTGATGTGAAAAGTTTTCTGTTTGCTGAATGGATGAATGGAAATTGCTCATGCAACACTGTGAGTGAGGATGCTGGCAGTAGGTGAGATTTGACTTATGTCAGTGAGAGTTCAGCACAAATAAAAGAGGGTATTCTGGAGTCATTCTTGGAACCTATGCTTCCATTTCCTTGCATTTCTTATTTTCCAATAGGCTGCATTAACTTTTCAGATAGACATCCCTGCTGCGACGCCAGGATCCTAGAGGTCAATTTTGTGGTGTGTCTCTAGACTTTTCTCCAATGAATGTTACTGCCTGGCTTTAATTGATTTAACTTCCTTCTTTGCATGCCCCTCTTCACGCATTAGCACTCATATCAAACCTTTCTACAACGGTGTTGCCTGGCACTGTCTCCTCTTTCCAGATCTGTCAGCGTTATGGCCTCTTTCAAGGTCTCAACTGCAAACACCCTAGAAAGCGTGGAAATTTTGGAGAGTATACTCATGTTCACATGCTAGCAGAGACGGCAGCTAAAGCCACTCTCCAGCTGCAGATTTGTGGCACTGTAACTTTTTTTAAATTGGGGGGGGAGGGGAGGGAGGCAATTTAAATGTTTTTCAAAGAAGTTGAGGCTTCTTGAAGGAATAGAAACCATTACTTCTCTGAGACAAAGCCTGAGTACAATTTTTGAGTGCCAGGTGAAACCAGAATTAAAAGATATAAGTTGAACTACTGTTTCTCTGCCTGATGTGGTAATCTGGCAAGACACATACCCTTTTTGTGCCTCTGTAGAATTGATCAGAAGAACTTGAAGGAAAAAGTAAATAAATCAGGGCGTCTGTCTTAAAAGAGAACTTGTGGAGCCTTCTGTTTGATAGCCTTTGCAAACTGTGCCACTTTGAAGCTCTGTCATTGCATCCTGCAAGAGATGTTGTCAAAATACCTTTTATTATAAATCTTGCTTCCCTCCAAACTCGTGAGGCTTCTAGTTTATTTGTTCAAGGCTCAGATGAATTATTAAGTTTTAATGAGATGGATTTAACTTTGCCATAAAGAAATCTGACCCAGAAAAGACTCTCACTAAATGCTTTTCGATATCAAAAATTCTAAAATGGTTGTGGTGTTTTGTGCAACAAAGATGCAAATACTCTTTCTGGTAATAGTTTCTTACTGTTGGATATGAGAAGTTTGGATTATTTTTCCCAAACAAAGAAATGCTAAGGCTTAGAAAGCACAGCTGTTAAGTCTCAAACACAAGTTTGTTTTACAGTCAGGACAAACTAAAATCCCTTAAAGGTTAATTACAAGTGAATTTAAAATACTGTTAACAGTCCGAGTTTTGTGTAATGTATTGGCGGGAGGAGAAGATTGACTAATGTTTACAGAGGAGATGTAATTGAAGTGGCATTCTATAACCTTATCAAGAAAAGGAACAGGATAGACTCTGTTATCTGCATTGCAGAGGAGAATATTCTTAAAATCCAGTCAATAATTCTCCCTTCCCCCTGTCTTATCCTCATTTCCTTCTGAAGGGTTTTGAGGATATATTAAAAATGTGCTGTCACTCTTCTCAAAATAATTCAGTTCTCAGTCAGGGATGAACCATTGTGTTATGAAGGAAAAATAATTTGCAATAGCAGAATTGCTATCCAAAAGTGACTAAAAAGATTTATTGAAAATTTGAGGCCAATCTCACCTGATCATGGGTCTTATAATCACATTTCATTCTACTTCTTGCATCTTAGATTATGAACACCAAACTGAAAAACCTGTAGTTTATCTGTTTAAACCTCTTGTCAGTTTTCATGGCTGTTTTTATGTGAATACATTATCTTTCTGCAATGAATTCATAAAAGTTTGGGGAAGTGTTGTTTAAAGGTGACAAAGACAAAAGAAAATTGCATTTTGGCCAGCATGGCTATTTGATGAGGAGGGAGCAGAACATCTCAGTGAAACGAATGGAGACTTGAACCTTATTCCTTACCCTTTGCAAGAAGGAATTTGCATGCTATGATCCCTCAGTCTTCATCAGCACCCTGAAACTAAGAAAAGATTTGAGGAGCAACCAGCAGCATATTCGCAAAGTAAACAAGAAATAATAGCTTATATTTTCAAATCTACATAGAAGTTCTGATTGCCTAATATGCATTTATAGATGCTCAAGTAACATGGCATTGTATTGTGCCACTTGAATCAGCTATTTATCCTGATTAGGATGTGGATTAGTACAAATAGAATGATGGAAGGGATGATGAATTTCTGAAATGCAGTAATGAATCAGTTAATACTCTCTTCATGGCTAATTTATGGGGAAAACCTGAGGTTCCTATGGACTAGATTATTCTCCCTGACATCTGGCCAGATTGTAGGTTCCTGACCATTTGGATGAAGTGGGGAACGAATCTCCTTCCAGGGAACATGGATTCATCTGGTAGTGCACTGCCCAGGGTCCAAAAGAGAGTAAGAAGATAAAAAAATGTTTTTGTGGAAAGACTGTACTCCCCTTGTACATAAATAAAAGGAAAGCTAATTTGGCCCAACTGTGTGGAGTCCTCCTGGTGACAAAGTCCTTGGAGCACTTTCAAAACAGAGAGCAGATGCACAAGGAAACAAACTGTTCATAACTCAGCACCCTCCATCCCAAAACAGAGATATCTGTCAAGAGAGGTGTTCTCCCCCAGATTCATATTCAGATAAATAGCTTTGAAGCGTTACTATACGTGGATAATATGGGGAAAACATCCAGGAGCAGTGAGATTGAAATTATGTCTGCTTAGAAGAGGACATTCAGGGGAATGACACTGGGGTGTACAAGTCAGGCCTGTGGGACCAT
Source organism: Cephalopterus ornatus (assembly GCA_013396775.1). Classification (NCBI taxonomy): domain Eukaryota; kingdom Metazoa; phylum Chordata; class Aves; order Passeriformes; family Cotingidae; genus Cephalopterus; species Cephalopterus ornatus. The sequence goes on from VZRE01000501.1 coordinate 1,281,979, forward strand.
GACTCTGGGAGCAGGGTGTAGATCTAATTTCTGTTCACTCAACATCATCTCAGTCAAACAACACTACAGTTCTGGAAGGAGCCCTGTAGTTACTAGATTACAGAAGATGAAAAGGACCCTAGAACAGGAATCCTAGTCACTCTTTATGCACAGCATTTAGCATTTTCAAAAAACGTAATGTTAAGAGTTAGTCTGATTTTGTTTAACCAGCAGTTTAAGTGTGAAGAAAGTTGGACAGTTATTGAAGTCTCCAGAGCTTGTATACATTTTTTTTTTTTTTAGTTTGGCTTGTCAGTTTATGATGTATGAGGGTGATGTGTTATGACTTACTCTCAGGAAGAATAAGGGAGAAATAAGTAAGAAAATTCTCAGTTTCATAGCAATAGTTAATTCTCAGTGGCTCAGTTTTTTGGTGCTTCTTTTTTATTCCTACATCTGTTTTTAACTTGCTCTTATTTAGAGATTTTTTTTCCTTTTTTTTTCTAAATTATAGCAACTAGTAGTTATTTAAGGACCTACCATTGTTTCCATTTTCAGAGAACTCATTTTAAGCACACATTTGTAACCATAGCCATGTAAATTCTGCTTTGCTGGAAGTGCTTGTAGAAGCTGATAGCCTAGATGTAAATTATTTATTTGAAATTGCATTGGCTGTGCTCTTTATTTAAAAAAATAGCATACTAAAAACAAAATTACGTTTTTAATTTTCTTTAGATGCCTGCCAAACTAACAAGAGATTTTAGTCTAAAAGATTGCTTTTTTTGTTACTGGCAATTGACTCACGAGTGTTGAAAATTCAGTAACTACAGTTTGAAAAAAACAAGATAATCTGAAGAGTTAAATGTAATGCGTAGCGCATGACTGCATGTGCTGTACGTGCTATGTATATATGCAATGGAGAAACATTTTAAATTATCTTAATTTATAGACATTCTTGATATTTTTTCAAAGCAACGTGTAAAATTATTTGATCAGTTTTATTCCTTTACTTGGTGAAGATGCAGTTGTCAATAGCATCTGCTATCTGGGTGGTTAGGCGGGTGAATTAATATCTGGACAACATAAGTTTAAGTGTAACTTGTGGTAAGAATCAGTATTTTATAAACACTATTACTAATATTCTGTTCCATCTTTGTTAAATGGATTTGTGAACAGCTCTATTTCAAATTTGAATTTGACATTTTTACTGTCATGGCTGATGACTTTACAGACACAGCAATCTTTTTGTTTCTTTAATTGATAGCAAAATAATATTTCTTGATCACACTGGCAGTAGACTAAATATCAGCTTGGAAATACAACCCCTAAGGAGTTCATTGTAAATTAAACTGCAACAGAGTTGTGAAAGCCAAGATAGCATTTAAGTACATATACATATATATATATATACATGAATATATGTGAGTGTGTGAGTTTCTTAGCACAGATGGGGCAAAACAGAACTTTGATATTTCAAGCTCAAGAAAGGTATGCAACCAGCTGTTCAAGTATGTTTGAATTCTCGGTTTTAGTTAATTGATAAGATACAATTGAAAAATTTAGATCACTAGGAAAAAGATTTAATAGAGCTTTTGTTAGAGAGGGAAGAAAAAGCTTAAGAAAACATGCAGATCAAAGTCTTACAGGTTTTATCAATCAACTCTTCTGCTGGAGATGACAAAAGTTCTGCTTGGCTGAGGAATATATGAATATCATACATGATAGTTTGACATATTGTACAGGCTTTACTTTGAATGTGTATGTATTGTAGTAATTATATTTCTATTCAAAGAATAACCCAGTCAGTCTGGCTCAGAGGTGAACTCTCAACTCACACACTCATCTTCTAGGAAAACCTCTGAGATATCAGTTCTTTCTCCAGCAGCTCTGTATTAAATAGTCTCAGAGTGTAAAGGCGTAAGGTCTATTTGTGAGCATAATTAAATGCATATTGCCCCAATACAGCACACATGATTCTCATAAGCATATCATGGAAGAAAGAGACACACGGGCAACTTCAGTCCTGAGGCTATTGTAACAAGTGTGATGCAGTGTCAAGGGAGAAGATTTTAATCCTTTATTCAGTTTGTTTGCCAGTATTAACATTCGGCCCTGTGGAGCTAAATGTTCCATGCTGTTTTCTTTCCCTTCATGTTTCAACAACAATTTTCATAAAAAGCATGTTTCCCACTTCACAGCATTACAGGGAGTGTACTGAGTATTCAGAGTCTGAAAGTCTGCCTGGAAATTTAGAGATTTTTCAAACAATTTTTGTAATGCAGTTTGACTTTGCTTTATTTTTAAAAGTCGTGTTTGAGAGATCGGAGGGTCACACCACGTATTTTATTTGAATAGATGGCATCAGGGCCATAAGAACTTTATTTTTATTTTTTAATTAAAAGCAGGCTTTTGCAAAATCTAACATCAATTTTATTCACATCAGTTCTGACAATATCTAGCAATATATCAACAAAAAGTAGTTTGTTTCTCAAGCAGTAGCATTCTCACTGGGATGTGCAACCTAGATATTGCAGCCCTTGGTACAGGAAAACCATGTCAAGAAAGAGATTCAGCAGCTCCCTAAAAATTTAACTTGACAGGCCTTTTATCTTCTTGGAAAGTGATGATATAGGACTGTAACAAGCATCATAAAAGATGAATAGCTATTAAGGTTGTTTTGAAATGTTCCAAATTTTAGAAACTTGTGAGATTCTGATAATTTTTTTGTCCAGTTACCAATCATGTTTGTTACTTCTCTGAAAAAGGATACTTGTGGTTATTGAAAATATATTGCCGTTAACCTGAAGTCCAGACCTGAGCAATGTTCAGAGAGTATACAGCGGGAACACTTTATCCTAAGCCAAAACTCTCTGTAACCTCTCTGTGGGAATGCTCTCCCTCCTATACTTAATTTCTTGAGAGAATTTAAAAGTGTTCACAATGGATGGAGCCTCAGCAGCAGCATCAGTAGGCCCTGGGAATCTGCCATTGCATGTTGCAGATCTCTGTATCTCAATGAGAATAATACACTGGCTTTAGGAGGAGGTGATTCTTTGCACTCATGACCTCTGGTGCTATACTTTGGCTTCAAAGTCAATCTCTATATGGGCCTGAATGTGGAACTCCATTCCTCACTCTGTAAATATTCCCATTGAGATCAATAAATATTTGCTAAATAAGACGTTACTCACTGTGAGTAAAGGCCATATTATATGAGACAACAGGTCTGGCATTAGAATATGCTTTCGTATTTTTAAGGGAATATATTCTCACAGGTGACTTTCTTGGTTTTGCCTGCACCTGTTGCAGAATAGTGTTGCAAAATAAGTAATTGTACTTTTTAGTATTAGATATTCATATGCAAATACATATTAGTCTTTACCATCCCATTACCTAATTTACATGTGTAAATGCAGGTTAACTGCTTGTGTAACTTTGCCAGTGGCAAATTGAGTATTTAAAAATTTAGCCTCAGGTGTGCTCTGGGGAATTATGCTACAAGTCCATGTTGTTTCTTCATTCGAGCTCTCCAGTGTGCTAGAAACCCAGAATAAACACTTGACTCTGCTTTATTTCACAGGATAACCCTTCAAAATTACAGACCTAATAATTATTACTTCCTTTGATATTTATTGATTGCATTGACATTAATCATGATAAACACCTTTAGTATTAACGTAGATGTCATTAGTATTGTACTTCAGACTGTCTGTTGTAACTCAACCTTCATTAAAAGGACCATTAGTTACAAGATGTTATTTTTTTCGTAGTCAACTTCATGCTTTTCTTAAGGAAGTGAGGAAAGTAAATATAGATAAACTGTTCACTGAATTTTGAAAATATTTTGCTATTTATAAGACTAGCTTTTTTTTGGAAGGGGAGGGATTGTTTGTCTTTCAAAGAAAAAGAAGAAGTAACATAAGATTAGTACTTATACTTCTTAAAACCCAAAAGCAACTCCGTTTTTCCTTGGACAAGTTAATGTACATAATCCTATTCAGCTGTCTTCAAAAGTTTACAGCAAGCCTGAGCTGTTATTTCTTCAGGCTTTCTCTGTATAATGCAAAGATTCTATTCATGGAGCTGTTGTGCTGACTTTGAGGAGTGCTTTTCTCCTTGGGTGGTCGTGTTAATTCCATAGCCAAAATCAGTTCTTAATGTTTCTGAGAAGTGCCAGTGGTGAGTATTGTTTTTAAGGGAGAATTCATTTTTGGACAGGGTAGACAGGTCAATCTTCCAGCTTTCACCACAAGATACCTCGAAGTGAATAGACAAGCCTTGTGATTTTGATGAATTTTAGGTCTGGATTACTCAGTATGAAAAGTTTATCCATATTGTACTTGACTGAGCCTGTTGTGTTTCAACTCCCAGTGTCTGTGTTTCAACAGCAAAATAGGCCCTGTGCACTGAACCATTCTCACTCGAAATATTGCTGTGTTTTCTTACAGCCTGTGACCTGATGAACCAAGGCATCCTGGCCCTTGTCAGCTCCATTGGCTGCACGTCAGCAGGATCCCTGCAGTCGCTGGCAGATGCCATGCACATCCCTCACCTCTTCATCCAGCGCTCGACAGCAGGAACGCCAAGGAGCGGCTGTGGGCTCACCAGGAGCAACCGCAACGATGACTACACACTCTCCGTCCGCCCCCCTGTCTACTTAAATGATGTCATCTTGAGGGTGGTCACAGAATATGCCTGGCAGAAATTCATTATTTTTTATGATAGTGACTATGGTAAGTATTTATTTAGCAGGGTGATTTTTGTCAAATCCATAATTCTGTTGAAAGCCAGCTACATTACAGCTTATGTTTTGCTTGTGAACATTTATGGTTCTGGCAGTATTTCACAGCACCTCAGAGAAATATATTTCTAAAATCCATTAACATTTACAGGTTTATTTATAACGTCTTTGTTAGAGTTAGCTGATAAAGGGAGAACTTATCCAGATTTCTATTCTGCCAGTGTACAAGAAGCATAAAAGTTTTTAGCAAGTTCTCTTGGGTTTTTTAGACTGTAGAAATATAAGATGGCAATTCAAGAAGCAAAATGTATGGTTTGCATTCTGTGGATTTGTTTACTGCATGGTGAATTTCTGTTGGTGTATACTTGCTGGCCAGAAACTGAAGTGGTGGTGCATGTAGGTCAGAGGTTTGGCAAGAATGACTTGCTATTCATAAGTGTAAAACTTGTTGAAAGAAGTTCTGTAGAGTGAAGAACTCGAGAAGGGGGCCTGGAGAAGACAACAGTCCCTCTTTTTTTGAGTTGATTCAGTGTTCCTGAAAGGTGCTGAATTGATGGTTTTTGTGTGATTGAGTAAGTGTGACACAGATGGCAGCATCACAAGACTGCACCATCCAGCTTGGTGACTCAGCCAATTTTGGAACAGATATTTTCTGCAGCTGAGAGGAGAGCTGGACACATTTCTCCAGTATAGGTGCATTATTTAACTAATTTAATGATTTTTTTTTTCTATGGAAAATTGCTTTAAAAACAGACATGTTTTCTTCCGATGCATCAAATATTCATAAGTAATCATGATGAGTTTGGATGAGCACTTTAAAACTTATTTTTAAAGTTAAATTTTAAAGTTATGGAAAAATGCTCACTTCAGCGATTTGCTGTGCATAATGTGTGGTTCATTCAGGTCAGGTGTTATTGATTTTTGTACCCTACCTACATAATAAATTCTTAAATCAGAAGGATAGAAAATGATGAATAGGAGAATTCCTCTCAAAAACAAAGCAGCACCTAAAAGCACCAGCCATGGTATAAGGAACACACACACACACACGAACATTGAAAAATCTTGCAGCTGAGAGTATTTTTGTTAAGAAATTATGAGTTTGTGTATTTAACGATCAGGTAGCTATGAAGACAACTATAATCTTTTCAGCTAAAAGGTATTTTTTGCATGTATTTTTGAGTGTTAAAACCTCAAAAAAAATTTATGATTAATATATTTGAATAATTATTTTTTAAAATACTGGGTTTAAATTATATAAGTTTCATTATTTAATTTGAAAATGCAGTTCAGACACCATGTTATTTTGTCCTTGATTTCTGGGTAAAAACTTAATAATGATGTTACTATTGTAACACAGATGGCTGTCTTCAAGGAATGAGTTTCAGACTAGTAGCTCATTCAGTGACACATTATCCTTAGATGTGACATGTGGCAAATATTAAGTTTTTCTACCAGCCTCTGTGGCATTCTAAACTCAGTAATCTACAAGTAATGTCCACTGGCCAAGACAGATCAACAACCTGCCTGATCAGTGATCACTATCACATACATCAGGAAAAGGTGTAAAAAAAAAATCTTCATGTAGCATATACTAAGCAGTCTGTCCACTTTCTAACTAATTGCATGGTTTGGGTATTCTTCAGGAAGCTGGTTTGTTGGGGTTTTTTTGTTGTTTTTTTCTTGGAGGGAGGGGAATGGCAGTGTACATATTTTGGGATTAATACAACAAATAGAATGATTTTAAATGCGACCTGGTTTTAAATTAACCTGCAACTCTGAATAGAGTTTTTACGTGTGCAATGGTATGTTTCTTTAAACTGTATTAAATTCTTGATTTCAATAGCCATCCTAGGACAGCAAGCAATTTCTGTAATCTTTTTTTACTGCCTACAGCTTCTTTATAAAATTCTGTGTTGCTGGTTTCATTGACTATCTCCTCCTCAACTTTCAATAAGGAACAAGAGAGCAGAAGTTTCAGATCGTCGTCTCTCAGCTGAGGCCTCTCTCATTATTTCCTTTGCCATGAGAGTTGTTTGCTGACTCTCCATTCCCTCTTCTTGCTCATACTGGAATGCCTCCCTAATTCTTCACTTCCCTGTTTCAGGTGAAATCATCGCGCTTGACACTGCATTTTGCCTGTTTATAATTCTTTTACTCAGCTTTTGATCTATGACAGCAGTTTTTCTTGTACATGTGATGACATTATTTTCTCAGCATCCCCTAGAGAGCAATTTTCCAGATTGTTATAAATAGTAACAGATTATATCACCTTCTCCACTTTTCCTGCTATTTTATTGATAAACTGAAAGCATTCCCTGTATGTTAGCACTGCACATTTTCTCTTCTTGGGTTCTTTACTGACGGAAGATGAACTTGCACAGAGGGAGGGGCAAAGAAATTAATGGCATGAAAAGAGCAGCTGGAATCACTTTTTCATGGATTACAGAGTGAAGAAGTCTGAATTCAGTATTCACCATGCTTTGAGCAGCAGGTTGGACAATGTGATGTCCTGAAATCCCAACTCTAAATAGTCTATGATTCTGTGATGTTTGAGAAAGCGATTCTTTAGATGGGTCTGCAGATGTGAAATATTTTTAAAAATAAAAAAAAAATTCCGACATCAGTTTGGATTTTTATAAAAGAGAGTTGGCCCAAGAACCCCAGAAGACCCTGGGGAAGGGAGTATTACCATTAGCTTCAGTGCCTGTTCTAGAAAGGAGTCAGAACTGCTAATGCAGATATGGAATGGAAGTCCAGGGGTAATCTGTCCAGTCCAGTGTCAGTGCAGCTGGGAGTGGTTGCAATTTCCCCTGGAAGATCCTAGTCCCATTCCTCAGCTTTCTTGAGAGGATCTGCTGCAGTGTGAGATTTATTTTTTTTTCTCAGCTCATACAGACATAAAATAAAATTCTTGTTGGAAGCTTTGCTCAGTTTAACTGCTTACAGCAGTGAATATTAGACATTTTAATATAACATTTAGTCTTAAATAAAGTACGTAGGAGTTCAATACTTAGATTAGAATTAATTTCATATTAGGAAGAGATTGTTGATATGTTTTGCACACCCCTCTGCAAAACTGACACTTTTGTAAATAGCAATTTCTTGCCCTCGTGGTATTTTTTCATATGTGGTGATCGTTCCTTCTCAAGGTGTGTATCACAACTTGATGTCTCCATAGCAGTTAATGACACTTCAGGAATAATAGATTCTGATATGTGTTAATCTTTTATTTTTTTCTCATTGCTGACATTTTTTTGTAGATTAGAAAACATGAAAGCGCTGATGGACCAACTGGTTCCAGCAATCACCAGAATTCCAGTACCTTCCTTTCTGATAAATTATTTTGCATAGTGATTTAATTTGGTGACTTAAACCAAAATACTTTGGTTGTATTACTGAAATTATTTCCAGTAATAATTTTGCTCTGTGAAAGAAAATGGGCATTTCATATTAAAAATAAATTTTCCTGCAGTAAAATTAGGATCTTGTCCAAAGTACATACTGTGCTAAACTATTTCCCTTGCACCTTTAATATGGGCTGCAACCATTTATGTGTCAATTTATCAATATCATAGTTTTTTAATCCTATCAATTGAATTGCTTTTGATTTTTATCTTGCAATCTATTGTAGATTCCTGTCATTACCAGAGAGTTTTTTGTAATAGAAATGTGTCTTTCTGCAGGCCCAAGAGTAGTTTCCCCGTCTTGGTGTTGAAGAAACGAGGTAGAAACGCATTTCTGAAATAATTGACATCAAAGTTTTTAATTGATTTTTTTTTTCCCGAGTAAAATTGTAGGGATGCTGACTATTTTAACACAGAACGAAAGACACCTTGATAATAGTAAAAAAAAAAATATTTTGTTACTGTTGACCTAGTTAGTCTGAGTAAAGACTTCAGTAAAGCTGTAATCTTTTGTCAGTGGTAGAGCCTTGCCAGTAGCAAGGCTAACACAAAGTAACAATTAATGAGTGAGAATGTGAGAAAAGGGAACTTGAGCAGGCTTGGGTAATGTTTATTTGTATTTTGTTTACTACAATTGTATCTTTACCTTTAATGAAAATCAGAATGAGTCGTTTTTTCCCCCATCCTTGCTCTCTGCTGGGGTGATCTAGATCAAACTCCCAGTGCAGTTAGTTCCCTTGTATTGTGTGTTTTGTACCTTCAGGTAAAACAAGTTAAGGCCTGCCCAGGATATGAAATCTGATTTTGCTTAAGGAAATTTAATATGAGGAAATTAAAAGCATTCAAGAACACTTCTGCACTTCTTCAAATGCCATTAAAGACAGTCTTCTTGCAGAAATAAAGAGTAGGCGGCACGAAATGCAGAAAAATTATGCAGTAGACTGATGCCTTTCTCAAACTGCTGTTAAAATTACTATCCACACATTCTCTACAAGCCAAATTTACTTCATTTAAGCAGACAAATTAGCTCCTACTCATTTCATTCTTGACTGCTCAGCTCAATCTGTAGGATCACTGTGCAGAACATATCTGTGCATCTCCTTACAAGTAGATGTAGAGAGAGGGAAGTTCCTCCACTACATCTCTGAACTCATCCTTGGGACCAACAGCATCCTTTCAGGAAAGGCATTTTCAGACTGGACACTATAAATGTGTAACTTTTACCGTTGGAAATTGCAAAGGTTCGATTTGTAAAGAGAGACACTGACATCTATAAACATTTTGTGCAAGCTTTGCCAAGTTATCACACCTTTAGGGTTTCAAGTTCAAAGCAAGCAAAAGGCAAATTGAAAGAGCAAATCCCAGCTCATCCACAGACTGGCACTTGGGTCAGTACCCAAAAAAGACCCTTGCACATTAATAGCAGAATGAAATAGTAATTTGTGGTTGGAATGTGTGAGCCCAGGCTATATAAACAGCATGATTGACCTAGAACCCCAGCATGTTGTTGGTTTTTATCTCTGTGATGTACCAACAAGGGGCAAGCTTTTGTAATTCATGTTTTACTCTTCAGGCAGTTTACAGTTCACTCTGTTTTCCAGGAATATGTAGATACTGTTCTGTAGTAGTAAATTCTTTATGAAGAAACCAGTCAATCATTGCAAGAACATAGCTGTGAATTTTGTGCAATTTACATTGTAGGTATCTCTGCACTTCTAAGATGAAAGACAGAAAGTCTAGCTGTTTGAAAACATTTATTTTTCATGTTTTGTTGCTGTTAAAGCAGATAGAAAGATTCTGCACTTTTTCTCTTGAAAGGCTGAGGGAATAAGGTTTTTTTTCCTGGAGAATTATTTTATCTTAATCCCTATTCTATTTTATAGTGATAGTAGTAACATTCTTAAACCCTTATGTATTTTACATTAAAAAATAATTTCTTAACCCCTCTTCTCAGTTCAAATTTCTGGCCTTAACCCTATGTCCTTCATCCCAGGGTGTCTTTGATATGCAGCCATCACTGGAGATCTATGCTATATTTACTGATTCCACGCCTAAGATATCTTTGCTTACAGTTTTTTGACCTTCCTACTTATAATACGGATATTTGGCAATGGGTATTTGCCATTCCCTTAGGTGGTAATTTAATATTAACCTTTGTAAAGAAGAGAAACAAAGCAAGCATGAAGGCTAAGAAGGGGATTTGTTCTGTGAGGCTAAAGGAGGCATTCCCATGGCAAACAGAGGTTGAAGAACTAATTGAAAAGACTTGCCTGGAATGGAAGGGAGCTTAGCAGTAAGAAAGAGTTTAGTGGGCATCTGTCTTAAAGAAACTTCCTCATGGATCTGCTCTCTTGCTCCTTCTGAGAGGCAGGTGCAGAGGGTGTGGTTGTGCTGGCAATGATTGGTTAGAGCATAGTGCTAATGATGCCAAGGTTGTGGGTTTGATCCCCGTAGAGGCCATTCACTTATAAGTTGGACTTGATGATCCTTGTGGGTCCCTTCCAACTCAGAATATTCTGTGACTCTGTGATTCATCATATATAGGGTTTCCGATTACTTCTGCATCAGGAAAGGATGAAGCCAGTAGTGTGAGTTACCTGGTCTCTAAAAAGATATCTCAAGCTCAATCTGAGAGAAGATGTTGGAAAAAGACACAAAATAAAATAGAATCTCAAGAAGGAGAGCAGTGACATCTATAATGCTGAGGAGCTCAGTCTAGTAAAGAGGCCTGTGAAACTATGAAGAGCATTATTCCCATCCCTACCCCAGGAAGGCGGTGGTTTTCAAACAAATTGAGTGTAATGCTATAGAATTGGAGTGCTGTTCATTAAAGATTCCATGAAAAAAGGGATTATATCTGAACCTGAAAGGCTGAGCTGCTTGCAAAAAGGCTACCTCCTGTGCTGTAAGAGGAGTGATATTCTGAGATGATGCCCGCCTGTATATATGGGCCCTGGATTTCTAGCATTTTGTTCAAAACCCATATAGAGTAATCCTGTTGACACTTTCCTGCACACACTTTTCCCGGAAATAAATATATGATGACCACTGGCATAGATGGGCTTGAAACTGTAATATTTTCAAATCATTTAAAGTTTTAATGCAAGTTTGATAAAGGCTCATAAAAGAATCGTGTTCTCTTTAATCGATTGCAAATGGTTATAATTACCCTGAGGCTGTTTTCAGCTGCCTGATGACTATAATATTCTCAAGTCTGTCTCCAGACAGTCTTAAAACTGTTTATTACTCATCTGGCTCTTTGCCAACTTCCCATACTCACTATTACTTCACTATGCCTCAATAAACATATAATTAATTCAAGCTTATCATTGAACTTTTTTTTTCCCCGTTAGTATTTATTATGTCATTCAGATAAGGAGAGGCACATGTATTTTTCATCTGTGTAACTTTACTGTGTCAGCTAATTATATTGCAAGATAGCAGCTGTTTGTGAGAACTTCTGTAACAACTTGCTTTTGCTGATTGACATTACCACTGGAAATTGAGTATATATTTTGATTGGCTCTAAAATTATTCAACTTCTGAGACAACTTATGAATTATTCTATAAAATTTCTCTAGTGGAACAATGGACATGCTTCTGCTTTTCAGCTACATAATGGCCAGAGAAATGTATTCCAGGAGCTATAAGTGAATACGTAGAAAGGCAAGAGAATGTTTGTGACTCCCTTATGTTGTAGTCTTTAAGGATGGAATGGATAAAGCATTCAAAGGCTTGGTCTGATCAATCTGTGTTGTGTTAGTAAACTGAGGTCAAAATAAAACTGTAGGTGTTCCCGTATTATCTGTGTAGTTGGTAAGCTGTTAATGAGGTGCTATCTTGAGGTTTTGCAGAGGTACAAGATTGCATTTGTATATGCAGTTTGCAAGCATCACAAGAAAAGTGATTTATTTTAAGAATATTTGAATTCCTGAAGCTTGTACTGGTATCTACTACTGTTTGATAAATATTTTTCAACTCTCAACACATTGTTTTATCTTCTGACAAGTATCAAAATTGACTTGGTAAATTGATATTTTGGCAGCTAAATAACTGAACAGTAATCAAATGAGGAAACTATTGTGCAAAGTACTTTTTGCATTTTGAATTGAAGAAATTGTCTCACCATTGGAAAAAAAAAGGGATGAATTAGGTATAATAACACTGTAAATGTCATATAGTATCATAAATTGAAAAGAAAACTTCTCTCTGAGAGTTTTAATCAGTCAAGAAAAAGATGAAGCAGAAAGGCAGGAAAAAGCTAGAAAATATTTATAGCAGAATTCATAAATCTTAGTTTTGTAGGTTATGTTCTTCACAGGCCTAGTTCACTCGTAAAATAATCCTGTTTCTATACTGTAAACTTTTAATCAGCTGAAAAATGTTATTTAGGAAGAGATTTATGCACAGTCAGAGAACAATTTGTGTTAAGGAAGTTTATAACACATATTGAATTGTATAATAGAATCATAGAATGGTTTGGGTTGGAAGGGACCTTAATCTAGTTCCAACACCCCTATCATGGGCAGGGACACCTCCCACTAGACCAGGTTGCTCAGAGCTCCATCCAACCTGACCTTGAACACTTCCAGGGATGGGGAATCTACAGCTTCTCTGGGCAACCTGTGCCAGTGCCTCACCACCATTACAGTAAATAATGTCTCCCGTATATCTAATCTTAATTTCCCCTCTTTCATTTTGAACCAAGTACTTCTTGTCCTGTCACCACAGTTTCTGATGAAGAGTCCCTCTCCAGCTTTCCTGTGAGCCCCCTTCAGATAATGGGAAGGTTGCTATGAGGTCTCCACTCAACCTTCTCTTCTCCAGGTTGAACAGCCCCAAGTTTCTCAGCCTGTCATATAGTCACAGTTTATTACCAGGAGGTCTGTGAGAACAGTCACTTTTTCTGTTCCTTACCACACCTGCTTTGAAGGATTGCTTATGACAACCAATAGGGAGCAGTACTGACCTAAACAATTGGTGTGTCATACAAACACTTCTTATTAAATAAAGGCATTTATCTATACAGAGGTATAAATCTCTGTTGAAGAGTTGTATAGGATTTAAGTACAATTTTTCAAGTTTGGCAAGATTTGAAGGTACTAGGCAGGGAAAATGTATTTCTTTGCAAGAGGCTGTTTTACTCAAAGACAACTCCTAGAAGCCTTTTGGAAATCTCTAATGCAAACTGTAGTCAAAAGGAAATTGAATGAAGAGGTAGAAAGCAGATTACACAGTCAAAAGTACATGATTATAGAATATATTGCCATGTCAGCCTCCACGACTGAGGGGTGATCACAATCTGACTTCCTTTCTATTTTTGAGAAGCTAAGGTAACAGCTGATACTCTGAAGGATTAGTTGTAGCTTCATTTTTATTTATCTTTTTTATCCTTTGCCTTTTTTCCTCCTCTTTCTTTCCAGTTAAAAAAAAAAGAAAAAAGAAAGAAACTCAAGGGAAACATCTTGTGCCAATCATCAGTAAGATTAGAAACTGAAGTCTAGTAGGATTTGAAAATTGTAAATGTTGATATCTCTCCCTCAACATTGATTCAGCTACTTGAGTCTATGTGCATCGATTTTGCTTATTTACAGGATAATTTTTAATAATTGATGTATGGTATGAAACAAAAAGTGGTTAATGTAAATGACATTTCAATGAACCCTTAAAACAAGGATTAAATAGACATTGCACTAGTACCAAAATAGTTCATATCAGACAACAAAAGAAATGAAAATATCTTCAAAAAGAAAAAAAAAAGTATATTTTTTCTTTTTCTGATACTAAGAAAATTGAGAAAATCTGTTGTCTTTTTTTTATGTGTGAAAATGTTGAAAATTGCAAACATGGGGCAAAAACTCAGTCATTCTTACCATTTGCAAATTTTCAGTTTCCCCAAAGAAATACCATCCCCACTTCTTAGGTTCCAGAAACTTTGATAAGATGAGATTTCGTATATAATTAAGCATTTGAACTTGATTTACTTCTAATGAGTTTGAACTACTGCTAAGTTCTCTGAAGCTAGATTATTCAGCTGAAATAGCTCAGATAACTAGTCCCTCTCAGTCCCCAAATGACAATATGAAAGAACTATGAAGTTGTTTTTTTGTTGTTTGGTGTTGGGGTTTTTTTTCAATTTGTTCGTTTTAATTTGGAAGTTCACCAAATGACTTATAAGCTGACTAATGAGAGGGAATCCCACTGCTGTGAAAGTAAAATGAAGAACTATTATTGAATCATGATGCTAAATTGTTGTTTTCCTCAGTCTAGATCTTAACCATGTTAATAGGTATCAACATGTGCACAGGAATGCAAACACTTTGCTCAAGTCTTTATACAGAGCAGTGACACCATCAGAGTCCAGCTGAAGCTGCTCATCTGCCTTGTGTACAGTGCATTTCCCCAGTTAATAGTTGCTGTCATGTTAGCCATCGCTGTGTGAGGAAGAATCACTGTGCTAGACTTACAAAGCTATCTTGATAAGAATTTGAAGTGTTATTTGTTATACAATGGCTTTTCTCATCAACTGTACAAATAAAATGGTCTTTTGTGCAAATCAATCAGTGAATATTTATGGCAGTGAATTCACCTTTGCTACCACAGCTGAATCAGTTGGTATTTATCAGCTAGATACTCTGAGGAAAATGTTCTCAAATCTAAAATGGCATCAGAGGAAGGATGAGCTAATGACTGTAAACCAGGTTTGAGATAACAGATTTGCAAAGTGAGTGCCTTGTAGTTTAGGTGGAATACAATGATAGAGGTGAACAGCTTAATTTATTATAATTAATGAAAGTGCCATCTTTCTCTTCTCCTGATTATTTTGTGATCTGAATTTTTTCTAGGAACTTCTACTTGGAGGTTTCTCATTTTTAATAAGGGTATAAGAGGTACTTCACGTGTAAGTTTATTATTTGCTGTTCATTTTGTACAGCTTATAAAATCTTCACCGCATATGCATCCTGGTATGAGATGCCTGAAAACCAGCATATTTTGTTCTAGGCTGTCCTGATCATTAGACTTTCCCCAAGATGGATTAGGGGACATGTTCCCTCTGTATAGAAACAGAGATGGCAAAGGAAAATTATGTGGGGTTAGAGGGAAGAAAGAAGCAGGACAAGCATCTGGTCCAGTGATCAAAAAAAACTCTTGTGGAAGAATCATAAAATCATAGACTATCCTGAGTCGAAAGGAATCTACAAGGATCATGAAAGTCCAGCTCCTGGCCCTGCACAGGACAGCCCAGAGAATCACACCATGTGCCTGAAAGTGTTGTCCGAACATTGCTTGAATTCTGGCAGTCTTGGTGCCGTGACCACTTCCCTGGGGAGCCTGTTCCAGTACCCAGTAACCCTCTGGGTGAAGAACCTTTTCCTAACATCTAACCTAAACTTCCCTTGACACAACTTCATGCTGTCACTCGTCATGAGAAAGACATCAGTACTTGCATCTCCTCTTCCCCTTGTGAGGGAGCTGTAGATTGCAGTGAAGTTTCCCCTCAATCTCCTCTTCTCCAGGCTGAACAAACCAAGTGGCCTCAGCCACTCCTTGTATGGTTTCCCCTCAAGGCCCTTCACGATCTTTGTAGCCCTCCTTTGTATGCTCTTTAATAGCTTTATAACTTTCTTATATTGCGGCACCCCAAACTGCACAGAGAAGGCCGCCCCAGTGCAGAGCAGAGCAGGACAATCCCCTCCCTCAACTGTCTGGCGATGCTTTCCCTGATGCTCCCCAGGACATGGTTGGCCCTTCTGGCTGCCAGGGCACTGCTGACTCATATTCAACTTGTCATTGACCAGGACCCCCAACTCCCTTTCCACATTTGACTTTTTTTAATGTTAAGATCATGTAATGGAAGTCAGGAATCTTCTTGATCCAGGTTTATCACATATACAGTGTAGAAACCTTAATGAAAAGAGAGCAAAGACGCAATTTCTCCTGTAACCTGGTGTGGAAGAAAGCTGCAGACTTTAAATTGTCCTGATCTCCTGAAAATACTGGCTCCTTTTCCCTGTCACCTGGCTGTGTGAGTTTTCTGCCACACACCTGCTGAGCTTTCCTTTAAATGGTGCTTACTGTTTATGTTAGGTGAGGTCTGAGTGCTCCTGCCAGGTTGGTAATATAAAAAGATTTAGATGTGTAGTCTGTGAAGGGCACTTTACTCTCCTCTAAGTATGCTCTGCAACAGCATTTAAAATACCCATTTCTTGTGCTTTTTTCACTATCAAATGAAAAGATGGTGTGTGAGTTTAGGTGTTTCTGCTTAATTTGACTTATACTTCATTTCCTAAATTCTTTCTGAGGTCAGAGTCCACAGCAACTGACACAGTAATGACGTTTGGTGAAGCTGTCACCTGAATTCAGATCTCAGCTTGAGTAGTGTTACGCTGAGTACCTCCGTTTGAATACATCAGTCAAGTCTTTAGAGCATCAGAGGCTGTGGGCTTTGTGCTCACTTACGCAGGATGCTTTGCACATGCACCTCAGCTGTGGCTGCAGCTGGTCTGGTGCACCCAGTGTTGGACCTTCTGCGCAGCAGTGGTGCAGACCATAAGACTCTCCTATAGACCTCTGTGGTGGCATGGTTATGTATGGATATAAAGGGAAGGTTATTTCCAACAGAGTCCTTGATAAATTTTGCTTGCCTTGTTCTTTGTTTATTAGTGTTTCCAGGCCAACCTCACAGTCTCTTAAATTGAATACAGTTTTGGTTATAAAGATAACATTTGGTAATGTTTCTTTTAGATTTCCAGCCTGGTTTAACCCTATAGGTGATGCTGACTGCAGAGAGGTGTTCTGTTTTTGTGCATACACATGTACACTGGAAGTGATAGCTGTACAGTGAAGAAAGAGGAAATGTAACACTGTAGTGACACTGAGCTGGAAGAGGAGATGGCAACTTTAGCAGTGGTCTGCCTCTATGTGGTAACTTGGGCTTTCATCACTAAGGAGAATCATCAATACTGGTGATAATGGGAAACTCTTCTGCATTTCTGGCAATAACTGTGACTCATCTCATCTAAATAGAAAATAGAAATGGGACTTCTGGCTGGGCAACAGGTTGGCTAGCAAACTGAGGGCGAGAAACACCTGGTTCCAGACATGAACAGTCCTGTGTCTCTGCAGCAAAGCCATCTGTGCCACAGGTTGCTTGCCAGATTTTTCTGCAGAAGGAGTTTATCTATTAGAAAGATGATTCCACAGTTCAGTGTGGATATGTGCCACTTTCAGACAATCCACGCAGGAAAGATAATGCTGCCCATTCAGTGGCAGCATCTGTTCTTTGGCATACGCTTTGAATATGATCATTGCTCGTGACTTGCTGCTGAAATATTGGAAGTACCATCATGATTTAAATAGCATTTAAATTGCAGGGTGTTTTTATGTGTTCTCTGCTGTTTCATAGCAGCAGGTGAGCATCGTCAAAATCTCCATTCTCCTACTGGGTAAGTTGAGGTATATTTCCTGCCCATATATTTGTGTTGTATCAATGCCGAAGACAGAAGTAGTAAAGAAGTTTTAAGAATCCAGGTTTGGTATCTTTACCATTAGAATGGTGGTGTTTTCCTAAAAACATGTCAGACAGATACGATACTGTTGGCATGGTCACCTAATAAATGTAGAGCTGTAGAGTCATACTGGACCTCTGCCCCTTTTGTCCCATCATCTAGTGAGGTTTCAATATAATTGTTTCGTTGTTTATATTCACAGATATTCATGGCAAGGAAAGCCATTTGATCCCATAATGTGGCTTCTGGGTCAACACCGATTATGGAGAGTATATAACTGCAGTGTGTTTATAAATTCAAGTCAAGTGAAATTATTTTGAAAAGGTCTTCATTTGGTGGTTCCTGCTTACTTTGTTCTGGTGTCAGAGAAGAATATATGGATTTATGAGATAGAATTTGAGTTTTTAAAAAGGCTTTCCTAGACTAAGTTTTCTCCTTGATAGTTTGATAGTGTATCTAGATCCCATCTACATATATTCCTTGTGTTTCAATAATTTTAACTTCAACTGATCAGTTTTACCCATATTTTTTATTTAATTTGTCTTCATGCTCAGTAATCCTCAGTGGGTGAGCCTCAGGAACTTTATAATGAAGGGGTTAAAGTAGAAAGAAGTTATTTTATCATTTGCATAAAACTAAGCATATTTGTAACACTTCAAATGATCTTGTTGGTATTTAAAGCGCCAGAAAAATTCTAACATCTCTGATTAGATTGAATCTAATTTTCCTGATTTAGATATTAAATAGAAGCTGTAATTAGTATCTGATTCTCTTATGGAACTTTATTTTTAGGGTATGCATGTATTTTATTCATGGTTAAACTATCCTACAAATGTTTAGTAATACTGATATTTTGGCAGTGTCTAGAGAATGAGGTTTTGGTGACGAATGTCTAAAATACCCTAAATGCCTAAAATACCATTTCTTCCCAGTTCATGGTGTTTTAGAGGTCTAGACAGTAGACCCAACTTGCTGATTGTGACAGTCTGACTTCTAGGACTAATTCTGTTGAATTGTTTAACTGTTTGATTCTAAGCTATTGCTAGACTACTTCTTCATAATTTGAAGCATCTCAGTATTCTGGTGCTGGAGGAGGATGCCTGTCTGTAATATTCTCTAGTTAGTAGATATCTGCTGGTGATGCAGGCTGTCTACTGTGCAGACTGAACTTTGTTTTCTTTATGCTACTGTTTGTGGCCAAAAATAAGCAGTGTGAATGTCTAAGCCTCAGATCTTCTTGATAGGGCTGCCGGACTTGTGTGCAACCCAGAACTTCTCTATTTTATTTTGCCATAACCTGAAGTAAAATGCTAAAATCACCCATGTTTGTCAGAACCCTGAAACTTTGGGGTATGTTGGACCCCATCAAATCCCCAAATGTATAGCTCAGTAAAACGAGTATTCCCTAGGATTGGAAAAGAGGAATGCTTGAATTCTGGTACAGTTTTCCCAGCAATGTCAGCATAAAGATTCCTATCTCAGATATTTTCAGCTTTTCTGTGAAGGTCCATCAGCTCTGGATGCTGGATTATTCCTCCTAAGCTCTCTTTGGACCACGTAGTGTCTGTGTGCTGTGGTCATTAGCTACACCTCAAGTCACACTGATCTTATACTTTTACCATTGCCGTTCCTGTATTAAATCCACATGTGACATCTCCATTATCTTCTCAAGGGTGTATCACACACATGTATCTGTCATGTAGCTGGTGCTTTGCTGTGGGGGGAGTCACATAATTCTCCCCTGCAGCCCAGCCCCCCGGGCATGATGGCCTCCTGTGTGCAGGACTGACCACAGCTGACGCTTGTAGCACTGCTCTCTGGATGGCTGTGGAGGGTGCTGGGGTCTAGGCAGTTTTGGAGGGAAATTTTAGACTTCCTCACAAATTTTTCTCCAAATAAGTGGTTTTCATTATTTTCTCTGGTCTTAAATGAGCTGAGCTTCAGTTCCTCTGAAAGCTGTCATCTGACAGTGTACCCCTATTAAAATGTAGCTATCACAATCCTGATAAACAGTTACATGCCCCACTGTTTCCTGTGGCTTGTCATGGAGTTACCCACAGCTGCTATCACAATGTGCCAGCACGGTGTCACTTGTATCACCTGAAAAGAGACCAAATTAAAGGCCAGCCAAGAGCCCTTTCCTGGTACACTTTATGACTATTTATGTAACATCTCTTCCAGGACTTAGAATCTGGCATGCTTAGGCATCCTTCCAGTCTGCTTTCAGTCTGACTTTCCAGCCTTTTGCTGTCCTTTTGCATCATGTGTGAACTGTATCTAAGGTGCTTCCAGTAGTATGAGTGCTTTTGAGATTACTCATCCCATGTTAGGATTAAATAGAGTCTCCCCAACTTTGCGCCCCCCATAAGAAGGGCAGGGAGTAGGGGAAGGCAATAGGTCTTGCTACTTGTCAGGATGAAAGATCTGAGTAGCCAAGCAGTTGTGAAAGTCCAATTGGAAGTTTACTCAAGTGTGAGAGGTTTCATGAAGAAAGACACATAATCAGCCTGTAGCTTCAAGTCTGACCATTCCCCTGGAAAATGAGTGATTGAGACAAGGAACTGATAGAGCACCAGGGATGAAGGAGGAAAGCAAAGCAGAAACTGTAATCCCTCGGAGATTGGATCTAAGACTATGCACCCAGGAGAGACCAGATTTAGTATCCTAATGTGAAAAATATTTTCTGGTGCTTTTAACGACAAATGCCCTCCAAAACCTGAGGAACCTTTATTTTCTAAGAAATGTTTCTTCAGAAATTCATGTTTATGTTGAGTTACTAGTTTCCTTTGTTTATTTTTTTTCCTATAGTGTTTCTGTCACATCGTATCTGTTGTGTTGACTCTAAGGCTGTATCTTGTTCCCTTAAATGAGATCAGTTGGATGTGCAGGAAGCTTGCATGCCAGTAGGGAAGGAAGGATGACCTGCTGAGTGTCCTCTGGGACAGCAGGTCAGAGTGACTGCCAGAGAGAGGAGTCACAATAGGGAACCAGTGGCTTAGCTCCAGAAAAAAGATTGAGAAACTGCAGTGGTAAGTAGAGGTCAGATAGTGAGGACTCAGTGAGGCAGAAGGGATTTTCCTGTTGTCCAGGAGACCCTGATCTGACTTGTGAAGTCATTGAATGATTTTAACTTCTAAGCCTAAAGTTAGGGTTTTTAGGTGAAGCTTCTCAAAAGGGCAGAGAAAAAAAAATCAAGCAGGATTTTTGCTGACTCTTGTGGAATTCAGTGCTGCAAAAAGTCCTTTCAAAATCTAGGATCAGCTTGAAGTAGCATAAAAATGTGAGGAGTACCCAGACATTTAAACTTGGTAGATGTTAAAGATATTTTAAACTAGGTAGTGAAAACAGTTAGCATTTTACTGATCAATTCTTCCTGAGTCATTTTTAAAGAAGGATTTACTCAAACTGAGCCAGAAAGCTCTCCTAGGGCATTTTGCTGTAGACAAGTTGTTAAATTCAGCCAGCACAGGCACTTTCAGGTGAGAGCAGGCAGAACCATTGCAACTGTACATCTGACTTTTGTTTTATTTTTGAAGGAAATAACTGTGAAATTTAGAACAACATTAAGACTTCTTGATGAGTGATCAGCCCAAGCTTCACTTAGATACATTAAGCTACAGAGCACGGCAGTGGATAATGTAGTTTTGAGTTTCACAAAAGAAAACAATCTCCTTCCTACTTTTCTCCTCCTCAGCTGCCCTTCAACAACCCATGCTGGAAGGAAGCACTGTATGTGATGACCACCATGGCTTCACTACTCTACATGGATTTCAGTGTGAAAGTCCTTTAAGAAAGATTAGGAAAAAGTGTGATGATTAAATGACCAAATTAAGAAAGTTGCTAGAAGTATTTGTAGACTTGTTTTCTAGTGGTTCTTTTGGAGAGTAGCTGATTTTTCTCCTGTTTCAGTCCTTTAAGAAATGCAATGAGCATAGCTCAAGAAGAGGTCTAGTGAATATTAAGTGAAAGCCTGTAGGGATCTACCTGACAAAACGCTTCTTGTGAGATGGTTTGGTCGTTTATTTGTGTCTTTTTTTCGCTTACCAATTAACATCTTGTTTGCCTTCTGATTTTTCCAGATATCCGTGGAATACAAGAATTTTTAGACAAAGTATCTCAACAGGGAATGGATGTAGCACTGCAGAAAGTAGAAAACAACATCAATAAAATGATCACGGGGCTCTTTGCCACTATGCGAATAGAAGAACTGAACCGCTACCGGGATACTCTGAGACGGGCTATTCTCATAATGAACCCTTCGACAGCCAAATCGTTCCTAACTGAGGTATGTCTTTTAACAAGAAGTTATCTTCTTGTTTTGCTGACCAAGACTGCAGCTGTTTGTCAAATGATTCAGTTTATTTGACTTGATAAAAATAATCAAACAAAAAACCCAGAACGCGAAAGCCCCAATTAGAAGTTCAAATATTCTCTCTTCAAAGATCAGCATGCAAGGGTGTTTTTTTTGTGCTCATCAATGTGCATACACAACAGTATAACCACATTTTGTATGAGCAAAAGCATTTAGGAAATAATGCAGAAGAATTAGCCCTCAGACTTCTGTTTGAATCTCGTGGGTGCTCTATTGCCATTTCCTTTCTCATTGTGTCCCTCACTAAAAAATTCTTTACAACTGAAATTTTTATTATTATTTAGATATATATAATATATATTTGTGGATAAAATGTGTTTACCTAATTGGAATTTAGTTTTTTCTGTAAAATAATGTTTGATAATGATCTTTACCATTGGGAGTACTAGTGTAATGAAGGATTTGATTTGCATGAAGAATTTAAAATGATAGGCTAAAGTCATGTTTTCAAGCAATATGGACAAGATTTTCAAGAAGTTCTTTGGAATTTAGAGACACAAGACTCCTATATCACATTTGACTATGAGATGTGTAATTTTTTTAAATGAGTGTCATGGTTCTTCATACATGGCACTGTGCAGTTTCAAATGTGTTTTTTTACACAAGTGTATATTCTTCATCATCAACCAGGGCTTAAAATCTACTTGTTTTCTGTTCCACAGAAACACACTTTCTTTCTTCAGTAAATTCTCTTTGGATCTGTTTGTAACTCGTATTACTTTTCTTCAATACTTTCCTATTGCCTTGGTCTTCAGAAATTGAAGCTTCAGAACTACTTCTGCACATGTCTCAAGTGAATTTTAAGAACATTAGTTAGAAGGGGAGTTTTTATGGGGTTTTCTCAAAATTTTGTTTGCCCTTGTGTTTCTTTGGCTAGGCATTTCACTGGCTTCATTACACACTGAAGCTTGCTAATTCTGAGTAATGAGGGTTTGCTGCTCTATCTAAATGTCTGTAGTGCTTTCTAAGATGTGCACAATTTGTTGGCATGTTTACGTTGTTCTGCAGTGCTTTCATTACCCAGGTCAAAAGAGTTTTATGTTTTGGCAAGTGGCATTATAAGGTATTTCGCATTTCAACTTGAATGCAGCAAGGTTCAGGGCTCTAACTACAATAACTCTGTGAAACAAAACTCCTGTATTGTTCCATCAGAGCAATACACTTTTTTTTTTTTTTAAACTGTGAACAGTGTGTCACTTTATAATTTATTTCTACATACTTAAGCATAGTAACGAAGTTGTTACGTATACCTTGTGAAGAAAGTAAACAACTTATTTTAGAGTTCTCACTTTGGCATTGGCCACTCAAAACCCTCAAAATTGAAAGACTAGTAAAGACTAGTAAAAAAACCAACTAAACCAAATCCACAATCCCTGTCCCTCAAAAAAAAAATAAAAAATCCAAAAACAACGACAACAAAATCCTGAAAAAAAAGGGACTCACAGTATTTCTTATTTTCTGCAATCTGTAAGACTACCAGGAAAGGTCATTATCTTCTTGTGTGAATGGTGTTCAAAGGGAGTCAGTCTAACATCAGGTGCCACGTTACAGGTTTTTGCCAGGATAACAGCATTTACTTGAAATATGATATGTGACTGGTAAACTGACAGCAGGAGCCTCTTCATAGGAAGAGTTACTCAAATAGAAGTGTGATTACTCTTATACTTCATTTCTGTTGGTGACAGGGAATGAACTTCATGACTGTGTTCCAATGCTAAGTCTTTGCACAAGGAAAAATTTCCTGGGATAGCTTTGCCAATGCATATTAAAAACTGTTATTTTGAGTCAAACCAGCAGCTGTAGTGTATGGGCAAACAAACTAAAAAGCCTATGAACTGCCAAGGGGTTACAGAATTCCCAAACAATTAATGCTTATTCCAAAGCCTGTACCTTGTGCATGAGCAGTTTAGCTTGGAAATTCAGTGTAACCTAGTGGATTTAGCATGTAAACCTCATGAAGATAATCAGAAAAAAATGCGTATGTAGAAAAGGCCTTTGGGGATTTTATGGCTTTTCTACCCAGGAGATGCTTGCTTTTGGCTGCCTAGTTGGATTCAGCTGTCAGCTTCTCTCCCCAGACCTCACATAGTCTCTACTGCTTGGTGCCTTCTTAGATGACTGTGTTGGCTGAACCCCTTCATTGTTTAGCTGAGAAGAGGGTTCATTCACTCTGCAACAGCTGTAGTAAGCGTGGTCTTGATTACTATGCAAGTAACAACTATTCCAGGGTAAATAGTCAGACACTGGGCTGTGTAAATAAGCAGTCTGTAAACTGGAGTTTGCTTGTGTAGAATTTATCTTTGTTCAGACTCTTTGGAATTCTGTATTTGAATTCTTTTTTTTTTTTTTAAAAGCAGTATTAGTTTTTTATGTTAGACGCTTCTTTCTCTCCAGCTTTTCTATCTCTAGAGCTTGCAGAGATGAGATCTATACTTATATACTCAGTAAAATGGAGATTAAAAATTAAATACACTTCTCTGGCTGTGGAAATAAAAGCCCACCTTCTCTTTAACTGTTGGGTATTAATTTGCCTTCCATAGAGCATGGAAAGGCAGGAAGACTTGGGAGCAAGTATCACAGCATCTCTCCTTACTGGCTAAAGGATTCCTGTAAAGGGAGAGGAAGGGTGCAGCTGAATTCCCTATTGTCCTTTGTTGGTTTGAGCTGAGGATGGGAGAGAGAAAGGAGAAAAAATTCTACTGAAATAGTGACGTTCACTGGGACTAAGGATTGCAGAGGTATGGAGCTAGTAGAGACTGGGACCTCTCCCCAGATCAGTTTGTGGCAGCATCTGGGAAAATTCTTTGCCAGTGATATACTGGTGACTTGTTGAGGTTTTTTTCAGTAGAATGAATTTTTTCTCTGCCCTCAGGTAATCACTCAGGTGCCACAGGTGAAGCAAAATATTCCCACTGAAGCTTTAGTGATAACTAAAAAACACCTCAAAACCAAAACTTGCTGTGCTGTCCGATAGCCCTGGTGACTAACGTGAACTGTGTGTCACTTTTTTTGCTTTATGTTTTGGGGTGGTGTTTGTTTTTTTTCCTCATGTGTTCTTCTGATCTGTGATGAACTTGCAGGATATGAAAAGCCGTATAAGGTAAGAGAAATAAGATGTCCTTGCCAGCTCACCCTGACAACAAAAATCCAGGGTCAAGTGACAGGAAAAAAAAAATGGAAAAAAAAGAAATAAAAAAGTCACCTGGTTCTTTAGCAAAAGAGCAGGAACTCACTGGGCCAAGAAAGTCTCTATCACCATGTGAGCCCTGTCATGAAGGCATCTCAAAATAAAAGTAGGAAAGAGAAAAGAGAAAACACTCCTGTGTTGAGCCCGCCTTGCAAAGGAAGGATTTCTAAAGTCAAGTATGAGAAGGCTGGTTAGGAGGAGGAGCAGGCCAGGAAAGTCAGGTTGCAACAGAGGTTCTAGGGATAACAAAGCAAGACTTTGGGAAGCAAGAATTTAAGGTGCAATCCAGGTGTCCTCAATTGGGCCAAAATGCTATCAGTACATCTTTGCATACAGTTTTATTTCTGTTTTGCCGAGGAAACTACCTTATCAGCTGTGTTCAGAAATGCGAATGTGGTGTTCTGTCCAAAGACTCAGGAGCTGATAACAGGACTACAAAGGAGGGACAAATTAATCTTTATAGTTATAGAAAAAAAATAGGTCAACTAGCAGAACACTTCACACATTGAAAATCCAGTAGGACATACTTGGAAGAGCCCTAGCATCAGGCAGGGATTTTGCTGGAGTTTTGATAGGCAAGCTCTGGAAGGCCTTGGTGTAGGTACTGAAGGTGCTGCTGCCTCCAGCTTCCCCTCGATGGAGGGATTACCAGCCCAGCAAACTCAGCAGATGTGACTGCACACTTTGTTGCCCATTGTGAGGCCTCCTCTCTCACTTCTGTTGCAGGGGTAGTTACCTCTTATAGAAAGAGGTGAGGACACCTTTTCGCTGCAGCACTGGGATTCAGATGTTTATCTAGGAAAAAAGTTTAGAGCACTGGTGATGTGTAACAGCCAACAAAGCTGTTTGAGGGCTTGACAATCTCAAGCCATCGATGCAGTGAGCATTGACAGTTTCCAGATTCAAGAGTACTACTTTTCAGCTCACTGTGCACTATATGGTTTGTGTAAATGAAAATAATAACTATTTATTTGCAAAGGTTCCACTCTGCAATAAACGTGAAGTTACCGGACCCTGCAATGTCCAGACTTCAAACATGCTAGAGATATTGGAAATGTTTACTGCTAAATATCTATTTTAAGTTAAGCTCAGACCTGCCTGACAGAACTGGGCTATAGTTATTTAAAAGGTATATTCAACAAAACTAGCTGCTGCCAAATCTGAGAGTTGTACCAAATAAGTCCTGTATGTAGACCTGTGTGTATGCAGACATGTTTATTGTACTTACTTCTGTAGGTGTTGTTTTATTTCTCTATATTTATTTTCAAAGAAAGTTAAAGTTGTGTAGCTTGCAGCAGTAGTATAATCTACTACACATGATTTTGCAAATAAAGTCCTTTTTTCTATCCAGGCAGTCTGTTCCCTCTTAATGTGGGACAGTTCTAAAATAAAGTTACCTTTGATGAAAAGAAGCTACACTGCTACTTTCATAAGTAAAAGAACTCTTTATAAATGAAATGTTAAAATAGACAGGGAAAATTGAATAAAGTTTATAAATTAAATGCTGAAGAGCTCTTGCCATGTAGTGGGCAAGTGGAAAAAAAGTGAATGTTTAAGGAACAAATGCAATTTAAATTGCCTCGTGTTATTGAACATTCACTTTGCTTTTTCTAATGGTTGCTGTGAATAGAATGAGAAGTAACATTTATCCTGTGAAACAAGATTATTCCTGGTGGCAAATGCCCTGGTTTTTATTATATTTGATTATTGTCTCTCTGTTGAAAATAACAGTTAATTTTAAATGTAATCATTTGAAAAAAATACAGTTTTTTCATTTTTTCATTAGGTGGCATTGTTTTATGAGGTAGTACATCTGATCATGAAGAAAATCATGGATTGTTTAGTTCTAAAGACAGGGATTTGCTTTAATGTTGCATAGTGCTCCTACCAGACTTATTTCTTTAAGCAACTTATTTACTGTGAATTAGGAAAGTTTATTCAACTTCTCCAAAAAGTTTATTCAGCCTTTGTGTGCCTAAAGTTCATGGAAGCTTAGTCTTTTTTTCTTTTTTCTTTTCCTTTTTTTTTTTTAAAACCTTATTTTGTGATGTTTTGATCATTGGGGTTTAAAATTATACTAAAGAAGATTAGGAAAAAAATAACTAGTTTATTCTTTTATTTCTTTTTATTAATAGGAAAAATGTTCCTGTATTTAATCAAAAGCATGACTTACAGATATGAGGTGAAATGAATGCAGCTGAAAATAGGAGCTAAGAATCTGATGCATCTGTGTGTCACTTCCATTGAAACCTGCAGTAAAAATTCTGAAGTTTCCAATGGGAGATGATGGCAGTGATTTTTGTTCAGGAGGGGACAGGAAACATACAGAGCAGGGAGACATGGAAGGCTCCAGACAAGTATCAGGTCCACATAATTAACCCTGCAGAAGACATTATCATCTATTACTTCCCCTAATTTGCATGTGATATGTGGTACCTTGCCCGTCTTTGCAGCGCAGGTGAATTTGGAGCTATTGGTTACTATTTGCCACAGGTGCCTCTTTAAAATCTTTTAAAGCTGAGCTTTTGGTCCTCTTCTGCATGTGTGCCATTGGCTGCCAGTCCTAGGTATGCTCAGGAACAGGCATCAAGTTGGGATTTAGGAAAGCTTAATTTTTTTCTTCTTCTGTGATCCACACGTCTGCATACCTGTGTATGGTGTATATGAACTAAAAAGTAACCTTACTTTGTGTGCACACATATATTATCTGCAATGGTAAAAGCATATTCATTTTCCATGTAAAACCCACCCCCAGTTTAGTGTTTTCAAATAAACTCTACCGTAAGAGTTTCTTCTTGTCAAGGCAACATGGAGATTGGATGAGCAAGGTTTTGTCACTTGAATTCAGCAGTGATGGTCTGGAAAAATATCCAGGTTTCATGGGAAACATGTTGAATTTTCCATTAGGCTGAGGAGTGGCTTGATGTTTTCTCACGTTTGTATGTACATCATAATTTTCTGGGCATCACTGAATGTAGTAGTAGATGGTAGCCAATTGTCCTAAAAGTAATAAAGAAGTAATTTTTTAATCACGTATATTGATGCATGATGCTTATGATGCATCAGATATGCAGCATCATTTCCCTCTGAGATTTTCAGCATTGTCTTTGTGAAAGTTTATTAATGATTTCTGGGAATTTTTAAACAATCCTATTTGCATAAAATACAAGTATGAAGTCTCTAAAGGCAAGAGTTTTTCAAGCATTTCTCTTTCACGTGGCAGTGATGAAAATGAAAAATTGGCAGCAGACATTTGAACTTACCTACTGCTATTTTTATCTCCTTTTCCTGTAATTTTATATGTTTGTGTGTTGATTATACTGGATTTTATCTAGGAGTGATGGTGTTCAGAGGCTAAGATCAGATTTTTCAATCAGTGACTTCTTCTTTGTTTTTCCTACAAGTAAGCTGAATGGTCTAATCTTTAAGGTCATCTTTCTCACCTTAGTGTTTGAGCTTTTTAGACCTTCTGTAGAGTATAATTACCTTTTTTAAGTCCATTCTCTACACCATTGTTTGTGGTAGAATAAATCCTATTCAGCGTACTCCACTGTAATTTATTGTTGTTTGTTACAATGTTATGAAATGTATCTTCTTTCTTTTTGTCTTTCATCGGCATTAAGCACAGAATTTATAGCTGCAAATTAAAATATAGGTTTAAAGGATTTTTTACTTGATAGGATCTTCCAAATCTCTGGTAAAGGGATGTTCCGAAAACATGTTCAGAATGTTGAACCATTTGAACCATCCTCTAAATCTAGCAAAAGAGTCTGACTTTTTCTTTAACCTCCAAGAATGGAAGCAGGGACCTTGGAAGTTTCTAGATTTTACCTTTCAGTAAAAATCTGGTGAAACTCTTGGTTTACTGCTTAGTCCAATTCCTTGCCTTTTTATGCTCTTGCATATAGGCCATCCAGCTGATGGCTAAATGATTGGATGTGAAAATTATGGGGTTTTTCTCTAGGCTTAATGAATAGAGTTTAGATTTCAGTTTACGTTAGAGTTTAGTTTTTAGTTAGTTTAGATTTTATATGCATTTGCTTACCATGAGGTGAAAATTCAAAGATATAACATTTTAGTTACAAAACAATGAAAGAGGAAAGTAAGTCTCTCTGGTAAAATAAGTTGGCTTCAAAGGGATTTGTATCATATTATCTGAGACGATAACCTAAAGCAATCCTTTCTGGTTTTGTATTTTCAGGCACAGTGAAATTCAGGTTTGCAATGCAGTGTTGGAGTTCTTGGGAAAGAATGCAGTGTTTGCTGTAACTAAGGTCATTTATTTTAGCATCCAAAATGAAGAGAAAACATTGTGGGAAATCCATCCCAACACAGAGGGTCTATATCTAAAAGAGCAGGAGCTGGCAGCTGTCTGCAGGTCCTTTGCACTGATATGAATTCTAGAACTGAGGCTGCACCTTGCTGTTACTGAAAATAAGGTTGAATATCAGTAGGCTGGAGCTCAGCTGGCACATTTCTTCTGGCTCCATGTTGGTTTTCTTTTTTGGTTAAGGTTCCTAATAACAGCATCTGAGGAGAGGCAGCATACGGGTATACTCATCTTTCAATCAGCCGTGCCTCATGTGTGAAAAGTGAGGCAAAAGCCTGCCTGATGTCACAAGCCTGGTGGTACCAGTACACCCTAGGAATTGTATCATGGTTCTCTACACTTTTACATCATTTACTGTGGTGCTGGTGGTATAAGGAGACACTCATTGAGGTTTGTGTGCAAAGCCAGCATGACATATATTACGGCTGGATATTCACATGATATTCCTAGCCTCTGCCAAGAGTATAGCACAATTGCAAGGTATGAACAAGGTCTACCTCCTTAGTGACAGCAGCAGAAGTTGTAGTGTATTATTTTTTTCATAAAACCAAAACTTTTTGATAAAAAGTGCCCATACGTTTGTTATATAGATGCATGCATGACAATATTTATGACTACAATTGATCTGTTTCTTATTATCAATACAAACATTTACAGTATCAGAATTTTGGTAGTTATGCAATAAAATTCTTCATCTTGGAGATAAAACAAGAAAAAACCTCTACAGATGTAAGCTTTGACCAATATTTTTTATTGAAATCAGTAGTTAAATAGCTACTGTGTTTAAGAGAAGAGGAGCTTTAGTGATTAAATACAGAGTAGAAGATGTATTATGCACTTCATGAGACTCTCATAATATTTGCTGTTGTGCAGATAACTGTTTGGTTATGCTGTCCTGTAATTTCTTCCTGTTACTCTTCATGGCTTTCAGTGACTTGGTAATTGACATTCTCTTCTTTGGGAACTTGCTGGGTCTGCTATTTTCTGGACTAAAACAAATAATTGAGGAGTTGACCTCCCATGATCTTTAAAAATGTAATAATTCTTTTCTTCTTCACTTTGTGTCAGCTATTCCTTTGTTCTGCTGTCTTAAATTGCTATCATAGTTAATTATATTCTCCTGTTGTTATATGAGTGATTTTAATTGGATGTGATAATCTTGGTTACTGATTGTCCTTCCTCCCTGCTTTTATAGCTTCACTGTAACAGCTCTTGTTGAGTTCCTCTTGAGAGACAAATATCTTCCCATAGAGAGTAAATTGCTTCAACCAGCAAAACGAGTAAATAAATTAAAAAAAAAAGGCAACAAAATAAAGCACAGTAATAAAAAAGAGCTATTTCATACACCTTGGTAGAGACAGTCAGTGTGTTAAAGTGCGTATTATCCACATAACTGAGGGTGGCTGATTCATATAGGTGTTAAAAAGCCTTCTCTGAACATCTGCAAAACTAATGTGCAATTGACTGCCATGGGATGAGAGTCTTTTTGAAATAAAATGACAGCTAGAGAGGATTAGCTTGTAGTGCAGATCTGACAAATTTCTAATCCAATTCTTCCTCCAAAATGATGTTGCCTGATTGGCAGAACTGTTCTGCCTCCTTCCTTCACACCAGAAAATAGAGGTATAGTCACAGCATTAGCTTACCTTGGTTTCCTTAAAATATAACTGATTTCGTAGCTGCCATAAAAACTCTCTGTTGAATGTTTCTAACCTCACAATCAATTAACATCTAAATTGCTTTGTCCATCTGTTAGACTGAAATGGGAACCAGTAGCCATTATTTCTTCTATTTAAATAATAGAAGAACAGTGTGTCTTTGTTGCACTGATGAAGCTCTCCCTACTTTGTCTAAAGTAAAGGTAGAAGTTTGTGCCCTACTCCTTTAATATTCTAAAGATAAAAATATATATTCTCTATAAAATTTAAAAGATATAATAATATAAAGATAATCATTAAAGAGAATAAGATAATATGTATTTTATATGAAATATATATTATATAAAATACAAAATATATATTTATACATTTATATGTTATATATAAAATATGTTTATATTTTTATAAAATATTTTATATTCTATATAGATATTACTTTTCATCTCTTTAGCTGTTCAAATTGATGTGAGGTCTTCAAACCTGATCTGTACAGTAGCTCATAGTCCCCTTCAGAGTGTGATTCAGCGTGTCAGTCTGGCTGTAAACCATTCTGTGATTTATAAAATACTTGAGTCATTTTTGCCTTCTCAGTGAAGACCTGTTTCTGTGAATGCCCTCTTGGTTTGGTCTCAGATGAAATTCGACAGTCATCTGGAGGGTAGGTGGTGTACGCTCAGATCTTTATCAGTGTCGTCGTCTGCCAGACTCTAAACTAGGCAGCTTTGAAGAACCAATGTGTGATAACTGTCAGCCAGGTGTGAACTGTGCACCTTAGAACTCAAAGCATTAGCTAGTGTTGAAAAAGCAAGTAACAGAGCCTGTCCATATTCTGCAGATCAGCACAAAGAACCTGCAAAATTTAACTTGCTGGTTAAAATGTACACTTAAAATGTGTAAATTTTACCACACTTCATATCCCCTGTTAATTGTTTGTCTCACCTCTGTGGGTAGCAATGTAAATGTGGATCTAATTTGTGTTTCGTTGATTATTTTGGTTTTTTAACAGTTTGCCTTAATTGTAGGGAGTGGAAATTAATAATTATAAAATAATGTTTTATTTAGATACTATTTTGCATATATTTTTCTGACACATATGTAAGCTAAAAAGTGTGTTTGTAGTGCAGAAATCATGCCAGCAGTATGCTGCTGTTAGAATCAGCATTTAAGGAATAAGCCTGTATTTTCTGTTCTGTAAATTAGTTAAATGTTGGTGAAACTTCATTGACTTTAAGGTATCAGATCCTAACTGAAGCCAGCTAAGAGGTTTTTTTCCATCAAAACTTTCCAAGTTTCCTATGGCCTGTGCTTCCAACATAGTCAGACAGAACACCTGAAGGCCTAGACACTTGAATTTTCAAAACTCTTACAGTTCATTCCAAGTTGGAATAAAACCAGATTTTTAAATATCTATGTACTCTGCAGAGCTGCATGACCTTTTTTCATTCTGCTTTTCTTCTGCGTAGCTTTTAAGTTTACTTCCAAGCCAAGAGCTTTAAATTTCACCCTGTTGTATTGTGGGCATGGGACTTTCAGTACGGAGACAACATCACTGTGTTTGCTGTTAAGGCATCCGTAGGAGGGCGTTTAAGTATCCATACTCCCAACTGCTCAGTTTGGACTGAAAGTACTTTTTCATTGTCCATTTAATCAATCTTCATTTTAATCTTCCAGCCTGCCCATTACTGAGGATCCTAATTAGGCTTGCAACAGTGAATCCAAGGAGACTGTCAAATCAGTGTTCAAAGAGGATGCAGAAAGCTAAGTGCTGTCTTCAATCTAGTTGACAGACTTATGCAGGCTAAAGTGCAGCTGTATCCACTGCATGCACATAGAACAAGAGAGGAGGCAGAACAGGGTGAGAGAACTCATGATGCACTGCCACTTTCCCATCACAGCTGGCTGATCACACCTAAAGTGTGTGAAAAGACAAACCCCTCAGACTACATTCCCTAACTTTGCCCTTGCCTATGGAGATGAACCATGGGAAACTTGATGAACCACATTAAAGATGGCTGTCAGATCCAAAAATCACTGCCGTCAGCTGGCTTCTGTCCTTTATCAAAAGGAAATGATCAACTGAAGAAAGAAATATGAAAGTGCCTGTTAAGGCCTGAGATCTAAAAGTAAATGGGTAGGTAGAAGGAAGGACACTAATACATGATTTCTTACAGCTATTTTGCCACAAGAAAGCTTACATATAACATGTGCAGGTATATTTATGGATTGCACAGAAATGCAGTGAAAGAACTATTAATAAAATATAAGGTCAGTTCTGACAACTTACAGATACTTTATGTTACTTTTTTTTTTATTCTGGAGTTTTGAGAGACTCTTGATATTTTCAAAAACAGTATTAAGAATATATGAATTTAACTGAGTTTTTATTTTGAAATTAGAACTTTATCTCATATTGTCGTTTCTGTTCACTGTCCTTGTTATAACAAGCAGCTAAATCAGAAGCTTTGCAGTATATTGTCTGTCTCTCTGTCAATGCAGTGATGTTCCCTGGGGTATAACTGTTACAGTTTGCTCAAGGAATATTTTGTTATGTTTGTGCAATACTTAAAAGATGCATACACTAAAGGTTTTTGATACTTCTGATGTATGTTACAAAAAATAGGAGAAAGGGTTACGTTTTGAGTGCATAATGCGTTTGCCTGGGAGAAGAGGAATAGAGGCCTAGAATTCCCCTAGGAGAAAGTGTTGGAGCTGCTTTCAGTTTTGACAAATACTTTGTTTGGACTATAGAATAAATTTGACAGGATTATGTTTGTTGAGTTGAAAAATACCAATATGTAGTGAGAGTGGGAAATACAATTTTTAGCCTGGTACAATTGTGCATTCCCTTCCAAGACTGGCAGATAATATTGCTTGCTGAGAAATGCTGCTTTTCTAATTGACTCACTCCATTGAGGAAAGAATTAAGAAAGAGGAAAGAGTCAATGAAGGCCAAGGATCATAAATGACTGTTGAGTATTGAAATAAATTAAAAGATTAGCATTAAATATATTTCTGCAGTTTGCTTGCATTCAGAACAGTTTATATAGTTTATACTTCAATTCATACAGTTTCCACTTAAGGGCATTTTATTCTTTGGACTGCTCTTCTGTATATATTGACCTCTTCTTTTTAAG
Source organism: Cephalopterus ornatus (assembly GCA_013396775.1). Classification (NCBI taxonomy): domain Eukaryota; kingdom Metazoa; phylum Chordata; class Aves; order Passeriformes; family Cotingidae; genus Cephalopterus; species Cephalopterus ornatus. Next base: position 1,316,296 of record VZRE01000501.1, read on the forward strand.
GTAAGTCTTAGTGTACTGAATTTTGCTTTAACACAATATATTATGAAATTCCTTTGATGTTTAGGCTGGTAAATCTTCCATTAGGCAAGATTCTTGAGATGCCCTGTATATCAATTGTTACTTAAAATCAGGTGTTTCATTTAATCCTTCTTGCGTTGTTGTCTTTGTAAGATTGGCATGAAAACATAAAATATAATATGGCTATAGTCTTGTTCCTTTTGAAGAAGCTTTTGGTTACCCTCTTAGGACTACAGAGTTTGTAGAGTTCTAGACAGTTTATCTGTCTTCATCTCTAACTGGCATCTTTTGCCGACTCTCGGTCTTAAGTGATTACTGTATGATTCCCTATTGCTTTGGATAGATCCCTTTCAGTACATTGCTGCCTTCGCTCCCCTTGTTGCTGGTGCTGATATGCATTATGATTTTCCATACTGGTGATTCCCTATAAGTTGAAGTTCTCTGTTTATTAGTGGTAACAAAAATATTAATGTGTATTCACATCCTCCCTTCACTACATGTTAGTTTAGGATGGAAAGGAAAGTTCCTTTCTTATTAAGATTTTGATGGTAATAGCTACTAGTCAACACAATTTATCAACATAAGAAAGTTCTTGTCTCTCAGAAGTTACTACAGTGAGCTTCATCAATAGTTCTTACGCAGGCTTTCATCCTAGGGATGACTTGCAGTAGGGATGCCGGTGATTTGCAATAGGGAATAATTATTTCCTGCTGTCTTCTCTAGATCTGTAATGTCTGGAAAATTATGTTTGTGAACATAAATTCAGAATCTGCCCTGTGCTAATGACTGTTAGTCCTTCTTTCTGGATTTTTGTGCAACTTAAACATAGTCCCTGTCTTTCCGACATCTCTTCAATGTGTAATCACTTAAGCTTAAGAAGGTTTTAACCTTTATTTGTTTAATTATTCTGGACAAGCTGCAATATTCTTGTCCATCCCTTATTGCTCAATTTTGCCTTTTCTCAGGATCTTCACATCTGCCCAGTGTTTAAATACAGCTAATTCTGTCTAGGAAGTAACTTGGAGGTACAGATGTTTTCAATACAAAGTGCATAGCTACAATGTTTTTCTTGCAATTGCAAAATCTCTTTCTTTGCTCTTGATAAAGACAATCTCACCCAGCTTGAAGCTATTAAAAATATTGGTGAAAGGTTATTTTTCTATCTTGTTGCTGTACTCATGTCTCTGTTCTTGGATCTGCCTTCTTAATGGTGCAGAGCACAAAGCTTTTGCTTTTTCCCAGACCCTTTTTTGAATTATTGAATGCTGCCTTTTTTTGAATTTTAAATGGTTTTTGTATGTCAGATCTTGGTTACTTTGTCCATTTATTACTGTTCATTGCTTTCTTCTGAGTGATCTTGCTTCTGCCATGACTTTCCCTTGCAAGTGGAAAGAACACACTGCTAATTCACACTAAACCAATTAATTATCCTGCTTCTGACCTTTCCTCCAAACTCTTTTACACCTCTCCTATGATTAACTTGACAATGTACAGGCAGCTGTTGTGCTGAGACAACTGCCTACTGTGGTGACTAATATTCTGTTTCTTCTTTGTGTTCCTCATTCACTTGTCTACCTGTTGCTCTCTCTACCTACTTAACCAATCTATCTTGCTTTACACTTCAGATACTGACTTTCAGAAGGCATGTGCTAAGATGAGTTTTGACCTATAGGACTTCCTTGTGCAATGTGCAGTGCTGTTAAGGATTTATTTGTGCTGAGGTCTCACACTCTCATAATTTCCTGACTGCTGTGTTTCCACCTTCCTCTGTGTTCCTACTTGCATGTTGCAGTGCCTTTATGACAACTCTTTCACTTATTCAGCTGTTTGCTTAGTTGTGATATGTTTGCTTTAGTGATATGATTCTATGATTCTAGCCCCACTTTTCATGTAATACAGCTACGATGTTACTTTGCATCAGAAAGACTTAAAGTCTTCAAATAAATGAAATGCCCTTTTTATTGCATCTGTATAGCCAATTAAAACTTGAACTATGAAGTGTGCTTCTTGATTTCATAAAACCATGCAATAACATTTAATGTAGCTCCAGTATGAATTGGTCAGTACAACAAATAATTAAAATGTGTGTAGAACTCAAAGCTAAATTATTACTGAAAACCTTGGAAACAAACAAGATGATAAAAAAAAATATGTAAAACAAAATATGACAAAGACCATTACAGTTAAAAGTGAAACAGAATTCCAATAAAACTAGCAGATTATTTTACCATAGTGAAAGAAGGAGGTTTCAGTTCCCATAGTTAATTCATTCAAAGATATTATAACATAAAGAATGATGTCTTAAGGAGCTGAGTAATACTGAATGTGTGAGTCTGTGCCGTTATAATGACTGCACCACGGAACTTGCATGTTTTGTAATGTACTAAGGTTTTCTTCCATTGATATTTATTTCACTGGTACCTGACCTGATCATATATCCTCATATTCCAAGAGCATATACTGTCAACTCTGTTTCCTCTGGGGCAAATTTTAGCTACCGAAGATGCTACATATCACAATTTTATACGTAGTATTTGTAGACTAGTCTGAGAGCCTTCTGGCATTAGGTACTGTAAACATAGGAGAGATAAAATACCTCTGCTCTAAGACTTAGTTCAATGCTTCAGTCTAAATCAGGGTTTGCCTTATTTGTACACATCAGAACATCATATCTGGAGTTAAACTGTTATTCAGTGTGCATATCCTAATTTAATTTCTTGTGTTGTTTTACAGCCATAGTCACTGAGGTGAAAAATTATTGTCTTGGTCTTCTTTCTATCCACTGTGATTACTGAAATGAAAGGGGAAAAAAAGCAATAAACACTTGTTCGGATTAAATCCTAGGTTTTCTTCATAAACCAAGCTATCGTAGAGAATTTCTTAAGCCATTGGTAAAAGTAACAACATTTAATTTTCTGCAGTTTGAGCACATTGGTTTCATGTGGCTTTCTTTCTATTGTTAGTCTCCTGTAGATAGTTGCATACATTCCGATTTATCTAGTGCAACATTACCTCCACAGTTGGCCTTCGGAGTAATGTATTCTCTGGAAAGGGAAATTAGCCTTTTGTGCTCTCTCTTTTAACATTTGCCAAAAAAATGAGTGTGTTCTTCAATATTTGTATATTCCTATAAAGAGGCAGCAATGCGTCTCTGGCTCTCAGGTTGCAGTTACTTCCCTCTTTCATCCCAGAGGAATTATCTTTGACATTTTCAGTTTTGGTGATGATGGAAACACAAATCTTTCATTTTTAAAGATCAGATTATCCATAGCAATTAATTCCTCATAGAATGTTATGAACATTGTTTTATGTGCCAGATAGATAAACATTTTCCCTTGGTTAATCATAAACAAATGTTTCTGGTAGAGTGGAATATGAGGGCATCATTTAATTAAAGTCTTTAAATCGAAGACTTTTGAGGCTTACATTTATTTCATCTTTGTTAAACTTGCTGTACTGTTTCCACCTAATGAACAGGGTGGAAATGCCATAGCAAGACTGTGGGAAAAATCTTCAGGAGTAGTAAGATGTTAAAGGACCTTAAGTCTCACAGGAAATGTGACAGACGTTTATGCTTGTAAACTTCAGCAATGCTCAAGTAGACTTACCGTCTCAAATACTAAAGTCACTCTGACAGAGATCAGAGGTGGAAATCAGTATCACAGGATACTTGAGTCTGCATGACATGCCAAAGCAGAGGACCATTCCCTCTCACACTGCAGTTTCCACTAGTGCAGTGTAATATCTTTCATTTTCATGAACAAATTATTTACCTATATGCATACATATTCCCCAAACAGCTTACGGAGTTATATTCAAGAGATGTGCCTTTGTTTTTAGTAACAATTAAGTGTTTTCAAGTTTTCTCAGTCTTGATAATATTAAAGCAGTTTATTTAAGTAGGACAGTACACTGTGAAATTAACATATCAAGAATGTTAGTGATGCCAAGTCATACATAACAAAAAGGAGTGAGAAAAACATAAACCAGCAAAACTCATTCAGGTAGCATGTGAAGCTTCAGAACAGGCTGCCTCTTTACAAAAAAAAAAAACTTCTCTCAAGTACACGGTGTTGAACTGACTTTCCTAAAGATACTTCCATGATATTCAGTGACAAGAGAGCACACAGTTCCTTTTGTTGCTGCAAACTTGAAGCTGCGTTAACCTATGGCCATTCACACTGAAGAGGTGACTGCTATTTCTGGCACTAGTTTGTGCCAGTTAGGATCTGACACAGGGAGCCCTTAAGCTGAGGAGGCTATGCAGACAATGGCCCCATCTTGGAGAGAGATAGTTTGGGTTATTTTGTCCTGTGACACTGGAACTGGTTTTGTTACCTGTGCAACAAGCTTGACAAAAGTTTTCATTTTACACAGGGATTTCACAATGTCTGTCTCTTTTGAAACAATTGGGTGTACAATAACAAAATATATTACCGAGTGCCAGTGTTTCTTGCCCTTTTATTATTTTTAGTAAAACCACTTTTCATATCTATGGCTTTTTACACTTTCAAAATACTTCACAAGCGTTAATAGTTTAGCTAAGAAATCCAGTGTTTTGCACTGATGTTGTAACAGCTTTCTTGCTGTATGGTAGAAACTGATTTTTGAGACGTTGGGGAAAAGAGAGCAAGAAAGAGTAATACAGCTACTTAGAAAATGGGAAGCTCATTATAAAAGCATCACACATGAGATTCCCATTGTTTCAAATATGGTAGCTCAGAATTATATCAAATTACTTTTTCTTGGTCAATGAACCAGTAAAAAACCTCACAATTACAACAGTGAATTGTGTCCATCATCTTGTATTAGACACATATAATCTCTAGGCTGGAGCTGAGACATTCAAATTTTGGCTTTTTGTCACCCTAGAGTGAATTTGGAGAACGATTAAATTTCTTTTCAAATTTTCAGAATTTTTTTGTGAGTATGGCATAATATCAAAGGGAGATTTGTACATAAGTGTGTTTGAAATAGTTATGGAGATGGTTACTCTGACAGGTCTCAGGCTTTATGTGATATTTCATATATATTCTCCTGCACTTTTCTTTGCTGAAGCTCATTGGTTGTCACTAAGTTGCTGGAGGTCTTTTTTCTTTTTCTTTTTTTGCTTAGATATCACTTACAAAAACATAGTCTAAACACTGAACATCTAAATAGTGAACAAAGTGATGTTTGTTTTGATTATTATAGATTAATACTAGTTCATATCTTACTTTATTGTTATTCTAATAACAATATTTGTTACTGTTATAGTCTGTGCTTTGCCCTACTTATGTTTGTACTGCAACAGTAATTAAAATTTACTAAGGGTTGCACATGGCACTTAAAGAAGTACTGAAGTTTGAGATCAGGTCTACTGCTCTTAGTAGTCTGCTCTGAGTAGTGTCATGTAAGAGGAAGTCAGAAATATTATGGTTCAGGTTGTAGAGGAAAAATATGGTGACTCAAAATGAAATTTGACATCAAATTTAAAGAACCTAGGGGAATGAGGCAGCAAATTATCATTAAAATTAGGCATTTACCAGTCAGTGCATGGGGTTCCTAGAAGAATCTGTCAATCAGATTATGAAGTCAGAAATTATGAAGACCTCTGTCACACCTCTCATTCATATGATTTTATGTACATTATTTGTAATTAGCTTAGAAAAGATTTAGAGCTGTAAGAAAAGGCTCATTAAAAAAATGTCAGGCATAATTAATTGAACAAGCTTTCACATTGCAAGAGGAAAATCAAGACAGGTCATGCTTTTAATTTCAGGATCAAAAAAGGACAAGATATATTCCTACATGTGATTCAGAGAGCAGTGAAGTTTCCAGTATTGGCGTTATCAGTGCTTAAAGGTAACTGCTAGTCTACAAGGCAGACAAGGAAGTAAGCTTTGAATCTAAATTTAGATACCCATGGTAGATTGCTGATGCTATGAAATGGAATACTCCATTAATCTATTCATATAGGTTGGACTAAATCATCTAGATTCAGAATCTGAAAACAAAATGACTTGAGATGAATGCCAAAATTCAGTTTAAATTCTTGAAAATGTTAAACATTAAAAGTGTTGCTATTAAATCTGTATCGATTCCAGAAAATCTATTGCTGACATGTAGGGAGGTTAAACTTTTAAAATTCCCTTTGATTTCTAATCCGCATTTTTCCTCAGTAGAAATTTGTATGATGTGGGCCTTTTCGAATCCCAGCAGGTGGGTTGGTGCTCAAGTGTGTGCTTAGGTATTGCTTTGGCTATACTTTTTAAAAAATGTTGGCTTTATGCCCATAAGATATCACGTATGCCTTAGGTATCTCTTAGAATTAAATATGCTCATGTGTTTGGTTTGGCATATCTAATTATTTTAATGTATAATAAATATATATTATATAAACAACAAAATCGCTATTGAAAATTCTTGTAATGTGCATGTTAAATATGAAGGTTAACAACTCTCAAGTCGTAAGGGTAGATGTTCAGACTTCTACCATTATATCAGCACCCTGATCAAGTAACAGCACAAAATATGTGGAGATGGCACAAAGATGCTCCTCAAATAATAATAAGCAAGTTCAGCTGTCTGCATAATAAAATTCTCAGAATATCTGAAACAGAGTTCTATTATATGTTTAAGTGTATATAAAGAAGACAGTATTTCAACTTCAGCAGTAAAAGTGCTTAATCAGAAGAGACAATTCTTTAGACCTCTAAATTTTAATGAGCTGCAATGAAAGGCTGTTATTTGAAAGTTTCTTTTGGAATGTAAAGTTCAGAGAAGAAATAGTCCTGAAGCATTTTCTTTTTGTGACACTAAATATAACTAAAAGTATAAATACAATGTAATAATAATAATAATAATAATTTTTAAAAAATAACCAACAGGCATAAAAGCATAAATCCATAACAATATGAAGATGTTAGGATGCGGATGAAATGAGAAATTCAAATTAAATTGTTCTGATACTTTACTAGAAAGAACATATTACAACTAGTGCATTCTCATAAACCTGTGAGTTCACACACACAGAGCAATTTTTGCAGTGCAGATGCTTTTGTCTTTGGGGCGGGACACTGGTAACAGGTGAATTTCCAATGGGTTGTGCCTATAGAATACATTTCAGACAAATATGAGCTTTCTTTGTCCACAGTTAGAGCAAGTAGGAAACTACTCAAGTTCAAATGTTATAATGCTGAACATCACTTAATTATGCCTGCTGACAGGAAGGTTATATTAATATTAGAGTCTGTGCTTCTCCTGACTTTCATTCTGATCTATGCGTGGGTGGAGCAAGCTCATAATTGTTCATAATATATTTTGCAGATGCAAAACCTGAAATTAATTAAAATAGCATTTGAAAATACCATTAGAGTGCATGTGGCTTTGGGTTCCTGATGTTATGATCAGATTAAATGGATTTTTGAGTAGTTATATTATCTTAGAGAAAGATAAAATTTGATCACAATTCCTCCATGTTTTTAAATCTGTCTTCTGGGTACATGAAGTGTATTTATAATGGAAATTTTAGTGGCATTTTTCAGGAGTAGAACATTTTATAAGTCTTGATTCTTGTAATACATATGCATCCATATTTATAGAAAGGGTTATAGTCTTGGGAGGTAATGTGTTCTCAGAGAAGGGAGAACTTGGGAATCCAGTTGAGTAATTAGTAGGTTTCATACTTAATGGACTGTACCACAATTTCATTTACTGTATTTATTTTCCATTGCCTAATAAGAGTGCCATTATTCACCCCACTCTCCAGATCGCTTCTGTATCTTGAAATGAGGCTTTAAGTCTCAAAGCATAGAGAAAAGTAAGGAAAATTTCTTTTTTAGTATGTTTGCTCCTTTGATAGCTTTTTTTATTTTTATATGTGTTCTAAAGCTGTTCCCAGGAGCATTTTTCTCTCATATTAAGAGCCGTGATCTACTGTCCTCATCTCTTTGTCAGACATACATGCTTTTTCTTTTTTTTGTCTTGATTTCTGAGTATTAATGTTTTAAAGAGAGACTTTTGGAGGAGAGGAGGAAGGTCACAGACTATTCAACAAAGCTTAGGAAAACACCAAATCAGTTTCAAGGCTACAGAGAACACAAACCATGCACTATAGTTTAAGCCTTTAAAATTATAAAGTAGGTAAATTGGATTTTTATGGAAATTTCACAGAAAGCCTCGTATTTCCAAACACCAGTATAATGTCTGAATTGAGGTGAAATCCACATGAGATTTGGAAGCTTTAAAATTCAGCACTTTCATTTTATGCCATTGAGCAAAACACTAATTTATTTTTTTTACTCATAGTGCATAAATACCAGAATGAAATTTTGCCCTCTGTTGACTGGCAATACCTTGCATTAGCCAAGATGAAGTCATTAGAGATACATTATAGCTTTGCTGCATTTCAGGGTCTGCTGATATTTCTATTTACAAGACCTGGCTTTCAGACTTATGTAAAACTAGAAGTTAAAATTTATTTCCAAGCGAAATTGAAAACTTCTGTTATCATGGAAACAGTTGTGGGTTTTTTAATAGTAAAATAGAGAAAAGAAACCTTGAAGATAGATGATGACCCCTTACATTTATTATAGGGGTCGGTAATCTAAAGTCCCATACCTGCTAATGACTTGCTCTGTAAAGGTGGCTGGCCAAGTCTCTTCACTGCTTGGTGGCTGCAACAGCTTCGTTTCTTTGAAATTCAAGTATTCGAGAAAGGATCCTTTTGCTGATTTTAACCACTTAGATTAGTTTAGTCAGGTAAAATGACCTAACAACAAAGCTGTTAAGTGTTGTGAAATGCAGGAGCAGACTTCTGTTTTCAAGGGTAATTGAAGGTGTGGAAGTTAGATTGATCTTAAATGACATTTGCTTGGATCATTTCAAATTGGACTGTAGCCAAACGTGTCAAAGACAAGACCCTCAGATACACCTCCCACTGAATAAGCTTTGTTGACATAGGTGACTTACGGATCTCAGTTACAATCTTTTGTCATGCAGAAGAAACTAGACCAAGATTAATTCCAAAACTGTATTACGTTCTAGCAAAGTGTTTTTGTCTTACATTTCACTTTCAGGTGTTTGAATAATGCAAACACAAAATATAACTTGTCTTGTGATAAGTTATCGGACATCTTTTTTTTATGCATATTTTGAAGCTTCAAATTTGTGCTTCAAATGAGGCAATTTAGTGATATACAATCTTTATCACTTCAGATTCCTAAGCAGTATTTTGAAGAGTCAGGAAAAAAACTGTGAAAACTCTACAGACAGAATTTTGTGGGTAGTCCAAATATACAAGTAAATGTTTCTTCTAGCCAGAAGACTTAGTGCAATCATTTGTTGTTTGGAAAGTTACTGAATAGCTGCTTTAACAAGCTTAAGTCAACACTGTAATTCAGGAACCTTTCTAGCATCTTAAACTCCCAGAGGGATGTCTCATTAACCTAGTGTCTGAAATTGATTTTCTAAAGTGTAAAAAGCATTTGAAATATTTACTTGGTGATTCAGGCTAGAATGCTGCGAAAAGGGAAGGTGCTTTGCTAGGTCTCTGTAATGTGTTTCCAGAAGTCCAGCACTTCCATGGAAAGGTCCCTTCCAACTCTTTCTCTTCCTTTCTTGTGGAGTAGCGTGGCTTCTACACTATAGAGCAAGTAGAAAGTTGGGAGAATTAGACCCTTAAGCTCTGTTCTGGCACTTCTGTTGTGTTTCCGTTTCTGGTTTTGTACAGGAAGAACATAGGGCTCGTGCTCCTGTAAGGAATTGAAAAGTCCTCTCAGAAACAGTAGTAAGTAGAATATTGATAGCTGCCTTGTGGTAGAGGCTTAGCATTTTAGAGGAAATGCAGGAGTTCAAACCTGAGCACCTGGTAGAGACAGTGCTAGCAGCTTAACTGTGTTTCTATGTAATGCTCTTTCCATCTTAAGAAAATGCTGATCTGCAGTAATGGAAGGTCCAGGTGAAGGAAAGCCCCGCCGTGCCTTTATCTGCAAGGTTGCTGCTTACAGTGAAGAGCTAAGGAGGAAGGGGAGGTCTTCTGGGTCTTCCCTCTCTTTTATCTGTCTGTAGCTGGCACAGTTTGCTACAAGAGATGGTCGTGACATGCTCAGACACTGCAGAAGATGAGACACAAGTATGATCCTGTGATGGGTAGAGCAGTCCCTGCTGTCCTTGCCTAAACAATAAGTTAAGACACTCCTAGTAAGTTATAATCACTTTCAAAGGGTTTTATTTTTGATTTGTTTTGCTGTGTGCTGTTTTGGGGGGTAAGTTGGATTAGAAATTAAAACAGTACTTGTTTCCTATTGATATCAAGCACTGTGTATAAGCTATTAGAATTTCTTCCTGTCCTTTATACTCTCAAAGGAAAGGTCATGCTATTGCAACTGTGCCCATTAAAGGGAGAGAAGAAAGAAGTGCAGAGGTCCTTTTTCCTTCTTTTATCTAGGCTGTGTTCAAGGAACAGAGGGCTGTGAGCTGAAACAGTTCCTTCGGAATGAGTCCTATGCTTGTCTCCTTTCTTCCATGTGTCTTCCATTCTCTACAGCAGTGGGTTGTCTAATCTGGCTGTTTGTGTTAGATAATATGGTTAACTGTTGTTTTTCTATTGCTTCTAGCAAGTGTAGTTAAACAAAAGTAAAAAGCTAAGTGGTTATGCACTTTATTTCTGCATATAATCCAAATTTATACCATTATTGATATTATTTGCATATTAAATACCCCGAACAAATCCTGTAAACCGGCAGTGAATGTTGCCAGAAGTTTTCTTTAGTGGTACCTTGGAAAAAACAGAACAGAAATCCACAGTAAGAAATGAATCCTCTTGCCAGTAGTCACATAAGAAGCTATTACAAGCTGAAAGCTATAAAGATATTATTATTAATACACATGCTTTTAAAAGTAAGACTCCTATATTTTTATAATACAGATTATATAAGTAGTAAGTATTCTAAAGAAAGATACTATACTATATAGAATTTATACTATTGAAAAGTAAGTATATTGCCAACTAAAGCAATAGCTTTGCATGGAATATTGATGTATATATTGCTATTTTTTCTCACAAGCACAGCAGATGGATTTGGGAGAAGTCAGACATGTAATTGACTTCCTCTCTGAAGAATACAAGTCAACCATATATTGCTATTACAGAAAACAATGAAAAAAAATCTGAAAAAAACCCAAAACAACCAGAAGCAACACGTTCTGCCCTTGGGAAAGGTTTTCATCTTGGGTTTGTTATGATTTACAATTTAAGCTCCCTTATTGGCAAGTTGGACAGTGGAGAGGGAAGAACTGAATAAGCAACCAGTCAGACACCATGAGGAGACTGACACTACCTCTTACTTTTTCATATTTCATTCAAATAATTTTGGGAACTAAGATGTAAAGGTAATGCAGATGCAAATGGCCATTCCAAAAGTTCGGATTTCTGTTGTTCTTTTAATTAAACCTGTTTTTACACATTAAAAAAATTTTTATCTTCAGAATTTTTCCACATGTCAGGGGGAAAATTAGTCTTTTGCACAGATTTGGACATAATGGATTTGTACTCGAATCAGAACATCTGGTTTATATAATTGTCATTTTTAACTGCTGGTAAGCTTTGAACAATTATATTTTTAATATTATGGTATAAATCCAAGGGCCTTAGAAATTAATTAACAGGTTTTCGTGGGGTTTCTTTATTTCAGAAAGGGGCAATTCAGATGATGCGAATAGCTTTCTGCATTCACCAAACAGAAAGAAATACTCTCCCTATGAAGTAAACCAAGAGTTTCTGAACATAATTTGAAAAATATTTTTTTGTCAGATTCTCAAGTGAGAAATGGCAAAATGAATGCATCTTCTTCCGAGATCTCCTGGCTACACTTCAAGAATCTGAGCTAAGCAATGACTAAAATTATTACGCAGAAATTGGCAATGCTTGAAAATATCAGCAGAAATTAAAATATATATAATAAACACCTCATGAGAGAGTGGGAGTGAATCAGTTTGAAATACTAGACCAGTGAAATTCTAGTAATGAAAAATGCCTAAACTGGTTAATGAGTTGCTGCACAAAACCATTTGAAACAGTTGTATGCACAACATTCCCAACTTAATTAGAAAGTGTGGCCATCCCCTTAAATACAAATGCAAATGATTATTATTTCTGGGAAAGGAGCACTCTGATTTTATCATCATATCCAGGCTGCCATCCTAGTTATACATGGTCAATTTCTTACTGTCCCTTTGTAAATTCTGTATTATGATCAGGATGGAGAGATCAGGGCGGGTTTTGGTGCTTTTGGTTTTTTGTTGGGTTTTTTTTGGAGTGATTGGGTTTTTTGTTTTGTTTTGTTTGCTTGTTTGTTTTGGTTTTGTTGTTGGGGTCTTGTTTGTTTTTATTTTTGGGGTTTTGTTTGTTTTTTTTCTAGGAAAAATTCAGGATACAGCTTGCTAAAAAAAGTGCACAAGCTAGAGATCTACTTCAGAGGTAGTCTAACATCTATGATTTATAATATGATATTGTTCCTGACAGAACTATGAACTTCTCTTTTTAACTGAAGTACCCTTTTCACCATTTTGAATTTCTGTCTAATTGACAAACAAATTTTCTGGGATTTGACAAGAACCTGCTGAAGTTACAACTCCTTCTTGTCTTCTCTTTTTTTCCTCAACTTTCTTATCTATTTGTATAGCCATAGTTATAGGTGAGAAATACTTTTAGGAGGCAAGTTTTGTATTTTTACCTCCTCTCATTTACATCTGAAGCCACTCTGCTTTGTTTTACTTTCATATTCCATGTCTTTTACTCAGCTGAGACTGAAAATGTAAGGGAGGAAGGTAGTGGAGTAGTTCGTGCGAGAGAAAAATAGAATTTTTCAATCTGTACTGTTGTTCCAGAAAAGCTGTTCCAGAATGATTGCTTTAAATCCACTTTTCCACTTGGAGTAGAATGTTTTATTTTATTACAAATTAATTCTCTCTGAAAGCAAAGGTTTCTGATGAAACCAAAGACGAAGACACACATATTGTGGGCTTAACTCTTAGAGCTGTGCTGAGGCATAGTATCTATTGTGATTTTTTTTAAAAAATATTGAACCCATTATTACTAGAATTTGATGTATAATTACACTCATTTTTATTTTCCTAGACCTCACTTATGTTCATGGTTGGCTATTTCATTACTGAACCAGGTCAACTTATCTTTAAATGGAAGGAACTGTAATTTTAGGTCAGTTTAGGATTTTGGTTGTGGAAACAAATTTGAGTCTTACAACATATGAGAAACTAATGCCTGTGCATAAACCAACTTTATCAGTGGAAGTGCACATGAAGTTATCTCATCCTATATGGAAGTTTAATGTCAGTTTCAAATTTTTCTTAAAATTCTCTTAATACTGCCTTTCTAAATAACTTTCTTCCTCTTTTTATCATTTATAGCTAATACTTTTGCTTTTAAACTGCTTCTTTCCTTCTGATACTTATGTGGAACACTATATAGACTGACACCAGTCTCCTTTCTGAAATCCAGTAGTTTTCTCCACTCAGCTATCTAAGTGTTTTATAAAAGTTCTTCCCAGCTTGCTTTCACTGCAAAAGCTAGGAATTAGTGAACCAAAGTTCTTGGAAATATGGGAGCAGACTTTCGCAATTGCTTTAAATTGGCCAGACAACAGGGTTTCTGAGATGCCCTGACCTTAAAATAAATTTTAAACAAGCAGCACATGATGAAATAGAATAAACCCATTTTTTTATCGTATTACTTTCTTCAAAATTTTAATAGTTTATGGCTTGTAGTATTAGAAGGTCTAATTGTAGAAGTCTGTAAACCCTAACTGCAGACAGTGGGACTTGGTCATGTAGACTTCATGGCACCTCATTAGCTGGTGTTACAACAGTTCTACCATTGCTTATTTTAAACTCTCTCAGACACTCTTCTGGACACAGTCTGCAGGTATTCAGAAACAAATGTTAATTAATGAGCCAGAGAAATGAAAGAAATCTCTGTTGCTACAGAGGATTCCTCTTTGTTTCTCGGAATAGTTATTTTGTTGCTTGCTGGCATTTGTGATTCAAACAGTGTATTAAGAAAGAGGTAGGAGAGAATGGGAATTAAGGTGAATTTTCATAAATATACGTTAGAGGCAGAAATTTTGCTGGTCACTTGAAGGTGTATGACCTATTTTTATCCCCTGCTTGCAGTTTTGTGTTGTTTCCTGGTATTTTAAAACAATTTAGCTTTAGTATGGATTGGATCAGCAGCCTTTTTAGGAATGTATGAGCTGAGAGAATGAGGCTCTGATATGGATATGATCTCTAAAGACCATAACAGAAAATGAAAATAAGTGTTTTAAAACAAATGTGCAGGTGTGTGTGTTTTGTTTATTTTGGGGTTTTTTTTAACAGAAAAGGTTATTATGGTGAAGCTTCTGACGACAGGTAATTGTCAAAATGCTCTCCTTGTCCTTGTCTTGTGCTTAATTTGCTGCCAACTTCAGGTTCTATACATGATGCAAAGAATGGAATAGTCTCTGCACTGTGACAGCCTTTTAACCTTAAAAATCCAGGTAATGTGTAAAGCAAGAGACTTAAATCAGTCACCAAGCAGGCTGCTCTCTGCAGTGGCTTGTGTGTCTGATGCTATTAACTCGGTGAAGAGAAAGGAGATGCTCAGCTGCTCAGCGTAATAAATTTGATGCAACATTTGATTCTTGGAAAATACAAACAGTGCTGAGAGCAGGCAGTCGAGTCTGCAGGCCTTGGAGACTTTGCTCCCCCTTGCCCTCCCAAGGGAGGGCCAAGATTCCAAGGGAATGTGACAGAGGCAGTGGGACCTTATAGCCCGAAGAGGAACAGAACCACGTACCAGGTATTTTTGCATTGGAGGGCCAGCAACGGTTCCTTTTTTGCAGGCAAAGTAAAAGAAACCATGGGCTTGAAAGGAGACGTGTTCTTTTTTTCACATTACAGTGCTGCTGGCTAGACCCTCAAGAGCAGCATTTCCTGACACTGATATTTGGGGTTGTGGGAGGGTGGTGTCAATTCAGACTGCTTAAAGGTCTTGTAGGTGGGTAGTCTGGCACAGAAAAGTGTTTTAATCTCAACATGGCAAGCCTTAAGTCTCAAAATAAAAAAATTAATTCTTTAGATATGGGTTTAATCCTGATTTTTTTACTTAGTTTTTTTAAAATAAGGAATGACAAATTTGGTACTCTGGCTCTTTGCCCTACTCTGACAGGTAGCACTTACTCTGTCATTTTCAAAGGGTGAAGGGACTTGCCCCCTGTCTGTAATTTGTAAAGCAATCCAGAAAAATAGTATTGCTGCTCCTCATTAACAGTTTGTCCCTAGTTTGGGTGTTTTGTCTTTGTTCACGTGAGGCAGCAGAGATGACCGCTGTCAATGGTCTGTCCATGTATTCCATGTATTTCAAAGTAGAATTGTATGCAGGTTCATTGCACTGAGTGAGGCAACCTGTTTTGCGGGGGATTCAGGGACATATCCATTACTTGGAAAAAAGAAACAGGAAATGATCTGTACCTGAAATGCCTTTGTTACCCATGTCTGATCAACTGACTAACGATCACAAGAATTGGCTGTATTCTGTCTCTTGTTTCACCACTGAAAGCTGCGGTAGAGGAGAAACACTTGAAGAAGCTCTCACTTATTCCAGGTGGACAGACATACCTATTCCTGGATTCCTGCTTTTGATGTACTTCACTTCTCATAGTGCTTTGTGTTCATGAAACAGTAGAAGTCGGTGGGACTTTGTGTATATATGTACCTGGTATAGCTCTATATATACTGACTCGGCCTTGTCTGCTCTTCCATTTATGCTTGACCAACCCAGTCTTTGCCAGCACACCCACAAGCACCTTTTGCAACAACAAGGAGTGATTGCTTAGAAACTGCACACAGAGTCCTGTGATCATTTTAAACCTGAATCCATTCTTCTGCCTGTTCACCAAAGTAGGATGGGGGAGGCACTTTAGGAAAGTCTTTCTGACAGGTGAACAGGGTGGGTTCATGGGCAGGTGAGACATGTTACTGAGACAGCAGTCAGATGGGATCCTTCCCATTTCATAATTGTCAGTTATTGGTATGACAGAAAGGTTGGGGCTGTCTGTGGAGGCTTAATGAATTGCAATCAGCAGGAGGTGTATGTGTGTGTGAGGAATGATCAAGAACTTTCCACTGACCACCAGAAGTGTCCTTCCTCCTGAAAAAAAGGACTTGTTACAGGCTTTTATCAAGCTGTGTTAACTGTTTAAGGCGCAAAGCACAAGAAGTGAGTTTTAATAACTCTACGTATTCTAGCAAATAAACTTACAGATCCTTAAGCATTTGAATTGTACCTGCTATTATTTAGATAAGGTTTAGAATTCTTTAGTAACTTCGTAGTAGCCATACTCTTCTTTCCATATTTCTCCTCTGAATACCAACTATATGTTTGACATAGAATATGTAGTGTACATTGTAGTTAATATGGACTGTGAGTTCTCCAGTATTCACTACAGAACATGGAGCATAATCGTTTCCTACCTTGAATTGGAACTATTAATTACATAAAATAATAAAGCCATAATAACACCTTCAGTGTGTATATATTTTGCAGGGGAAAAAAACGGAGAGATATAAAGATATGGTTATTGCCTTGACATTTTGGTAATGAGATTTTATGCTGAGCTGGAGTTCAGGAAAAGCACAGCAAGAGAAACTAATAGAAAATGGGAAGGAAAAGAGTAAAGGTTGGAAGGTACAAGGGGGAGCTTCAAGGTGCCACACAATTATGCTCATCTCCTCTGTTGAGCTTTCCCTGCTTACCTGTTTTTAACATCGGTTCTGAGGTGGAGGGAGAGCATTACTGCAGTGATTAAAAGCATCTAGCAGTTAGTAAACATCACCATAAGTGTAGAAATCATAGGTGTCACTGTGGACTGTCTGGCAGTATTATTGTTTATTAACAGTAGGAATTATTACACTTGAGTAGAGGATATAGGGGGAAGTTGGTTCTCCTCCTTTTTAGTTGTTCAGTGTCACAGATGTTCCATATCTTGCTTTCTTATCAGTTGTTGTTTCCTTTCCTCTTTTCTGTGTTTTCATATTTGTTTTTGTTTAGGCTAGATAAGAGGGCAAGGTACTTGGTAATTTGAGAGTGTGCTGACCATCCTCTAATGTTTTCCAATTGCTTTTTTACTGCTTTGTTTAGATGTTGTTTGTACACGTAAAGGCAAGTACACATATTTTTGCATGTGGTTGTGGAACTATCTAAGTATGCATATCAAACTATTTTATTTCTCATTTTGAAGGTAGTTTTATTTAGGATGCCCTTTGAAATCTTATATGTGTTAAAGGTGCGATGGAACTTTCATTTTAGATATATATAATTTCACATAATTTGACACCCAGCATTCTGGTTGGAGGAAATAAGAGAGGGGCTTAACAAAAAGATGGGCCTGTGATTATAAAACAGCAAGTCGGCCAAGGCAAAAGTCATTATACATAATTAATAGAGTTTTGTTTCAGGCTATCAGCCAAGGGGGTTGTCTGTCTTTGCTGTCTTCTCTTCTTGATTTAAATTGTCAGAAAGGTTGAAGTAAACTCTACCGGTAATATGTTCTTCTATGCAGATTTACCAACTGCCATGAGAACTCAGTGGAACTATAGAGTATGTATAGGACTCTGCATACAACTCATCTAGGACTCTATGTGTAACTCTTTTTGGCTCATGGCCCTAGACAGACTTCTGAATAGAAGGATATATGGATGGATTTTTTTATGAATAGTGAACACTACAGATTTTGAAGGGAATGAGTTTGTGAAAAGAATAATAATTAAACATTTTATTAGGAGAACTGTTAGTTGTCTGTTTATTGGAATCACTAGTGTTGTGTGAAAGTAGCAAATGGAAAGAAATGAGTAAAAACCCCTCTCTATTATCCAAAAAGTTAATGGTTTCATCACCAGAACTATGTACAGTGGCTTAGTCTTGGTTACATTTATGTCTGTAACTCATTTTGTATTTGAAATGTAAAATTTTCTCAGTAAGTTATTCATAGCTGATTTTTAGACCTGGTTGTAAAATTTCATGCTTTGTCTAAATTAAAAGAAAAAACTGTCTTAGTAATGAGAGTGAAATGAGGCTAGCCAGTATGGTTCATGTGCTAATATGCTGAAAAAAAAAATTAATTTGTCGCTATGATAAATTGTTAATTTGAAAGCAAGACAGATTATAGCAGTTCCATAATTAACTGTAAATGCTTCACCCCAAGGACTTTGTTTACGACAGTAACTGATTGAATAGGAAGGGTGGAATAACTTCAAGTAAATCGGGTCTTATAGCTTGTGCACAAACCTCTGTTCTCCTTGTGTCTTCCAAGCATTGCCATGGTACATCATTAATTAATGTCCTCAGAAGGAGAAGGTGTAGTCTTGATTTATTTTGTAAGATTTAAACTGGTATATTGATACTGTTCTGGGCTCTGATGTGCAACTTCCCGCAATCCATCAGCCAGAGAGTTTGCTCATTGAATTCAAACTGCACATCCAGCTTCAAATCTTATCGAGAAATGGTTCACAGGGAATATCGTATTCAATCTGGGGTCTTAACTTCAGACTAATTGTCGTCAGTGTAAAAAAGCTGCTTTGCTTTTATCAGAGCACTTATAGGTGATCTGATTTAAATATAATAATAAGTTTTCATGATTTATGGGGAGGTGGGAAGGCGTGATGTTGTACCATCATATCTCAGTGCATTGGACTGCAGAACTTTGGTGTCTTCTGCATGAAAGTGGATAAACTAGGAAATGAGACAGGGTCACATGGTGATATTATGCCTAGGACTGCTTTTTATTTTTTTATTTTAAATAGGCTGGTAGAGTCTCACTTTTCTTTGTCAGTATTTGTTACATGCTTTACCTGCCTTAATTACAGGGACACTTTAAGAAATCAATTTATTGTAGTCTTCTCTGTCCTTAGTCATTTGCATTGATACTCATCTATGAAGAAAAGAAAAAATAACACAAGGAAGGTGAGTTTCTCAGCATGGTAAAATACGACTGTTACAAAAGCAAGGGTAGGCAAGAGCCCTTCACACTGAAATTCTATTTTTTTTATGATTACTTGAAAAAGTCTTTTTAAATATCTCTACATTATTATTTTAGAGACAGTGCCTCTTCATTCCCAGGAACAAGTTGTACTTCTGCCCTAATAAATCACTAATTTCATCCCGGTATTATGTAAATGAGGGGAGAGCACTGGTGAATAACAGCAATTGGCTGGAAACAGCTTCCACCGCATGAAGCAGAGTCAGAAGTCCCGAGGCTGTAGATAGAGGTTTGTTTCTACCTTTAGGACTGATGAAGCAGAAAGAGTTTTAAGGGAAGTATTTTCTAAAATATAAAATAAAAAAAAAATCTTACCTCATTTTAACTAAACGTGTTAAAATCTGGGTGTCAAAGATCAATAAGTATAAATTGGCAGAGGGCTGCTGACTTAGCTCTTTTTTGGGGAGAACAGAACCTCAGATGGGAAAACACTAGCTTATTGAACCTATTTTACAGCACAGTACTGCGGCAAAGTACTGTGATAATGATTAAATGAACATTACACAGCACTTTTCCAGGTTATTTAAGGACAAAAGCTAAATCAATTTATATTGGCTTCATTATCTCACTAACCAACGTAGATTCTTTACTTGTAAACTTTGGACTCTCATAGACAATACACATAATATAAGCTCCTTCACTAGGTTTTTCTGTGCTGTCATGGAAACAACATTTTTTTTTTTTTTAGTGTTAATAAAAGCTTCCTAAAATCATCTTTATAAGGGATGTAATTTGGGACCAAATTTAATATGGTCCTGTATCCTTTCTCTATTGTATTTATATCATCATTTTGAGCAAAGAGGAAGGCAGAGGGTTGAAAAAGAAGGTGCAGACTTAAAAGATTTGTGTTCCCTTCCTGAGATTGAAACGTTATGCAAAATAAGACAAGTAGGTGTAAACTGCAAATAATTCTTCTCTCTCTGAGGTTTTTTGTTGTCTGAGTCTCAGTACTCTGCAATTCAATATCCACAGAATGTTCTTCATTTCCTACCCTTTAGGAGGGTGTCTTTTTAATTCATTTTACAGGTCACATTTTTAAAAGCAGATGTTTATTTTTGATGTATTATCACATATCTCTAGTCAGTGCCACTTGCTATAAATACTGAATAATGGTATTTCAATACCATTTATACAGAACAGCGATCTGGTTTCTTAGTGTGTACGTTTAATCCAGAGGCAGCACGATGACTCTGTGGTTATTTTCATATTTGCCTTTCTTCAGGTTTCCTCCGTGCTTATACAGCAGACATAGTAAAAGTACAGCCAGTTAACGTGCTTGAGATTATAAAGGAAGCTTTTCAGATTAAAATAAAGAAAAATGCATTGCAATTGCATCAATGTTCGTCATTTTATTATCTGATTTACTACTTTTGGAGATGAATTCTAGCACCAATGCTTGCTTTGATATAAACAGGCCTCAGACAGTGTTCAGTCAGCATTAATAAGGTCTGAATGATGTTGAAGTGCTCATCTGTACACATCAGCTCAGCTGCAACAGTGTTGGGAAACTGGATTTTACCTTTGCTATTGTGAATATGGCTGAGGATGCTGCTGCTTTGTCCATGTAGTTGTGAGCAATATCTTGTTTTGTAACTTTTCAAAGCAGAAGACTGGTTACAGAAAATCGGTCCTTTGTTTGGTTTTGGTTTTGTGGTTTTGTTTTTTTGTTTTTTTTTTTACTTCGCCAGGATTATCATTTGTTTGTAGTAATGTGTTCTTCAGCTGAGTCTAGGATCAGAATCCCATTGAGGATGAATTATATTAAAAATTAATAAAAAAATTCCCTGATACATTATATTCCATTTAACTGTTGTAGCACATTTCATAATTGTTCCTTTCAAAATTGCTGGCTCCTGGAAAGGATGCTAGAGCCATACATCCCTTTTACTTTTTCCCACTTGCACGTGCCTTTATTGGTAAGGGGATAATGGGACTGAATCTGAAGTGACCAGTGGTAGACTAACACCTCTACTTAGAGCCTTTTTTTGTGTCTCAGTAATGACTTGTGACAGTTGTAAGTGTTGTAAAGCCCAGGCTCCCTACACCAGTGCAAAAGAGCATCCACAGGTAATATACAGGAGGTCTGGCACATGTTCACCATACCTGCATGTCTGCAAAGCACTACCCTCTCTCAAGCACAAGGGATGGGAACTTGCTGCACATGAAATATGAGCTCATTCAGTGTGCGAGAGCATGGTGTGACACCTTCCTGTGTTTTCCACTTCTCCCTAGGACCAGGGCAAGATCATTAAAAAAATGTGATCACAATATTTTTGCTTGTAGATACCTCAGCTTACAGGTATGATTTACTCAGCATTGCGTTTTCAGTACCTCCACCTCCCTGAATATGTACACACTTGCAAAAAACCAAGCAGCATACGTCCACAGGCTGAAGCAAGCTTCAGAGACCGCTAAAGGTTCATGTGCTTTTTTTCAGCTAGGTGATGACAAACACATTTGTACTTTAAATGCTCTTTAAACAAGTGAAACACAGCTGTGAGTGGCTGTGGGGAGCCCTGGCGTGTATATAAGGGAATACTACAAAAGGAATGTAACTAATAGCCTGTTGCTTCCAAAAAGAGATTTTATGCTTAGAACATCAAATATTCCAAGATGGTAACACTTATTTTAATTTCATTAGGTGAAGGAGTATGAATTTTCTTTCTTTTCCATGTATCCCTTCTCACACTGAACTAAAGCGGTAGTTCTTGTCATGATACCTCAAATCCTAGCTAATCTCACATCAGACTTGATTTTGGGGTTGGGAAACATGGTACTGCGTATTTAATTCCAAGATTTTGTTGCATTTGTTCTCAAAGTAAAGGCAGAATTATAGTCATTTCTTTAAAATGTCAAAGTATAATCGTAAGAACAGTGATAACTTCTTGCTCGAGAAGGTACCTCATTTGTTTTGGTTATTGCTCAGTCACATGTCAGGATGCCGTTGTTAGACATCATACAAGTGCAGAACCATAGTGATAAAAATATCTTTTATTGCTATAAATATAGAAAAAGTAATCTATTAGCAATTGGAACATGTATCCAGAAAGATTCATATTTTGATAGAAATATGGTACTGTTATGTTTTTATCTTCTTTTGCCCAGGGGAGAGTGAAATAGGTGCACAATAAGCAATTTTGATGGCCTCTCTTCCATTTTAGAGACATGTTATCGTGTGCAGAGGGTCATGGATCAAAGTTAGAATCTCTTTCAGTAAAATAAATTTTCTATGGTGTTTATGAAGAAGGTGTTCACTGTTGCAGGATCCTGGAAAATGCCTGGTTTGGGAAATAAATTTAGGGGCTGGATTATAACTCACGTAAAGGACATTTCCACAGGTACAGAGATACATCTCTGGTCTCTCAGAAAAGCTGACAGTGTATACGAACAGACATGGTAGATAAAACAAACAGGAATAAATTTGTGCTGCGTGCATATATGTACACATAAACCGTGGGCTGTAGGACAAGGAAAATAAGCTCATTTTGTTTAGTTTTCAGATAACTGTAGTTTGTAGCCCATGTTGCAAGCATTAGACATTGCAGGAATAAAGGTTTTTAATATGTTTCCAGCGTGTCAGTGCAGAAAATGATCTGAACATGAATTTCTCATGATTCCTTAGAGCTTTTGTCCCTCTCCCTGAGCTTTAATCAATGTCTGTCTATCATGAACACTAATACAAAACTATAGAAGTCCCTTCCTTTCCCTTCTCCGAATTTCTGGTAGATTGTCAATGAAATTTTACTTTAGTTTTTGGTTTGTTTTGGTTTTTTTTTTTAATAATTCTCTTGACTCCTCTAGACAAAATGCTTAGTGTGCACATAAAAAGAAGTACCATAAAAAGATATGATAGGAAGGCATTGCTTATCCAAGTGGCAAGAAGTGGGATCAAATGCATCACAACATCCCTGACTATTCTTGCTGTTACAGCCAGAGATGGCCTCTTACTCAGTACGGGGCCAGCAACCAGGAAGGCTGAAAAAAAACTCAGAAAAATACCCAGAAAAAGCAGTAAAATATCCAGCAAAGGCTCTGCTACTGCAGTATTCCTCTGTCTCTGGAATCTTTTTTTCTCATCCTAATGGTGCTTTAGTGGTGGAGATCAAACGTGGCTTTGGCAGGTCAAAAAAGTATGGTGACTCCAAGCAGAGATCTGGGGCTGACAAGGACAAAAGTGCCCATTGCCAGAGTAGGCAGTGCCATATATGAAGCACATAGAGGGAGTGCAGTGTGTCCCTGAGAGAAGCTATAGCAGTGCCTTCAGTTGCAGTTATTTAGCAGTGTCTAAGCAGTTATGTTTGATTGCATGGCAATGCGCAGTGATCACATTCCCCTACTGCTCACAGGTGTGAAGTTCCTGGCTGGGGCACATGGGAAGGGTTTTTCCCCATCCCATCCCTGACTTAGCTTTGGAAATGTCTCAGAAAGTCACCTGACATTTGACACAGCTCTACTGGGCTGCACCAGCCTGTCTCAGGTAAATTGGGATTTATTTGGACCTTAGGTGGGCCATAATTACGTTCTCACATTCAGAATATTGCTTAGGTCTTCATGACAGTTATGTATTTCCTCCTGAATAATAGTTAAAAAATTACCTTCCTATATCGTTTTTTCCTTTCTTCCTTTTTTATTTATTTTCATTCTTCTAACCAGATAAGCTTTGTGCTCTGTATATGTGGAGGCCCACAGAGGACTTCTGATGTACTTGCTTCCAGCTGAAAATACAGACTTATAGCCAACTTGTTTTTCCTATCAATCAATCTGAAGAGAGTAGTGCTCTATCTTGTTGATCATTCTTGTGTAAAGCTCATGTATCACTTCAAGGATTGTCTGGATATTGGTTCTGTCAGTTTGCTTCTATCACCGTCGAAAAGCAAAGACCATGTGCCCATAATATTAATAGTCAGAACAGAAGAGATCTATCACTGTTCTGGTTCAGGTTAGTCAAAAGGGTGATTGAAAGAATGGTACGAAAATGCAGTGCTTAAGGGTAAAAAGATGTTTGACAGTACCTGTGGGAAAAAGAAATGTATTTCTAGAAAAATTATGACGTTCTGTAATGTGTCTTTCATAATTTACGTCAAGGTACCTGTGCCAGTAATCTCTTATACATACGACTTATTTTCCTCACATGAGTAATTTCATCAACTGAGCAATTACACTGACTTTAAAGGAACTGTTACCATAAGTATGAGCCAAGTTACTGATGTTTATTGAACAAAACTAAAAAAAAAAGAGGCAATTAAAAATATGATTTTGGCTTAATTTCCATTAAAAAAAAAGTAATCTGGATTTAGAGAGAATGGTCTCCAATACTTCTTTTTACAAAACTTAAAAGGGTCTTAATTTTTCTACATAGCTCGTTTTACTAAGGCTATCATTGCTTTTACAAAATTAAAATGCAGAACTAATTGTATTTTTAACAAAGTGCATTCTATTTTTCCTTTTCTGGAAAGTTCTTCCACTCTTTTCACTGTTCTCCATCAAAGCTTTCCAATTTATTTTTAAAATATGATAGCAAGGATCTAATTTAAGCCGCATTGTTCAGTAAGCCAAAAGAAATGGGCAACTGTTCTATAATGAAAATTTGAGAAACAATTCTCAGCAACTTAATCCCTATAAATTATTAAAGAACTTTACAGAAGGCTCACATTACACTGTGTGTGTTAAATGCTGATAGTTTTCTGGTTTGGGGTGTTGTTTTGTTTCTTGGGGTTTTTTTATGAATGCAACATCTGCCTCTCCTGTAATATTTCTGCATTTTGTTTTTAGTAACTTGAACCAGAAGTGTTTTAGAATAGCAATACTTGACAGCTAGAAAGTTTTATCTTTTTCTGTGAATGAACACATGTTGGCCTGTTATGCTATTCTTTCATTGATAAAGTTCTTTTCAATCTGTTAGGATCTGCCCCATATTAAAACTGAGCTGATGTTCCAGCTGCAGCTGTGTTTCAGATGTGCTTGAGCCTGTAATTCTGGCATATTTGTATCCCCAGTGTCTGGGAGATAGATGCTGCGTCGGCTCTTTGGACAATTGCTATATGGAACCAGTTTTTAAACCAACATCAAACAATGCTGAAAAAAAGTACTTATTTTCTTTTTTTTTTTTAGAGCTGGAATATAATTTAACCTGTATCAGTTTCTGCTGGGTTGTTGCACTTCTATTAGCTTAACTATTAGCAGCTAGAGGGATGTGGTAAGAAAGTACTTTGTATTCCCCTTGAACATTACTTTTTTAATAACCTTCAGTGACATTTATGAAGAATTTCAGATCAAAGGTCTGGAGATAAATTTCTGGCCAGCAGTTTTGGTGGAAGAGATTAATCTAAACTGTGTTGCATGGTTGATGTTAGGACAGACATTGCTTATCAAAAATATGATATAGTAATATTAAAAATCTTTATTGCCTAGGTTCATGTAGTTGACTGAGTGTACTACTTTCCAAAGTAGTAGCAGAGTTTCCCAAGAAGTAGAGATAATTTATTAGGAAAATTTAGAGCCATTATGAAAAAAAGGCTGCTGTTTTGATCCATCCAGTGAGTCCTTGTGCAGATCTTCTGGGCCTGCAATGCCTTTGGACCTGTAGTAAGAGTGATCTGTTTTGTTCGTAAGTTGTGAAGCACAGAAGCCAAAAGAGCTGATGGGCTTTGAGTTTGATGTTGCAATTTGGTGATCAGAATGTTTTCAATATGTTTAGAATAGATTTTGTCTTGGTACACGTGCTTTTGAGAGGATTTTTTTCATAGGAAGCTTCAAGCCTGCAGCCTGTTAGAACTCTATTAAACTGCCCTTGATTCTTGAACTCCTATTATCAGAAAAAATGCTTTCAGCCTGCATACTTGGAGAGGAGCTGAATGCTAAGTTTATGTGCAAGTTAGAAATGGGGGCTATCTCACTTGAACCTCTGCTGCTGGTGTTCTTGACAGATATGTGAAATGACAGGAGAAGCACCACCATAGAGCTGAAGAGCAAAAAGAGCTGATGGCTCTAGTGATATTTTGTCACTTGAATAGTGACCTTCATTAATAATACCTGTGATAGGAAAATGAAATCCTTTCTGTTTCAGTAATGTCAATCTGATGCTTGGCAACAAACACTTTTAAGGAAGACAGTGAAGAAGAAAAAAGAGCAGCACTGTTATATTCTGCAGTGTATGATGTTTAACATTTTCCCTGATATGCAGTCAGACTAAATCTTTAGTTTACTAACAGATGCAAAAGGACTTGGAACCATATTTCTATATCACTAATAAAATAAATAACATGCTGCCAGCATAATCAGGGCTGGATTTTCAAGGCACTCAACTTATATTTAAAAACCTGAATGGAATGGGCAAGTTTTCAAAAGCACTCAGCATCCTGCAGAGCCTGTTGATAAAAATCTGACTAACTTATGTATGCTGAGCAATTCAAAGGGTCTGCCACTAACATGTTCCCTTGATATTCTTGGAAGAAGAGGGGGGGAAAGGTGAACTAAGCCTTGTGTTTTCAGTTTGAATATATAAATTCAATCTATGTGTTTAATGGTTCTTAAAATTCTTTCAAACCTTTAAAAACAACAGCACCCACAACTAGTATCAGAAAATGATTGACAAAAATACGTCAAACTGACTATTTTAAGTTTAGTCAGTATTTTTAGTTTTATTAATTTGTGTTGCTGGTGCCTGGGGTGGACATGAAGCTTTTTTATGGCAAATGGCTGCTATTAAGAAAACCAATGTTTTGTCTTTGGGTTTTCTGTTTGCTTGCTTTTAAGCAGTAGCAGTCTGAAAATATTTGTTCACATTACCAAATAACTTTCTGATTCAGTTACCCTGTTCTATTACTGTTCTCCACTTCCTTCAATTTTTTTTCTCAAACTCCATATTTTTCACCCTCTTTTTGACAGTGATTTCCATCCTAATTAACTATTCTAATTTAAACTGGTGTAAAGAAAGAGTAACTGCACTACAATCTGTAGAATTCCTAAGGTATAAAATCAAGTATGGATAAGAAGGGAAAAGTTATTTAAAATACAAGTGTTATTTGATTCCTTTACAAGTTTTATTTGAATCAGTTGTCCTGTTGCTGAGTGCAGTCAGCCCATAGTAATGCACACTGGGAAGGAATCTTGTACTTCACAAGTACATTTTTCTTCAGTCTTAACTGTTCACTGCCTTACTAAAGTGGTAACTTTGGTTAATCATGATTCTCAATTAGATATATTATGTGTATGTTTCCATATTGGCCACAAGCTTAAAAAGGAAGTATACATGAATTTGTGTATTTTCATATGAGCTACCAAAAGAGCATACACTGAAGTTATGACACATACCATTTTATCATCTGTACTTTTTTCCTGCAGCCTCCAAAGCCCTCTTCACCAGCAGATTAATTACCTAAAGCGTACATTAAGAATGATCCACTGTCAAACTGGCACTCCTTTTAGTTAAAACCTAGAGTTAATGACTGTTTGTCTGAGCTTCTCATGTCACATTAACAGGTTGAAAGCTTTCTTCATATCAGTAAGTCTTGGAATAAGCCAACTGCTACCTATAAAGTCTGTAACAGGTTAAAAGTAGAAATTGGACCTCTTATTCTACTTAGATAGATGTGCAGATAGAGTAAATGTAAATCTCTGAAAAAGCTTTGTTAATCTCCAGCTTTCATTGTTGTGTAGAGATTCTGGCCTTGGTAAAGTTGGTTACAAAGAGTGAAATCAGCAAGGCAATTATTTTCCCTCTGTTGGAGGACTTGTCAACAGCCTTCAATCTAGAGTGAGTTCACTCAAAGGGTAGCTCCTGAATGTGTTTTCGTGTGGGAGATGGTGAGGTGTTTAAAACAAACACCACAGTTGGGAGAAATCTCTGACTTCAGCTCTTAAACCGTAAAGATGAGGAAATTTCGATACTTTAGCACAGATTCAGGCTTCTTGTGTTTGGTTCTTCACCTTCAAAGGTGGTGACAACCAGTTTGAATCAAAGCCCCTGTCCAGCCCCAATACTCAAGTTTTCTGCTTAGGTTTCAGATTTCCAATTCAGCTGAGATTTAAAAAAAAAAAAAAGACAAAAACAAACAAATCAAACCAAAAAGTTACAGATAAAGAACAAGGGATCTTCAGGCATCAATTTAGTACTATCACTATAAACAAAAGCTAGTTCTTGACAAGAAGGGCAGGTACAGAATATAAATCAAAACGTAAATTTGAAAATAGGAAGACCGACTGTAAGAATAAAATAATCCTTAAAATGAAAGACACTTAAATTACTTACAGTTATTGTTTTAAACCTAGTGTACAGGCTGACCTCAGGGGAGGATGCATGGGTTTAGATGCCTATAAAATAAATACATTATTAACTTTTATCAATGATAAAGGGCATGAATAATTTAAAATGGCCAGTTCTACCAGACAGAATGTAATTTTATTTTGTGTTCTCAATAGTAACTTATGGTCAATATCACTGAAGTATTAATGCTGTGTTTATTTACTTTTATTGAACATTTAACTGTTGACTTCTTTTCTTTAGCATGGGGTGATTTTTCTCCTTGAACTGCCTCCATCTCTTAAAATCTTCAGCCGAGGGAGATGTCTTCTGTGAAGCTTGACTTGTTTCACATGTAGTTAGGATGGCAACCCAAGTGAATATAAAACTAATTAATTAGTAATAATAAATCTTAAAAAGTGTAAAACTGATCAAGTGCTTCAACTACTTATCTCTTTTTTTAAAAAATGCATTTTCATGAGACAAACAAATGAAGTCCTGTCAGCCATATCACCCATCCTTAGGAGGAGACTAAGATCCCAGAAAAGAGGTGATTTTCCAGAAGAATAAAAATTAGTATTGCCATGTGTGTTTTGGGGTTTTTTTTCTCTCTCAAGAGTGGACATGAGTGTTGATTAAAATTAGATTCCAAAACTATTGCCTTCAGTGAAGAGAGATTTTTATGAGCTTTAGTTTCTGGTGTGCAAGAATGAGCTTTATAAATCAGCAACTGATTTCCCTACTGAGAAGCTCAAAGGTTAAGAGCGGAGACACAGAAAGATCTTGCTGTGGGACCAGCAGGAAGAAATGGTACAGGTAGCCTGATAAAATGATGGTAGTTTAATGAACTAGGAGCTGGAAGAAAAAAAGAAAAGTAAAAACAAACAAACAGGCAAACTTGGAGGGTCTTCATGCACAAGTCCTGTAGTGTTTGACATAGTACAACAGACTAAATAATACAACTCCATGCTTTTACCTTTTTAAAGTTCAGATCAGTTAAGACAGTCTTCAGTTTATCACTTAATTTTCTTATTACTACCTGTATATTAGCTGTTAAATAATCTTCCACTTTCATATTTTGCTTACCAGTGCTTGAGGAGTCATCAATAGTATAGAAGACTGCTTTAGGTGCTCAAATTAGTCAAATCCCATCTCAAGTTAAAGGAAATATTAAGAAATGGCCTCTGACTTCTTCTATTTGATTAGTCGTTGGGTTTGAGGTTGAGTTGTCTTTTTTTTGTGGGGGAGGAGGAGCAGCTTCCTGTCTCACATGTGTGTCCTGGAAGCCTGTTTTTTGTCATATCTTAGTGATCAGCAAATATCTTTGTCCTTTAGAGAGAAAATTAGGTTAAGGCATATGTTCACCTGCAAAACAGCAGTGGTAACTTCAAGAGGTTGGTCTATGAACAGACACGGGCAACAAATGTAGAGGTACTGGATGAAAGCATTTTATCAGTCTTCCAGCAGGAAGAGTGCAGTTCAGACTCCAAGACCACATAAATGGGACTTATTGTAGACAGATCATGTTTGGAAAATGTTAACAGGGAGTTGGTGTCCCAGCTAAACTCTTGGGAAAAGTAACTTTTTAAATCACTTTCTAAATTATGTTAATATCAGCCATTTCTAGAACTACAGATTATGCAATGCCATCTGATTTTAAAGATTAAAATCAAATGGAAAATGTAGTTTGCTCTGTGGTGGTGGTCCAACATAAAGAGATTCACAGTCAATACTGCAGGTTCTGGTGGAGCAGAAAATTAACAGGAAGGCCAACTCTAGTTGGAGACACTTTTCTTCAACATTTTGAGAAATGAATTATGTTATCTCGGTGGCTTGTTGCAGAACAGTCCCAGCTGTAGCAAAGATAAAACTGTAGCCCAGGAGCTCTCCTCTATGTTTCAAACAGGTGATACTTGAGATGGCCTGATCCTGTAAGGATCTTTTCATGAATGTAACATTGCTGCTCATTAAGTGATTTCAAGGCTTGTCTGATTAGTTTCATATGTGTGGTGGTGAATTTTGACAACAGTTTTCCTGTGTTTCTTTTATAAGGGTTATGATGTGTATCTTGCAGTTTTTGCCCACACCTGTGGGCCCATATCTATAAGAAAGAAGTGATGTAGAGAACTTTTGATGTCATTTTCCATTAAATTATATGTCCTTTGTGTTGAGAAACTGTTTTTCTTTCTTGCTAACTATTGCACATGGGAAAAGCTTGCATGCTGGCACTACTACTGCTTTATTTGCTTCAGATTGTCTTGCATTTAGGCCATTTGAAGGTTTGAGTGTGAACAATAGAAGACCCTGACAATTTATCACAGCTCTTTCTAAAGAGGTTCTGGAGTTACTGCCAGTGACAGATGATTTGTCCTTGCTCATCACTTGTCATCTTGACAGCATTTTTCTTCTCTTTGCAAAGTCTCCCTCAGTGTGTAGCTGAATTCTTTAGAAAAAGAAAATTAGTTTCTGCTTCATCCATGTTCTTGCTCATCAGTTCAATAGCATCTGTGTTTGACTAAGTGTAACACCCTCCTCATGAAGCATAAGTTTGATTTATTTTAATAAGGTGTTAGGAGAACTGCTGGAGTTTGACATGAACACATTTCTAATGTTACAGAGATATTAAGAATGATCTTTTATATCTATTGCTGTGGATTTCTATGACTGTGTATGAATGGCACTGCGTACTTGACAGGCTGTAGCCTTTGCTGTAGGATTTATGCAACTAATGACACAATGTTTTAAAATACTCCAGTGTGAACTCTCAGTCTGAGCAGTGGTTGAGTGAGTAAAGAGTCATTTTCTTTTTCAGTTTTTCTACAATTTCCTAAGGTGTATTTTAGAACTATCCTGCTAACTTGCTGCTTTGATTCTTAGTAATGGAGAATTATGTGATATGGCACTATAAATAATTAAATACTAATATTCTATAGAGTAAAAATGCATTTAAAATTAAAGATTGAATATCTTTTAAGGATTAAAAAATGGGGCGTTCAGAAAAATAGTTCTCTGAAAGTGTTGGTTAATAGGCTTTCCTCTGCTTGTTCTCTGACATTGATTTAGTTGTCTGAGACAGGAATGTGTCAGTTGTTACGGGCATTAGACAGAAATGGAGCTCCCCAGTTCATCCTGGAGTTCTGCTTACGTATGTTTCTGCACAGTGGAGGTACTCAGTGGCACAGAATAAATGGCATCTCAAAAGCACAAAATGATTTTATGGGGATTTTTTCAAATATATCCCCTTTCAGTAAACAAAAACAGTCTGAACTGCACAACAGTTGGTACAGAATTAATAAATTTCTGCTTCCTTTGGCTATTGACAATCTGATTCATGGCAATTAAGAAAATAACATATATTTAGAAGCACAAAAGCAGCCATCTCAGGTTAGACCAAAGCATCCTACCTCCAAAGGTGACTTGAATGCCTAAAGGAGCAGTAAAAACAGGGTAGGTGTATATGAGACTGTCTCCTAATGCTCTCCAAGCTAGTGGCTATGCTTAGCTTTAGAAAGCTTTCTGCATTGACCTATAACCTTGTGTGTTTACTAACCCAGAGCTGAATTCTTGTATGATTTCACATACAGGAAGTGTGAAATGAGAATTTGTCAAATATATGCATATTTTTCTTTGTTTTGGAAAGTGCTAACTCTTCTCCATTTAATATCTGCATAGAATTTTGTGGTTCAGCCCTCATTGTGAATGCATATTCTATTTTTTCTCAGTTTTAGCTTAAGAGGTGAGCTGCATAAACAACAGGTTCACCTGCCTTCTGTTTTGTATGGAAATTTCCAATCTGTCGCTTACCTTTCAGGACAGAACAGTGCTGCTCCCTATCACAGAGTCCGCAGAACCAGCAGATGAATCTGAAACTTGCATTGAAGGCCCTACTTCCTACGTGCCCCTATTAAATTGTTTTATTGCTTCTAATATACAGGATTTCAAATTTCTTTTTCATTACTGCCCTTATGCTTTTTCAAGCATTGTTCTCTGTTACATGCATTTTTCCCTGGCACAGAACACAAGTTCATGCCACCTCAGTTGATATGCATGCCGATATGAATTTCAACCAGAAAAAGATCATCACTCAGATAGAATATATGTGTTTTATCATTCTGAATATTATTCATAGAAACCTTCTACCCAACTGCATTATACACTCTGTTGAAGCTGTGCTGTATGCACTTTTTAGGTTATGATCAGTTTTAAGCAGACCCAGACGTGACCTTTTTGGTTTTTCACTTTAATCTAATTTGTTATCACCCCTTCCAAGTGAAAATGCAATGGCTTTTTAGAGTAAACAGAATGGCAAACACCGTAGATAGACAAGGTCATTCTGGAACATTGTGCCATGACTGTAAAGGCCTGTTGTGTGCAAGGAATGACTGCTTTACTGATGAATAATTGGGTCTAGGTTGTGTTGCTTGCTGGCTTCAGATAGTTTTGAGTGGTTTTAATCTGATTTAATATAGTCTTGTAAAGTAGTGCTTAATAGCTGCTGACCAAGACAATCTTCTGACTGTGAGATTATGCATATGATTACTCTTAGTGTTTGAAGAAAACTTTAGGATTGAGAGACTTTTTCCTTCAAGCATCAAAACTAAAGGTTTACATAGTATTGCATTTATTTATTTTCTGTAAAACAGTGGATGTGCCAGTGCATTCTTCTACACTGAAAAACATAAGGAACACAATAATTGGAAAATATTGGAAGGTTATTAATGGTGATAACATTATATTGCCCTGCAATTCTTACAAACATAGAATGTGCACTGCCAACTTTAGAGGCAACTAAATAGACAACAAAGGCCATCCTGGCAGAGGAGCTGCTAGGAGGGAAGGGACTAAGATGCAGCATCTTAATGCTGCTGAAATGAACAACTCTTTTGTGAGTGATATCACTGTGACTCGGATTTCATCAGCTAAGACGGAATGACCCAAGGATGAAAAGATCGCCTTGAAATCCCAATCAAATGTTGAGTCCTGGTTCAGGTGTAAATCTGTATTTCATCAAATAAAATAAAATATAAAAAAAAATCTAACAACTTTCTCAGGGCATCATGAGTCATCCTTTTAAACAACATCTCTCAATACCAGAACGAGCTTTGGGTGAATGGGCTAAGGAAAACACCAAAAAGCAGCTTCTGTCAGACCTAAAGGGGAAGTGAATTTTTGAATCAGGGGCTATTGTAGCCCATCTAAACTTAGGATACATTAGTTTGAGCGTCTCTGAGTGCATTACAAGTTCATCTCAATTTGACATAAGCTTTTTGAAAATGTTTTTAATATTAAGTAGGTTCATGAATTCATAAACTTTAATGGATAAAACATGATCTTTCTGCTGAGGAGTTTCAGCTGTAAGTAAAAAATGATTGCATTTCATCTTCTTATTTGCAAATTGTGATAAATCTGTCACAGGTAGCCTGAGATGTTTGAAATAGTGAGAGTGACTTGTGAGACCGTTCAGCCTCTTTCAGAGACTGACTTAAGCTGTATCTAATAAAACCAGTGACAATTAGAACCGTATTCTGTTGAAAAGGCCTTGTAATTGAAATCTGAGAGCCTGAGCAAGGCAGATACTCCAACCAAATATTTATAAGGAAACTAGATGAACTGAAACCAAAGTTTTAATGAAAGATAAAATGCATTAAAGTCTGATCAGTTGAAGCTCCAGGCACAAAGAAGTGATCTAGCCCCCTTTTAGCATGTTATTAAAAATTGAACAGAAAATGTGAGTTTTATTTTGTGGATTCCTTTATTCTGAAGTTTCAGTTGACTGCCATTTTGGAGCAAAGAAAGAGCTTAGGAGCCCTTTGTGGAACAAAATTATCATTGTAATTTCCTTAGTACCACTGGTAGACTTGACTCGAGGGTGTCACTCTGGCAGGCTGCCTTGGAGTCACAGGAACCTCGTGAGACCTCATCATGAGCAGAGTATTTGCAGCAGGGCAGACGTTCCCAGGAGGATGTCCTGGAGCCAAAAGTTAGGAGGGACAAAAGTTAGGAGGGACAAAGTTGCTAGGAACCTGACAAGCAACCAGAAAATATGTCAACCCTGCTGCCTTTTTTTCTTTTTTTTTTTTTGATTCTGCTTGCTTTTAGCAGAACTGTATGTAGATTGACTAGTGCAATTGCTTCCGCTTCAGTGAGGCTTTGTTTTGTTCTGTTTTATGAAAAATTGAAATGGCACAGCTTATATTGCAACTGGGATAAACTTTCTGTGTTTTGGAACTTTATATAAGGAGCAAATGTTCCCTTGAGAACTCTGTTCCTGTTCTGTCCACTTTCAACCTCTTTTGGTTTCTGGGTGTATTTGTCTTCCAACCACTTTGATATGAGAGATCTGATTAGAGCAGCCATACTCCAGTTCAAGCATCCTGGCTCAGTCTGTTGTGATGCCTCCCATCACAGTTCCTCACTTTCTATCCTGTTCTTTTATATGTGCTGTGTGAACGCCTACAGTGGAGAATGCGAGAAAATGTCAAAGCAACACAACAAAATATAATGTTGTTGTTGAATAGTGAGTCTGAATTCCACATAAAGTGAGGACCCTGATTCCTACTGCTAATAATGTTGAAATTTTCTGGAAACACATTAGCAGATAGGGCCTTCATTCCCCATAATTTCTTATCGGTGCTGAGAGTTTCAAATAAGAAGTCAGTTCATACATTGCTTGCTTCCCCCACTCCCCCCAGTCTCTACAAATCAGAATTTCCAGTCTTGCTTATCATTCTGCTAAACAAGCAGTGACCCCAATTCTAACAGCTTTTGAATTAATAATGAAGGTTATCAGCATGAGGTCTTTTGCTGCTCTTAAGATTTGTGGCCAGTTAAATTGTTCTCCTTTGGACATTGCACAGTATAAATCACCGTCATTCTTGGCAAGTGCTATTTGTGTTGGTCATCATTAAAAGCCGTGCAATAGTCCAAGTAATAATAGCCTAGCACTAGTCATCTAACACTTGAACATTTTAAGTTCCAAGCCTTGTTTCTGTTTTTGTCTTTTTTTACCCCTGGGATTCAATACAGTTTTAAGTATCCAGTAGTTTTGAATTGTGAATCAAGATGAGCATAGTGACTATACGAATAAAATAGGATTAATTTGGTTTAAAAACTGTTTCCGTATTAATGCTAGTTTAATTTCATTTAGAAAAAAAATTTAAAGGTGTCCAGCCTTTTCCATAGTTTGTTTCTGGCCTCCCTTCTGTCAATGATTTCTTTCCTAGCTAATGAAAGGAGGAGAAATGTATTTTTACCATCCTCACTTCCACTGCAAAGTTGACTCAAACATGACTTCCCACAAAATTCTGATGGATTCAAGGAGGAAACAAACTGAGTGAAAGATGAGTTAGGAAGCACATGTTCTGTTCAGCATAAAGGCAGATCCTGGAATAATTTTCAGCAAAGGCAAGGAGAAGATGCATGAGAAGAGGGTGAGACACCTTCTGTGTGTGGAACCTGGGACAGGCTGTCATTCGTAATCCCTGTGACAGCCCTTTTTCTCAGGAGAACCATTTCCTTCCTGCTCTTTGCACTTATATGAACCCCAGCATTTGTGGTGTGGATTTTTTGGTTTGGGTTTGTTTTGGTTTTTTTCGATTCATAAGCTTCTAGGGTAGGTATACACTGGAAAGGCCTTAAAGGCAAGAAATACAGAAATCTGAGAAGAGTTACTTGATATTCATTTTCTGCCTTCCTCTCTGTTGCTTCCTCTCAACACACAGTACTAAGGCAAAAATGTTTTCATTTGCTTTTCAGTCAGCTGAAACATATTCTTTTCTGTGATGCCGGCAATGAAATGTATTTTCCAAGTTTAATTGGCAAGTCAAACAATAACAAAAATGCTTCTGCAGAATTGTGCTAAAGGTTCTCTGTCCTCAGTTCAATAGCAAAAGTCCTAGAGAGCATGTGCTTTGTTTTTTGTCTTTTGCAGGGAGCATCCATTTAATTTTTTTCTGGCTTTCACAACAAGCTGACTGATAGCTGGTTTGTTCTCTATTTCAGGTCGTGGAGACTAATTTGGTTGCTTTTGACTGTCACTGGATCATTATAAATGAGGTAACTGTCAAACAAACATTGTTGTGAACCATGAATCCTGTTTTCAGGCTTACTGACAATATTCATGCCTATTCTCACTTTGCCAACAGAAAGCAGTAGCTATGACAAAGTTCAAGTACACTAAGGGAGTAGATGTTGCTTAATAAAAGTAAAATGACAAGTTCTTGGACTTGCCTCTTTTGTCTTGCCTGTTTTAAATGGAAGTCCTTGAATGAATAGAAGGAAAATAAAATGAAAAAACCCGTTTTCTTCTGAGTATCTTGAGATTTGATATTTGAGCTGACTGGTTTAGCAGGATCTTTTTAAGGTCCTTTTTTTCATATGTAATCTTTTTAGAGGACTCCTTTAATTTTGTTTATATTTTAATGATTTTTTCCTTAATAATCAAAATAATAATAATAATAATAAAATCTCATATTTCACTGTCCTTTAAGAATTGCCCAAGAATTCCATCATGGCTGATATCCAAACCCGTTGATATTAGTGAGAGGCTTTTTGGTAGACTTCTGGATCAGGTCATATGTGAATGTTTATAAAGGGAAAAAAGGAATTTAAATTGAGATCCTGATTTTAAACTGTGAGATAAGTTCTTCCATGAAAGCTTGTCAGCTAAAATATGACAAGTCAATATGTGAAGTAGTTTTGCATATAAAACATTGAACAATACAGTTCTTAGATTTGACAGTATTCAGATTTTTCTTTTGTTTATTGAAATACAATTTAGGTCCAGAAAAGCTGGATTTCCTGGGTAAATAACTCTCCCCTAACAGGTAGATCGTGCAATTCTGGAATATTCTCAGCATAAAAGACTGCTTGGAGATATTGTGTGTAAATTCCAGATCTACTACCTGGATTTACTGTACACTTCTGTTTTCATATTTGGTTACTAGAGCTCCATTAGTATACTGTGCTAAACTGGTGGATTTTTGACCAGGTTTTCCTGGAGAAAAATATGTCTCAGAAAATGCTGTGAAGACAAACCAGGTCCAGCATAAATTATTAGTTTGAGCCCTGCATTGCTCCTCACCAGTATTGTGTAAGTTTTCCAGGCCTTTCAGGTTGCGAACTCAGCTTTGATCTACAGGCAGTCGTATGAACAACATACGTGTTTTCTTTTCCACATCAGATTAAACTGGAATTCACTTGTTGTGAGTGGAATTTTGAAGTAGTGTTCATCTCTACTCTTTAGAGTTAACACATAGTACTTTAAGGAGACCATTGACTGAATATAAAGCCATCCTCTGTATCAGTAGATTGAACAGCAATCGTAGGCAAATCTCAGATTTTGGCTTGCTGTTTACATTAAAAAACCACTAGCACTGGTTTTTCATTTTAAATGTTATTTACTTTCCAAAAGTTCAAAAGAAGGTGCTTGCTTTTAGCTGTTTCAGCTCATTCACCCTCAAAAAGGAAAATAAAACTGAGGATCCATTCCTAGCATACATACTTTCTCTTTGCTTTTTAGTCAGAAATTAGTGTCTCTGTGGGAAAAATTCTGCTTTCTAAGCATTGTTATTTTCACATTGCAGCAGATTAAATGGCAGAGCAATCAAAGTGGTTACCCCTCAACTGCCTTTTCCACTTCAAACTCTTTCTCTGGGCTGCAGTCCCAACAGCTAAGAGAAATGAGCAATATATGCAGAAAACATACATCATCCCTTTTTCATTTTATAGTCTTGCATGTGAAATAGGCAAAAGCCATGATTAAGTTAATTCCGACAAACTGTGCTGTAAACCATAGCCATTAAAATCTCTGTATCTCATTCAGTGGTTTATGGTTTTGGTTTTAGAGAAAATGAGTATGTTTAGTGCTATCTCAGCTTAATCTGCTTCTGAACTTAAATCCGTATTCCCACTTAAGTAACTTTCAAACTCTGTTTAAAAATGCTAATAATCTCAATATTTTGCAGACACAGAAATCAGATTAGCAATAAATAAGAATGGTAGGTAATAATATGGAAAGGCTTCCGTTTTGCCCAATTTTTCCGTATCACTATGTTCAATTTGCAGCAGAAATGTAGGTATTTCCTGAATGATGACTGTTGTGTAACATCATTTGCTTATTGCAACATTTTGCGAGTTCAGTAACAACATTGCAATGCCTCCATTTGGCAATGCAAGGTTTGGAAATGCAGGGATTTGTGGGGCCCTTACTCTGTTGTATGTGAAACAGCCATCTTTACATCCAAGTCCATTTGAGGTGGTTGTCCATTTCCTGTTGATGACCACAGTACTTCCATATGACTGTGAAATGATCTCGGAGCTCTGTCTATTTTGTTGCTTATATGAATCTTTTGTGACAACTTAAACATGTGTTCGAGTGCCTATATTGGCTAAATCAGACTGTCAATCTAAGTAACTGTAGCACCGCATCTCTGGCCTCCTAATTTGAAATTCTGTGATTTATTACACTGAAAATTCATTGTTTTGCAAATTCTACATATGAATGAAATAATTCCTTGCATTGAGATACCAAAATAAGCTGGAATTGTCTTTCCTTTTCCATCACGGTGCCAAGGGAATACAACATACTTACCGACTATGGTAATACAAAAGAAAATACCACCTTCAGTTTTGTGATCAGGAATCTGCTTAGGCTTTGTGAGGTAACATCTGTTATTTTAACTGCTCACTCTTAATGCTGTAATACCTGCAAAGAGTTCCTTAATTTTTATTGCCCCATGAGTTGCAACTTTATGTAATACAGCAAGTTTTCTTGGAGACTCTGTATCATAATGGAAATGTATATGTGGGAGGAGGGGGTTTGTTCCCATAAAACATAACACATCATATTAGTTCTTTATATGCCCAAATAATGCAAATATCTTCTGATCATTGTAGTCAGCTGAGAAGACAGTCTCCAAATAGATGTTCCTATTTCTTCAGGACCTTAAAGCAGATGTTGCAATTCTTTATTTAAAATTTGCAGGAATCATACATCTGAATGTAGTCATGATCAAATATGCCTTAACAAAATGTGAGAATGGATTTCTCACACTCTCCCTCCCTCTGTCTGTCTTTGCTTGCTTCATTTCCTCTGCTTAATAGTAAATATATCTTCAAAAATCCCAGGAGAGAAAAATTATATTTCTCCTATGACTCTTAAATCACAAGTGTGGTTTTATTTAGTGGAACTGAAGGAAGGGCATTTGTATGATTTTCATCACTTTCCTTTTCTCTTTTTAAATGAAAGAAATGTCCTTTTTTTTCATTTTAGGTCATGTCTCTTTCAAGCATTTTAGTTTGTTAAAACTTTCAAGGTTATCTTACTATTCGCTTACCACACCCAAGATTGCCACCAGTTCTCTATTACCATTGTTATCTCAAGGACAGCCCCAAACACTTTTCAATGCCTACAGTTACCGTACAGGAGGTGAAACTATTAATGCTACTTTACAAAGGACTGGTTTTGTTTCATCTACAATAATGTGCAGAATTATGACCAGCTCTATTAGAATTAGAATGGAATGAAGGCACAGAAAAACTGATTTGTGTGAGAAGAGACTGGAAAGGTTGGCTTGATTAGCCTATGAAAACAAAGACTGAAAGACGATGTCCTCTCTGTTTATAAACACATACAGAATGGGAATAAAAGCATCATTCTAAAGGGCTAGAGAACAAGCTTGACACAAAAAACAAATTACTTCAAATTGTCCGTGGGCAAACTCAGGTCAGAAGTTGGTAAAAGGTTTCTAATTACCAGGCATCAGAGTCCGAAAAAAACTCCTTCCTTGAGGAACGTATGAAAAAAACCTCCAAACTGTTTTAAAAAGACCAGTTTATAGAAAAAGATCTAACAGGTTTGCCCATCATAGCACATGAGAGGACTGGGGGATCTACAAGGTCATATTCAAAGGCTACTTTCTGATGAGTACATTTTTCGTAGGAGAGGACTGGTCCTTGGCCCATGTATTCAACATTGTTCCATTGTGTTTCACCCTATTGCCCTCCACCATGAAGAAGAGCATAGAGCATAACTATGTTTTAAGCTTGAGCAGTTAGTTCAGGTCTTAAAATCGTAGCTCGGTTCCAGGAGTTCACATAAATCTACCTTTTCATATGAATAATGATTAATGGTAGCACTAGAGCTTCATTTGAACCCTTTTGCAATGGGTTAGTGGATCCAGTGGCACCTTCTTTGGAACAGATGGGCAACCAAGCTGCCAGCTCTTGGCATAATGAGAGCTAATGGACAGACAGACTGAACCCTGCTTTCTCCAAACTCTTGGATTTTTTTTTCTCTGTGAAACCTAAAAATGGATTTCTCCTTGTCCTATCAGGTTTTATTCAGCCTCCTTCCCAGAGCCAAGAAACCTAAGGGAGATATAATGGAGCAAGTGATCATGCAGTTCAAGATCTTCCTTTACTTGTCTTGGAGCTTCATCTAGTTATGCCTTTCCCTCAGTTCCTCCTCTTTGGAAAGTGCTGAGAAATTCAAGAAGGGCACAGGGCAAATGTGCTATGGCATGGGCAGTGGCAGCCCCAAGGCCCCAAGGGGGTGTGCAGTGTCCACCCATTCCTGCTCTGCCCTCTGCTCACTGCTGCTGGCTTTTGGAGGAGGAAGACACGCTCTCCTCTCTGAGTGTCGTGAATTTATGTGATGAAGCCCTGGCATGCGCTGAAAAACAGGGCAAGTCCACTATATTATAAATACTGGAATCATCCTCTTGGCCCAAAATTAAGATGTTTCCATAAGAAATGGTATTGCTGCCTTTCTTTGGTGCTTATTACGGGAGCATGTAAATAAATTATTTCCCTCCATGTCTCTCACTACTGGTACAATTACCCTATGGTGAACAGTAAGTCTCTGCCCAGGCTGCTTATCTTAAAATAATGGGACAAATCTGAACGGCAATATATATTAGGTGTCCGCTCTGGCTTCCCACTGGAGTCCCTGTCTTGTATATCAAGATGATCCTCTTCAGTTCCCTTTTCCTAATTCATCTCCAAAGAGTTATTAGTTTAAAACAGCATTTATTTCCTTATTTATTTTCCTATTCAGGTGAAACATACGTCTAATTTTATCCTTGTCGCATTTGTGATAGGACAGTCTCCCCTTCATTCCAAGTTCAAACCAATAAAAGAAAGGCTTGGAGCTATATATATTGAACTTCTAATGTAAAGAAAAAAAAACAACCCCACACAACCTAGCCTAAATTTATACAGGTGCCAACTCAGTTCAACTTGGCCAACTTTCTAATTTTTTTTGACATTTGATGCTTGTGTAACAGATCATCTGCCATCCTTTTTATCATTACACTGTATCTTTCTTTGAAGTGCAAATTAAAATTGTTTCCTCTCATACAATAGTTGCTTTATATAGTTTTCTTAAGTCAGATCCAAAATTCAAGAATGAGAGATGATATTGGAGAGTCGTTATATAAAAGGCTTGTCACTCAGTCAATACCAAGTATTTAAAAAATGACAAAGAAATACATAGCAAATGACTAATGGTGAATTAGGGTTTGCATGGCATTACTTTGTTGTTAAACTAAAACCTGAATTTATGATATAATCAGTGGAATTCACAGCATTTAAAATAATAGCTGTCATTAATCTGTAGATGTATATATTTCCTTGGCAACCCTACAAAAATATCTTTGGTGTTTGGATTCTGTTGTTATTTCTCAGGTGATGTATTAAAATATGAGGTAGTAACCTAAAGGTTAAAATGAGAACATTCTATTTAAAAGGCACCAAAAAATGCTGACTACAGAAAACATAAATATACTTTTAAGGCAGAAGAGATAAATTTTTGAGGAACTGAAAGTCAAAATCTCTTTTGAAGTAGTATTTGGCAGTATAATGTGGCCATGCACGTATCTATTTTTACAATATTAGAACGAGTCTAATAATTTTGGTTTTACAGTTTAGGCATGATGTATAATGAAACTAGGAAAACTTCTTTTTAAATCCTCTCAGAAAAGATATGATTTAAAATCAAGATAAGAAGTTGCTTGAGCTCTCCTTTTTGATTATAATGAAAGTATTTTAAAAACATGATATATGTTTTGCTAAAACAGCATTTTTTTTTTTTTTTTTTTTTTTTNTTTTTTTTTTTTTTTTTTTTTACCTTGCAGCTAGTGAAATTTTACAGGCTAAATGAAAAGACGGCATCTTAAGCTGAGATAAACCATTATCTGTGGTACATTAAGAATTAATCGACCGGCAATGCAAGATATTACACTGGACACAGCTGATGCTATGTGTTATTTCTCTTTGCAGAAAAATCAATAATTCATAAAGAACACTAATAACAGATGAATTCAGAAACTATGATAATCTGTGAAGGCGAATAAAATACTTTTATGGTAGTCAAGAGAGTAGAAGTTAAAATTTACATCCTACATGTTTTTCTTCCAAAATGTAAAGGAAATAAACAAATACCGGTATGTGCAAAGAAGTTGCTTCAAAATAACAGAAAGATATTATACTGAAACTGCAAAAAAATTCCAAAATAACTGGGATAGCTGTCTTAACATAGACAGCTCTTGTTGTCTCTCTTGTTATAGAGTGCTGCTTTTTCCAAAAGCTTGGCTTCCTTTCCAATAGAAAGATTCCATAGTTTGGGATCAAGTCTATCTCCTGGTGTCTCCTAAGCTCTTGAATATGATTACAGATCAGAAGGCTAAAGACAGAAAAAAGATGATGACATTTCATTACACAAAACAGGTATAACAAAATAGATGTTCTATATCCTTTGAAAAATGAAAAGCTATAAATACACAAATGAGAATCAAAAATAACTATGGCTTTATGAAAGGGGATGTTAAATTCAGGCTGCTAATAGGAGTTCCTTGAGCACCTCCCTTCCTGGGGGCATATCCACAATTTTAAATGTCTAGAAAGTTTGAGGCCTCAGCCTCTGTAATTAAGACAGGTTATTAACAAACAGTTCAGGATGATGAAAAATTGATCCCAGTTAAAAAGACGGAACAAATTTTAGATTGTTTCTACTATTTAACAGAAAAATACAGATGCAGAATTAATTTGAAAGCAACCAGCTGGCTCTATTTGAGTCCTCAGAAAAAAAAAACCAAACATGTTTAACTAAAGTTCAAGTTCTTATGTGAAGGTTGGAGTCAGTTGTTGTTGCATGTGAGCCCATGCTTCTCTTACTCCACATTCCCTGAGGGACTCATCATTCAGTGGCGTAAAAAAGCTTATTCCCGAGCTGCAGGAATTTATGCTATGTAAAGAACTGTTTTTCTGATTTCCCTAACCTATCTTAGAGTTACTATTTTACGCTTAATATTTCACATATTGATGTATTTACTTTGTTATTTTTTCTTTAAAGTGTGTGTCTGTAGAGCCGAGTGTTCTGTTGTAAGCCTTAATAGGTACCCTATGGAATAAAAATTTACTTTCAAATTAGGTCTTGCTATAAACAAGCACATTCAAACCTAGAATGATCTTATGCATTTTCTTTGCCCTTTTGGTAAATGATGTTTGCTATACTTGCACATTGTTTATAGGTTCTTGATATTCTGTTTCTAGGAAATGAACACTTAAGGCCTGAAAAATTATCTCTACCTTCACAGCTCCTAAGTAATGCTACACTCAGAAATACATCATGGTATGACTTCCTACTGATTTACGCATTATCTGTCAAGGATGCTGTGAAACACTTTTTAAATAAAAGATCAGAAGGGGTACAAGGAGAGGCAAAGAAAATCCCAAATGAAATAACTAGGTTGAATTACATCTACAAATATTTGGTGAAGTTTGGGCACAGTACACTTTAAACTTTTGCAGCAGAGGGTGGTATGTCACTTGTTTTAATGAGCACGCACACATTGTTTTTGAGGCTATGGCAGAGCTTGACAATAGCTGTGTATCAATCACAGGCCTCTTGGTCCACTCAGTTTATTTTTTCTTCCTAATCTAGTGGTCACTGAATTTTAACTCTCATGCATATTCTCTCCCTTGCCTTATATTTCAGGAAATAAATGATGTGGATGTGCAGGAGCTGGTGAGAAGGTCAATTGGAAGGTTAACAATTATTCGACAGACGTTTCCAGTTCCCCAAAACATAAGTCAGCGCTGTTTCCGTGGCAACCACAGAATATCTTCATCACTGTGTGATCCGAAGGACCCTTTCTCCCAAAGCATGGAGGTAGTTCATATACTAGTCTATCCCCACCTGGGAACTGTCTTTCTAGATAAGTTCTAAGTTTTTCCCCAGGGGCTTAGTGTAACCTAATGTTATTTTTCATGTCTTTTCTGACGTGTAGCTTAATGGCTTATGGCATGACAAGGAAATACTTGGGTTAGGGTGGGTGAATGTGGCCGATGGAGAACGACAACTGGCCTGCTCCACAGTAATAGAGATAAACATCCAAAAAAGCCACCTGATCTCCAAGTAGTGGGGTATTCATTTTGTTGC
This sequence comes from Cephalopterus ornatus, assembly GCA_013396775.1. Classification (NCBI taxonomy): domain Eukaryota; kingdom Metazoa; phylum Chordata; class Aves; order Passeriformes; family Cotingidae; genus Cephalopterus; species Cephalopterus ornatus. The sequence goes on from VZRE01000501.1 coordinate 1,361,072, forward strand.
CCTGCTAAATTTTAATTTTTGTCATCTCACCAAGAAGAATTTGCTCCCTGTAGTCAATGTCTCCTGAGCTGCTGTGCTTCTCTAAGCCCCAAATACGTAGTCAACAGGAAAGTCTTCCTGGGGATCACCCATGTCATCTGTTTTAAGTGTCTTAGTGTGTACATCTAAATCTAAGTTCCAAAGAGGCCTTATTTTCAGGGTTGTTAATCACAAATTACAATTAATTGTACCACAATTGTATCAATTAATTACCACATGAATTCAGCAACAGGATCATGGTCACTGTCCTGCTGAGTTCACATAGTTTTTCCAAGAAAAATTCCTCTGTCTCTCTCATTAGGCTTCATCATGACAATGCTACGGGAAATCGGGAGTGTGAAATTGGCTTAACATGTTGATTTTACTTTTGTTTTTTGGTTTTTTTCTGTGTTCATTTTTGTAGCTGTGGAACGATGACTGCACATTATTGTTTTTAGCAGTGGAGGAAGAGTGAGAGAAAACAATGGGGAAAAAATAGGGAGGTTTTGAAGAGTCTTTGCTTAGAATGAAAATGTGTAAGTGGAAAAGGAGAAGTGTGGATAGTCTTGCCCTGTTCCAGATTAGCCGTAGGAGCCTTTGTCTCACTAATTATGGACAAAACAGCCAGTAAGCAATAATTGATGACATGAAAAACTTTGGCTGTAGCACACTGTACGGTGTTCCTAGAAGGGTTCTTAAAATAAACAGGGCTGTGTAAGGTCCATAGATGCATTGGGTATCTCTAGAGAATATTTAGGGAGTGCAAAAATCCCTTAGGCTGTGCTATTCTGTTATGGCAGCATGGTCCTAAGGGGAACTTGGGTAGTCTACAGACAATGTGTAAAAGCTGAGGGTGTGATTACATGCAGGCACTAGAGGTGGCAAAGAGCAGTTTTCATGAACAATTACTAACTACAGCAAGGCAGAAAACAAAAATCAGGTATTGATGGGAAGCTTCATATTTTGATTTATCTTTCTCTTCATTTTCATTTTCACTTTAACAGTTGACTGACTCAAGAAAAGATAAGTTCAAGAAATCAAAATTCATTCTCTACAAATTGGCAAATTCCATTTAATGTGTTAGATAGGATCCCATGTCTTAACCCAAGCTTCATGATCAACGTATAACTTGGAGAGCTATAATATTTCTATTGAAAGGTTTCATAACATTTCGGGTCAAAGAAATGATGGCAGCGTTACTGGCTTAACTGTTCACAAAAAGCAGTTATCTTGCTTTTTTCATCCTTTCCCCGAGATGGCTGTACTTCATATTTAGCTGAGTGAGACAACATTAGAAACTGAAAGGAAGGAAAACTCTGACACAGTTTCCCCTGTGTCTTCATATGATGCACAGACCTTTGAGTAGCTGTGGGGTTTGTTTGCTGCTTCTTTGTTCTACCCAACAATATTATAAATTAGTTTCTAATCCAGTGGGGAGTTGGAACAGTTTAGAAATTGAAATTACTAATGCTCTTTTTTTTTATGACATTGAAGTGTGACTAATCAGAAACATTCTCTGGAAATTATAAGGGTGGATTTTTTGATTTATTTTTTTCTGAATTACTCCCCCTAAAGTCTGTGTGAATAATTAATTTTTTTCAACATCTTTACTAAAACACTGAAAAATATTTTGGTGAAGATGCCTCACTGTGTCTCTGGAATTTTTCTAGTTGAAACAACTTATATAAATTTTTATCATTTTGGAGGCATGAAGTTAAATCTGGATTCACAGAAGTATTTAGTACCGTAACCTTTTTGTCTAAAACTATGTGCAGTATCATAGGTATGCATGAAATGACCACTGTTAATCCAGATTAACCACTCATCCCTAATCTGATTGCTAAATACCTTTCTTCTATGCTCTGGAACACAAAATCACATCTGAATTTTGAATTACGTCAACAGAAGGTTGTGCAGTTAAATACTTCTTGGTAATGCGAGTGTCCCTCATCTCGTCTAAGAGACTTGGAATAAATAAAGGATCAGTAAAGGATATGAAGCAATGCATTAAATGCCCCAGTAAATTTACGTGGGAAATTATTAAAGATGTAAAGTGACTTTAAATTACAACCCTGCTTTGTTCATCAAGACAGTTACTAATGAAGCATACTTCTGGTAGTGACAGGGAAAGGTGATTTTGAGAAACAAGAATTAATTGTAGTGTCTTTATCATTGCATTATCAATGATTGATTGCTGTAAGTGTTAAGCTGAACTATTAGTGAAGGAATAACAATGCTAAATAATTGCTGAACTCTGTCCTCCTGAGCCCTGTTAATACTTGATGAAGGCTCAGCTATATAACTCTTAGATTAGTGAGTGCATCCTTCCTCATAAACTGTGACAATTGTCTTCTATTCCCATGGTAGTAGGTTACAGAAGCTACCTTGAAAGCAATGTCAATTTGTTGGGAAATGATGACTTGGCATCTGAAGCCCTTCATGTACCAATTTAGTCTCATTAGTGACCTTATTGCTTCTCTCTCCCGAAGTGGTGTGGGGATGTTTTTTTCCCTTTGGCAAAGGCTTATACAAAAAATCCTTGCCTCACTGCACAGTGATAATTCCTTCCCTCCCCATTCCAGAAAATGTCTCTCTAGAGCTGACTTCATTGGAGAAATACAGTTTTAGCTGAAATGCTTTGAATTCTTCGTAGGTTTACAATATACAGGCAAATCATCCAAGTTGTTTTAAAAGTGCTTGATTAATCTGAACCCAGATCCTCAATCCGTGTATTTAAGACCTGTCATGCACAGTGATGCCTGGCCTATGCATCTGCAGATGCAAAGTAGATTTGTTCCTGGGTGAATACCGAAATGGAAATGTTCATAGCCACTGGAGTTACTGGAGAAGCCCAAGTAAGAATAAAGCAGTGTCTTCCAGAAAGATGGAATGAAGGGTCATTATCATTTAAATAAAAAGGGCAATAAGGATCAAAGGTCCAGTGCATCTGTGGTACGAACAATGTAGAGTTGTAAAGGTAATAGAGGATTCTGGGAGTTTATCAGAAGGGAAAGCAGCAGATCTCCTTAGATTAGATCTCCTTTGACAAAATATGGAAGGCAAAAAGTCTCAAGTAATTCTGGCCAGGTAAGGAGAAAAACTCCTTCTTTCCTGGATGCTCAGCAGGGAAGGAATCTGTCACATAACCCTCCTGGGAACAGTATAGAGCAGGTTGTGGATGACACAAGCAAAGCCAGAATAAAGATGGAATTTACGAAAGAAAATAAAAATGTAAAAGTAGGTTATATGGAAAAGAGTAATTAGGCAGGAAGACAGTTGGTTTTTTTCCTTGTTTTTTTTTCCCTCCTTTTTTTTAAGGTGGTGTGTGGATTTGCCAGTCAGTGTCCCAGATGTTCAGCATTATTGTGCTTGCTTGCCATATAGCCCCTCCCAACAGCTGTGAGACTTTCCCAGTCTTTGGATATATTTAAGCAGCAGAATAGGGGCATTCTCCACAAAGTTGATGTATTTTCTATAGTAAGCTTCCTTCTGCTAAAAGATTTTGAACACACTATCTGTATCTGTGTAAAAAACCTTTACAGAGAGCAGTCAGCATATTCCACAAATCTGAGGAAATGTTTTTTGGCTTGTCTGTGACTGATGGAGAAAAAAATGCAGCAGCCTTGCCTCAGTTAGCAAATTGCCATTGGCTAATTTGTTGTCAGGCACTAGGAATGCTCTACAGACCCCATTATCAGGCAGCTGAGGAAACTGAGTTTCCCTCAATAACTTCAAATGACCAATAGGTTATCTAAAAATAATATTCCCAAAGGTTCTTTTCATTTCTGAACATAATTTTTCTTCAAGAGAACCTCCGTTCAGGACAGCTGAGGTTTTTGTTTTGTTTTTTTTAATGATACTGTCAGTAACTTAAATGTTCCTGCCATTTGAGGACAGAAAAGACTGGTATAAGGCTATATTGTAAATTACTTATTTCAGAAGTGCTCATGAATTCTGAGCTTCTGTTCTTTCACATTTAATTGTATCTTTCACATCTGACTTTGTACTGTGAGCATTTATAAGAACGTATATAGAAATAGTACATGGGTGAGTGGAACTGGCACACAAGTGATATCTTTTCTTGAGTTCAACTGTTCTGTCTTTGATCCCAAACTGGAACTTCCTTGCACTGTGTGCATGTAACTATGCTCGCAGTGAAACATATACGCATTTACTGTGTTAGAGTTTTATCCTGTGAGGAATTAGTAGCCATTGCCAAGTACTTCAACAGGAAACACTATAAATTGCAAAATCTACATGCAATTGCACTCTGCACACTGACAAAAAAGATTTCACTGAGTTGTATTTTGTGCCAGAAATTGCCTCAATCAGAATTGACTACAAAAATCAGGAGCGAAAAACACAATGAAATGATTTATTTTAAATTTTCAGAGTTTCTGCTTTTCAAAAGAACAAAACAGCCTTGGAGATAATTTAATGGTGTCCAAATATCTGGTGGCTGAAAAATTGAAATCTCTAAGCAACTGGTTAAAAATAAAAGAAAGTCTGTTTACGTTCAGGAGTAGGGCTTTAAATCTGGCAAGTGGAGCTGTGCCAGTGATTGGGCTGCCTGTGCTTCTCGTGTTTGTAGCTGGTTGCTGCAAATCACTTGCAGCATTACAGCCCCTAGATACAGATTGTACCAGAGCCCAAAGGTATGACATTTTGACTCTTACAGATTCTTCTTAATACCAAATAAGGTGTTTAATTACCAGAGGAGTATGGGTGAGGCAAAAGAAATGATAAATCCTGGCTGCTAGCAGGAGGCTGCAAATAAAAATGCTAATACTTCCTTTTTCATCTCCTTACAGATTTCAAACCTGTATATATATGACACTGTCCTCCTGCTGGCAAATGCCTTTCATAAGAAGCTGGAGGACAGGAAGTGGCACAGCATGGCCAGCCTCACCTGCATCAGGAAGAACTCTAAACCCTGGCAAGGAGGACGATCGATGTTGGAAACCATCAAGAAGGTACCTTTTCGCTGTATTTTCTCATCTTCGATTTCTAAAATACTTCCATTAGGCAGTATTTCCTGCTGGGGTGCATATTACTCTTGTCAGTGCCAGCAGTATAGTTTTTATATTTTCACAGTTCCTGACTGAAAGTAGTCTTTGTTTGGTTTTGGCTGCTTGGTGGTTATTTGTTTTTTTCTGTGTCATAAATAATCATATTGAAATAAATGCAGTGAGTTTGTTTACCAAAACGACCGAACCAGTAGGATGTTCAAACAAGAAAAAGTGTCACAGATGAAAAAGAGTCACTGTTGAAAAAGTGTCACAGGTTAGGAAGAAGAGCAAATAAATTTACTATTTGTAGAAGAAGAAAGAAAAAATTGCAGAATTACACTTGGACAACGTTCTGTGGAATTCACTGTTGTGCTGCTTTTGACATTACTATAGTGAAATCACAGAAAAGAGAGTGAGGAAAACCTTATGTAGGCTATATCTTGCCATTGCAGAACTGTTCCTGTAACCGTCTCTACAGTGCTTTATCCAATGTCAAACTCTCACTGCTTCCCTATTATTATTATTTCATACCTTAATCATGCTCATTGCCCAAGATGCTTTTCCCGTTCTTCAGTTCTTAAAGATAATTGTTCTTAATTATTTCCCTTTCTTCATGATGTTTACAGCCTCCACATATTTACAGACAAATATCACAGCCTTCCAGGTCAGTATTTAGTCAATATACACAGGCTCATAGTTTACCCTTCTCTCTAAGTTATTCACCTCATTCTCCTTATGTTATTGATGTCTTTCATAAAACTGCTTTCTCATTTATCTGCACGTACTTCCTGGTAATGTATACTTTAAAATGCTCACAGTGCCAACATTGTAAATACAAAAAACCCGGGACAGTGGAAAAAAAAAAAAATGAAAAATTTATGCCTTATTTATGGCTTTCACTAAAGGACATAAAAGTAATGTAAAATATAATGTTGTCTCAAAAAGTTGCCGTTCTGCATTAGGTATTTAGCTAAACCAGAAATTATGATGATGCAGGCAAAATGTAAGGCTCCTTTGAGCACTGCTTATATTTTACCCAGTCCCAGTTTAATCTGCATTAACTCCAAAATAACAGTTCAAAGCTTTCTTCGGTGTCTGTTCCCAGTTTCCATTCTAACAGTTTGAAGTCATGAGACTGGAAGGATAATCCAGGACATGTTTCTTATTTCAGGGGCAGGATATGGCTTTAAGGGGCTCTAAACTATTGCTCTTAACCTATCAGAGCAATTTCAAATTCACATTTGGCAGTCCAGTGTGTTTCAAGCTATGTTTCAGCCAAGGCTGGTTCTCTTCTCAACTTGGATTTTGTAAATACTCTTGCACACTTTTTCATTAATAAAGGAAATGCTATTTCTACTTAAACAAATCCAAATATGATGCTTGAGCTGGAAAAGTCAAAATACCCACTTCCACTTTAGAATTAGAATTTATTATCTGAGCTGGAGTTTCAGGCAAAGTCTGGTAGCCCTGCTAGCATCTCTAAATTGAGGAGTACTGCACCATGGAAAGGGCTGCTGACTCTTTTGTATTATGATTATTTTCTTTGTTAAGGTGTTTATGGATGTGAGAGTGATCCTGTTCTCTTATATAGACATCCCACCATACTGTCTCTTTCCATCTGAAACAGTTTATTCCATTCTTTGCCACATCATCCTAGCTGTCCAGTTTATCTTTTTTCAGTTCTCATCTCCTAAAATGATGTGATTAATAAAACAAATTCCTTCTGTGACCTTTCACAGAAGAGCTGTACTGTGTTGAAGATTAACCCTGAAATATGAAAGGAAATGGCCAGGAGAAATATAAAAGTATTCAAGAAGGCAGGAGCAAGCGGAAATTCCAGAGTTGTTGTTAACTTGCTAAAAAATTAATCAAATGCCGAGGAAATTCCTGATATGTGCAGCTCACCACACTTGCATCCCTGTTGCTTTTGAGTTTCTCTGCTGCTTCAATGAGATGGCTTTGATAAGAAACTATTTTATTGGTGTAAATTGAATAACCAAAATACTCCTTACACTGCATTGTGCTGACGGAGATGAAGTTTAAGAAGTAACATGTTAAAATAGAAAGTAAAGATTTAATCCAAATGAAATACAGAAATTTCCTCTATGTGTGTATGTCAGTAGCATTTCAATCCGTAGGCAGAGGAAAGCTAAAGATTGCATCTGAGAGCTGGAATTGCACAAAAGTCGGAATCCTCCTTTAGTTTTGTGGCCTACTTTACCTTTTCTTTCACTACAGCACTTATGTAGAAGAACTGCAGGATCACAGTTGTGTACTTTTGAAATTAAAAATTTGGCATTGAGGAATGCCTGATGAGGTATCAGAAAAACAGTGAAATTAAAAAGTAATGAAGGGAAAAGTAAAAAACACTTCTTGAGAATGCTTCAATTTTTCATGTTGCCTTTTTCTTTATGCATCTTTTTTCTCCTGTCATCCTGGAGAATCCTCTAAAACCTACTGAAATACAGGAGTTTTTTCTCAAAAACATACCAGTTTCCCTTAATCCTGAAAGAAAATGGGAAAAAGTTACCAATTTCTGAATAAAAAGTTCTGCATTTTCATTTTGAAATTACCACTGTTTCAAAGGTGTGTATAATGGAATTTAATAAGAAGAAACTCATATAGTTCAGGATGAAGATACATTCTGAAATTTCTTAAATACTTCTTGGAAAAAGATCTTCTATCCTGTGCACAACCTTAATTCTCCCTTCATGATGATCTGTATTGTAGAACTGAAATCACCATCTTGTCTCAGATTGTCCCTCATCTCAGTGTAGTTTCTCTGGGAGTCAAATTGTAGTCAAATATGCTAGTGGAAGGGAAAAATAGTAAGGAAGAGTTGTCTGATTCCAGCCTGCCTGTCTTAGGAGAGGACCGGCAACTGAAGTAGTTGTTCTCCTGGCAGCAGCAAAGCAGAAGCACCACTGAGATTTTGCTACTAAAAACAAGCAGGAAAAAGCTAGTTCTAGAGGAAGCTTCTATAGAAGAAGTATCTGTCTTTTAGATTTCAAGATCCAGAAACAGGAACATCTGGCAGTGGGAAACAGCTGCAGAGGGAAATCTTTCTTTAATTTCTGGAGGGGGAAATAAGAAAAGAGTTGGGAAATCTTTATAAAGCTACACACTGAAGAAGTAAGAGAAAGGGATGCTGATGTTCTACCTGCAGCAGCAGTTGTTAAAACTAAATAAACTGGTTTCTTTATGGTAGCTCTGTATGAGCTAGTAGAAGAGAGTAGGAAATAAGAGGCAATTAGAGTTTCAAACATTTCTTGAAATGGCAGAATAGCTGTCTAAATCATTCCTTATTGTCATTTGTGACTTTTCACTGTTGAACATTTGAGTCATGTATCGCTATTTCTACAAACAACTCCAAAAGCTGTTTTTTTCTGTGTGAATTCAGCTGATTGGACAAAGCCTAAAGAAAACATTTTAAGCCCACTACAATTATTTAAATCTAATATCTGTTTCTACGCATTCTGGAATGAAATAAATAGTTAAATTCATCAGGAAACACAATCCTTCTAATGAATTTGGCCAGCTTTAGCAATTGGTTTAAATTCACTTCTGTAATACAAACTATCCCCAAGCACATGCTCACTTGTTTATTTCTCGGTAAAGCTATTTCACAGTCATAGAAATAGACATCACTAGAAAATAATTCTACTGTTGGAAAAATTAATCTTCCTGAATAGCCTGAGAATATATGTAAGTAGGATTATATGGAAGAACAACTCAGGAAAATGACATCAAGTTTCTGCATATATCTTCTCTCACACATATGGGATCTCTTCCCAGTCACACTTGTTTAGCTCACTGACAAACAGCAAATTTTTACTGCTAGAAGCAACATACAGCCTATTCCTTTGTGGGAAACGAGCTGTACATTGTGGAGTTTCGTGAATCGTTGGAATTGTCAACCAGTTCTGGTCTCAGAAATGTTGTGACATTCAGTGGTGACTTGCAAAAAAGATTCCAAATTGTTTTTCAGGCAGTAGATTGGACTGTCTGTGCTAGCAGCTAAAAATGGTGTGTTGAGTTGAAAACTCAACAACCTTCTGAAGATCAGATTTTTTCAAGAATAAAATGTAAAACTCATATTTAATATTTATAGCATTTTTTCCTGCCTATAGCCACATTTTTTTATCCTTAATGCAAAGTAGCGACTGTCTGAGAATAACCATATGTTGAAAAAAAAGAGGAAGTTTGAATAGAAGCTATGAAAGCACATGCAATATTTTATAGCTGATGACTGGCAAGCTGACACTCCCAAGTGAGGTCCTGACTGCTAGGTAAATAGTGCTTTCTTCGGGGACTTACAGTATAGTAGTGCCTAAGCATATATAAACTGTAGTTTGTCTTGCCAGTCTAGATGGGACTCAAGTAGGCTTTAACTATATTGCCAAGCTTTATAACAGCTCTGCAAAGCCCAGAGCAGTGATCAGAAACGTAAGTATAACATTTTTGTCCTAACAACTGACATTTCACTGTTCAGTTTTATATGTGTCAAGAAACTGCATGGTTGCAGCTCAACCTTAGAGGAATTTGAGAAGGGAGATAACAAATGTGTCTTCATTTTCCCCAAAATAGCATTGTTTCTGTAAGTTAAATGGAATGAAAAATTTCTTTGACTCTTGCCCATTATCATAATTAACACTGAAATCACTTGGAAAAATGTCATCAAGAAGTTACTGGAACAGTAGCTGTCATACAGATGGTCATTTCCTCTGTGATGTCCTTCCACTATGCATTAGCAGAGGGATAAAACACATACCATAAATCAAGTAAGTGTTTCAGAGAGATCACGCTGTGAAAGACTGTGCATAAAAACTGGAGCAGCATCCTGAAAATCTTCCTAGGCTGTCCCACTCTATCAGCCCTAAGCAATAAACCAGATTTGGGTAAGCCCTGTAAAAAGGCTGTGTGGGACAATGAGGAGGAGAGAGGAATAACAGGATTGCATGGCCTACAGGTCCAACAAGTTAGGTCGCAGGTAGGGAGGAAAAATCAGGGCCTGCAAGAAATTTTCTGTAAATTCAGTATTGTTGTTGGCATTATATGGGTGTTTCTTCACTGTTTTGTCTTTCTGCCTCTGCTCTTCCCAAGCCAGGAGCATTCCCACCTAATCTGAGCTCTTATTACATGATTTGCAGATGTACAGTCTAGGAAAGGAAGCTCTGATCAAAGACACTCCTACGTGAGCAATTTTCAAAGAATGATAGAATTGCCAGAATCGATAGATTAGAAAAGATGTTGTTATGGTTACCACTGGATCCCAGACAAATAAAACTAACAAATTTACAGTTTGTATCTTGCCCCAACCATTGCAGCCATTTAAAAATATAGGTAAATAAACTTATAAAATGTTTTTGGATAAAGATTAAATTCCAAAATATGTTAGGTAAGTCTGTTAACCAGTGCTGTAAGAGGACATATCTTTCCAAAAGATTCTGTGTTTTCTTAAGAAATGGATTTGATTACTTCAAATGTAACTGAGGTGAAACGCTTCTTTAAATTATTTTTTCATAGTATTTTCTCAAATAAGGACAAAGATTATAGAATATAATAAAAAAGTTGACTAAAATTGTAAAGTGCTGTCTCAATTCTCAAAAAATCATTTACATTTTAGACATGATTCTATCTTCATGTTCCTTAAATTACTGAGACCACTCTCAATCTTGAAAATAAAGTCACTTTAATTTTCTAGATTGCAAATCCTATATTGTGTATTTCTATTTTCTATATTTTCCGCTGTACAAAGCATCTGTGTTAAGACATTGTAAATTTTTTTGTGAACATTTCCTTTCTTTCATCATTTTGTTCCAGAGTTTTCCTTTCCTTTTTCCAGGTCCTGCTTGTGGCTCACTTGAAATCATGGTGCTGCTTAGATGGTCTATAACAGTTTAATTAATTTTCATACCTTACCTACCTAAGACAACCCACAGTCTGGGGGGGAAAATAGGAAGTAATGTAGGAAATATTAAATATAACATAACAAAATCAGTGTCTGGTAAGGAGTTAGAGGGGTGTAGGACTGGGAATAGGTGTATATATGCTGTCAGGGAGGGCAGGTCAGCCAGATGGAAGCTTTAAGCAGTTAGCTGGGCATCCTAAGTCTTGCAGGTCTGTGCTGCTTTGCAGGCATTTTGACATCACATGTTCCATGAAATTCTGCTTTAATTAATCAAAAAGCCAGATAAGACCATATGAGCAGGAGGGTATGTGGAACAGCTTTTTCCTTCTGGTTCACAAGTAGGATGAAGTCAAATTTAAGTTAGCAGGAAACGTTTATATTTGTTAAAAGCAGTTATTTACCAAAGCATATGTTCAAGTAATTTTGCAGGTAAACAAAAGCTCACTCTTTCTTTACTCTGAACCAGACAGAGGTGTGCTAACCCAATCTAAAAGCCACGAAGATGTGGTTATAACAGGATTTGCTCAAGATAATAAATAACCTGAGTGTCACGCTAACCACAGCAACGTGTCAAAATTGCCTGGTTTGTTCTCAATAATGATGAAATGACCTAGAGTCTTCCTGCAAAATACTGTGCAGATATACCCTTAATTAGGATCTTGGGGTGGTTTTCCTTTCTTTTAAAAATATTTTTGTTCTAGTAAGTAATAAAAAAAGTAAGTATTATAGAAAATATTTTTTCAAAAGTGTTAAAAATTTACATACACAAGGTATTGTCTTGGTTTTAACTGTAAATGGCATTTCATGAAATACTTCTGTATTATTTCCTGCTAATACTAGCCTCTAGTAAATTTTAAAGGTATTATCTCAATATTCAATTTCATTATGTTTGTTATAATCATAGTAGTGTTTTATTAAAGGATGACAACATTTTATTAGTTCATAGCAATCTGCAATGGAGATGCAAATTTTATATTCCTTCCTGGATTTTCTCCAAACAGAAGATACAAGAATAGAGCTTTCAAAATCATGTTTCAGCAAGGCTCATGGTCTTAGCTAGGTAGCTTATATTGCAAGTTTTCCAGTTTAAATAATAAAGCTCTTAGGTGAAACATCAGTCAATCACAACTACAAAATTCTTGCCTTATGTTTTGGGGAAAAGCTATAAATTTCATGTGCTTTTACACCAGAGGCAGATATTTTTTTGTACATACTTAAAATATTGTTCACAGTTTTTGAGGGAGAGGGTTAAACATCTAAGTTTCCCTGAATCTGTAAACTGAAGAAATTTTGAATGGGTAAAGGTTTTCATTACAGACATTTCACGTAGTTCTGTTGATTTTACAGTTCAGGTCATCACAGTTCTTATACAAAGATGAAATGTATGTCATGTTGAATTAACTCTGGAATATATTTTGAGTATGCCTGTGGTGTGTATAGCCCTTTCAACTCTAATTCTTTGTAGGAAATATTCACTGTTTCATCTTTACTATTTTAACCCCTTCCAGCTAAAATGTGAAAAAGTTAAAGCAAGCTTGAAAATATGCTGCATTTTTGCCCATGTCGTGTATTCTCAGTAGTAGAGAAGAGCTGTGGAGGAAAACAGAAAAGTTACTACATTCAGCTAGACAAACCCTTTGTCATTTGTGCAAATCGCATATGATGAGCTCAAAAAGCATGTAACTATACCTAAAACTCATCCTGACATTGTGTGGAAGTCCTTTATTTGGGAGAAGAAAGCAAAAATCAACAAAATTATTTTTTGTACAATTTCCTTGATATATCTATGTCTAGCTTTGCTTCCACTAAAATTAGTTGCAAAATTTTATGGTTTTTTATTTTTTGGAGATAGAGTGTCAATACACATATGCTGATGGGTCAAAGAACAAAAATTGGAGTGCAAATAATCTAAGAGTAAGACTACTGCTTGTATTGCATCTGCTTAACGTTGCTTAGTTTAATTCTTCTGTAAAGAAAAATGACACAGGAACAATTTAAACTTCAGAATTTTTAGAGAAACGTGATCTTTGGAAAACTATCCTAGTTCTGGTAGTTACCTGTGAATTCTGCATAGTTAGTGCATAAGAAACAAAAGGTTATTACAATTACCTGCTTGTGAGTTTTCATTCCATTCTCCTTTTTTTTTATCAATAGGGTGGAGTGAATGGCTTGACTGGAGAACTGGAATTTGCAGAAAATGGAGGGAATCCCAATGTGCATTTTGAAATTTTGGGGACAAATTATGGAGAAGATCTTGGCAGAGGAATCCGCAAGGTGAGGTTACTTATATTCAAACAAGAGATTATTTTTACTGATTTTTTAAAAACCTCTCTTGTGTTCTGTGTTAATAGAAAAGCGTTTGATGGCAGATAACATGGTGTTGTGTATAAGTCAAGGAGTAAGAAATTGGAGAAAAGGCTTGAACTTCGAGATACCTGTCTATCTTATTATTTCAAAGAGGCCTTGGAGTAGGTTGTGTTGATCAGGATGTCATTTGTAATGTGTTAAACTGCTGGTTGAATGTCCCAAAAGACCCATGAAAGCTGTTGTTTTGTAATCCTTGCAACCCATATCCAAAATAGTGAATTTTACATTGAATTGTGTTTAGAGCACACAGATGGGTCTCTGATACTTACAGTCAAAGTGGGTTCCTGCACCTGTTAGATGAATGAAATTCATGGGTATGGAAAGAGAAAATCTGTTGCAGCTTAGATAAAATTTCTGTGGTCTCTTCATTAAATAAGTACATGGTGTTTTAGTAGGAATTAACTTTTGCAGAAAAAGGTAATGTTGTGTATTCAGCTGCCAGACACAGTCCAAGTGCTTGGAATTAGATTATTACAGGGAATGGCATACATCTCCAGCAAAATTACTCTTTCTTGGTATTTGGGTTTTGCCAATCTAAAACTAAATTTAAGTTCTGTGTAAGAAATTATGGAAACAGGTCTCTATTTGCAATGCATATCCTTAACTTCGAACAACTGCTCATCTGATATGGCAAAAATCATATGGTACTTCATAGGTAAATAAAAGACTAATAGGATTTTCCAAGAACAGCTTTCCTTCAAAGACAGACTTCCTGAAAAATACCAAGATCTCTTCATTTAGTGTATCAGATCATATTGGAATTTATATGTGAGGAACCTGAAGTGATTGTCTGAAAGCGAATGCTAGAGTTTTCTTAATATTTGTAAACTGATTCCATGTGTCAGTGTCACTATATGATGAAGTACATCATTTGTCTGCCTACCTTCTGGAGTAACAGATAAGTGCCTTGAAAGAAGGAAGAGATAAATAAGTCTAAAGTGTCTTGAAACTGAAATTTCTTCTCTGCTATTCATTGGAATTGTAATTCTGTTACTGCTCTTTCATCTCTTGTCAGTACCCTAATGTACACGTGTACCCTGACAGATGCTTAGAAATTAGACAGAACTGGACCTTGCTGATATTTGGAGGTACTTCACAAAGTCTTTAGGAGATCAGAATGTTGGACCAGTCCTTATTCCCTTACCTAAGTTTTTCTTGGTTCAACATATTTTGACTTGATTTATTTTCTATGCTATGCATTGAGGGGCTATTTATTGGTTGACTTTGGCTGGGATTTTTTTTTACTTCAGGCCTGTCTGGGTGAGTGCCTGAGTGAAGCACTTAATTATGTCCATTCCCAAAAATATAGAAGAGAAAGAGAGACTCACAGAAAGGTCTTGGAAATATAGAAGTACAAGAAGACTTCCTAATTTTGCAAACTCTTTTCTGATGGTATAATTTGGAATTGTAGTGCTAATTTAAGCTGTGGTACAGTTTACTTTTTAAAAAGGTGTTAATGACCATGGCCACATGCAAGTTGTGCAAAACAATAGGATAGTAGAAACAGGCTTTTTGAACCTTCCTTGTTGACTCTTTATGATTGTTCAAGGACAAAGAGACATTCACTGTCTTTGTAAGGAAATAGATCTGAAGTCGATCAAAGACAACAGAGCAATCAAGTTTCTCAAGAGTTCAGATCCTGCTTGAAGTCAGTTCTCCTTATGTCCTAGAGTCATTTATATTTCTGCAAAGTTCACTTATATTAATAGGTAAGTATTCCTAGGATTCAAAAAAGCAAATAGTTTAGGATACACCAAGAATTCATGTTTATGTTTGCTTTATTTGGACAAATTACGCCGTGTATCTAGAAGAAACTGTCTTCAGGTCCCTACCCTCAACTTTCATGGGCTAAGGTCATACCTGGAAAGCAGTAGCAGAATTCATATGAAAGTTCATTGTGTAGGGCTCCGTCATCTAGCGACGAATTAGCAAATTCAGGATGGGATTTGCCTGAAATGGAAATTTTGCACCATTATGACTGTAAATGTTATCCATCACCTTGCAGACCATGGATCGCATAGTCTATAGTTGTTGCCAGATTCGGGTACTTGGAGTAATACATTCAGATTGCTGCCAGATACTGATTTTATTGACACCAATGGTATTACGGTCCCTTAGGAACTGAAGAAAAACTCTTGCTTTTACACATCATACTGTGGCTTGCATTTGTGCAGATGCAGTTATATTCAGTGGGAGACACGGGTGTATTTCTGACATTTCTGTGTTGGCATTTGTCTGTTGGTACTTGACATTTGAGTATGTATTCTTTGACATTTAAATTTCAGTGCAATACTTTTATCTATACTGTTGAAATAAAAGCTGCCATTCCTGTGAATAACCAGACAACAAACAAGTGAACAAAAGGGAGTTGATAGCTCAGAGTGGTGTCTTATATCTTAGTGGTGTAGAAAACAGCACCGCAGAAATAAAGTGGTTCTCATGTTTCTTTCAGTGCTCCTTGTAATTCAAAATGGGCTCATCCTCAAAGGCTCTGTGCTAAACCTTTTGAAGTTTAGAGGACTTTATTCCTGCTCCCACACTGGTTTTGCTATGACCCGTGGACATTTGAAGATATGGTGCATTTTGCTCTGCCTCCATATCCCTATTAGCATACACCCACCTCCTGTACATTTCTCTTCTCTTCTGAAAATGTTTTAGGTTCTTTCCTCCCAGTGGAGGAGTAAGATGGGGTTCTCACATCAATTACTCTCTGCACTTGGCTGTTCATGCCAAGGCTGCCTTTGCATTCCGGACACCTAGTGATGCCTTGGAGAAAGGACAGAGCCATGAGCATGCAGAAAAACAGGTAGCCTGAGTGGGGCACCTGGGTAACCTCAGACACTTTGAGCCCTCTGCATTTTTCCATTAGGATTATATGGTTCAGTTCTAACTCATTTTGATTTGATTATCTTTAGGAGGAAATGTTATCTGTTTTAATCCGAGGGACATCTGTAGCACAAAGCATTTCATGTGAACAGGGTTGAAGGCCTCTGCCCTAATGTCTCACATTGTTCCTCTCTACTTCTGCCAGTGCAAACGGCAGGATTTTCTCTGTGGAGTCAATGCATGCATGTTTTTATTTCACAGATTATTAAGGGTTATGTGCAACATTCCATAGTTGTGCTATTTGTTCAGAGTTGGGAAAGCTGTTTTGCATTTTTTGCTGTCATTCTGGTAAAATAATTGCTACTTCCACTTCATCTAAGAACACTTGTTGATCATAGTACTGGCATGTCTTTGTAATACACTATATAATTTTTTCCTTACATTTGCATCAGGGAACAGCATATGTTCCAAGCGTATATTTTCATCTTCAGGAGGTTGCTGTCTCTTCTTATAAAGTTAAAACTTATATTTTGCATCCTTTATCTCTTATTCCCTTTTGTTTCATTAGGTAAAAAGAGAAGTTATACAGCTCTTCTGACACTTAGTAACACCATTTAATAACCATGAGCACATAAAGTATTTCCTTCTTGGTTAAGCTTCTTGGTCAGCTACTTGAGGTAAATGATGGGTTCACCTGTTCCCTTTGTGATCACGATCAAAGGTAGAGCTGTGTAATGTGGTTTTAAAGATGTATACGTATCAGCACCTGATGCTTTAAGCTGTGATCTGTGTAGCTGTTTCTAAAGCTGACATGCAATTTATGATGTGACTGAAAGATATCCTTGCAATTTGCAGAGACATTATTGATGGCGTATTTTCTAGTGAGTTGAAAATAAATGTTGCGGTGTCTGACTGCCTTGCCTCTAGTGTTGATGGAAAAGATGGACCTGGCGCAGTACTAACATGATACTCTTTCTAAAGCAACTTTAAATACATAATCAGCCTGCTAGAAATGAAGTAAACTACTTAGTACTAAAGATGAAGAGGCAATTAAATACCTTGGTGAACTGAGATCTGCTGTTCCAGTTCAGCACAGTGCTTAAATTGTGCTGTAAGCCTGCTGAAGAGTATCATTTCCTTCCTTCATTTAGTGCTATGCGATAGATTAAGATACAGTGACTGATTCTTTATTTTCTGGTAGCTTCTGTAAATCTTTTGTAAAATTTCAGTGAAATTTAATTTGGCTGCAAAGTGTTGGGGCTTTGCATGTTATCACAATAAAACTAGTGTTAATAGAGAACTGTGCTTTACTTGAAATGTACTTCTGTTTAGCTTAAAAGTCAAACTAAATATGCATTCGAGTCTAATGGAAAATGAAAAAAGTCTCCATCCATGATTGTATTCCTGAATTTTAAAAAATTTAAAAATCTTAAAGAAATTACCTCTCTGCTTTTGAGTGGAGCATTTTCTTTACAATCTGAGGCTGCAGAAAGAAAGACAGACTGACTCAAAGTAATCCATAGAGAACCATTTGGAGAATTTGTCAGGTTTTGGACACTCTGATTCAGATGGGAGGGGAGTGAAATCTAAGTCCTGGTACTGGGCTGTCCAGCTGCCTGCCCTGACCCTGGGCTCTTTGTCTGAATGAGTGATTATTTCATTGTTCATAAGTGCAAAGTAAAGAAGCCAGAGATGAATTTGGTGGATGTTGCCCCAGGAATGTCGAAGACCAAGGTTAAAGTCCTCCTTCTAGTGATCACTGATAAATGCATAGCAGAGCTGTTGCTACTACAGTCAGTGTTATGAGCAACCCATTCCCCTTGAATTCTTCACCTGTGGAGCAGGATATCCACCAGGAATACAGGAGAGACAGGATCCAGGTGTATGAGCAAAATGACACAGAACTCAAACTTCAGACTAATGCCGACAAAGCCAAGGCAAGCATAGTGAAATAGAGACTTATTATCCCACCTACTTCTTGTTAGCAGCACAGTCAGACATGTCTCCTGAGCTCCAGTGGTTCTGGCATTTGGGCATAGCAGTACCTCTTGTAAAAAGTAAAATTAGTTTAGACTGTAAGACAAATGGGTGTCCAGATTTCCCAGTCTAGAATAATAAGGTTAAGTGTCTTTGTTAAAATTCAACTCAAATAAAGATACAGGTTTATCCAGTTTCCAGCACGCAGTTTGGATGATTCTTAGCAGTGACATTTACAGGGCTAGAGGAAGGATTTGAACCAAAAAAAATCTTTCCAGCCTCTGAGTAATTGCAGCACTCTGGAGTGAAGAGGAGCTTGTTCCTGCATTGGAAACAGTGTGGGGACAAAGGGAAAATGCAGGGTGGCAGAAGAGGAGAAAGTGAACCCTGGGGAGAAGAATTGATGTCAAACAGAAATTCCCCTTGGGACCTTGATGCTCTGTAGTATTTCTCTTCACAGTTTTATCAGGGATGAGCCCATCTCTCTTTTACTCAGAATATCCATTTCTGTCAAAACTGATAAGAATGTTCTTACTGAAAAATGTTTTCAGTGCATTGGGAACTGCCAATTTTGACTGAGTGCTTTCATCAGAGAGAGACAAATCTTTTTTATGCACTTTAAATTATATAGTTTCATGTTTTTTATTAATTTTGGTTCATCGGGAAAAGAGGTTGCATTTTACCCATCTCCTGTAGAAAATATAGTTGTCTTGACAGCAAAGAACAGGAGAAATATTTTCAACTTTCAAACCTATGTTTTTAATTTCCTTTAGTATCTTGTTATGACAATGGAAACTTTAGAAAGATCAGTCAAAAATTAATAATAATTTTTAAAAAAAAGCTGGAAATTATATCAGCAACTCCTGCTTTCTGTTGATGCTGCCAGGCAATTCTCTAACCACAAAGGCTCCTGTGTCATTATTCTGTGCTTCAAAATGGGCATAAGAGTGAAGAAAGATACAGAACTTCATTCCTTTCTTTTTTGCAGCAGAGATTTTCTGAAAAATTTTGAATAACAGAAAGAGCATGGTGCTTTTTAATATCTACATTGGGAAAGAAAATTTGGATTTGCATGTTGGTCGTGTTTATGTAGCATGCAAAACTTGATTTGTGTCCATTACATGTTTTTCCTTCATTTTTGGTTTCCTCTCTTCGTCTTGAACTATTTCAGTTGGCTCAAGTCAACCAGGCTCCAGGCTGAGGGGTTAGATCACTTTTGTTTTTCCGAACTTTGTATCAGCAAAACCCTTTGCAGTTTTCTGTATGATTGGTTGGGCCACTTTTGAAATACCTTTACTATGGTTATATGGCTTTTCCTTCTGCTTGAGTAGCTGTGAAATCCTTCTGGTGAACATGGATCTGCAGAACTGGCTGGCAAGTTGCGAATTTTTATCCTCAAGTGCTTCAGCTGAGCAAATTAGCTTTGTAACTGACTTCAGAGATCTGAAGTGCCTGGGAACTTTGAAGTGCCTCAAAACTGACATTTTGAATAATGTCAGAAGGAACTGTGTATGATTTAAGAATGGACTTAATGCTTCATTGACCTCTCAGGCAGTAATGCTTCTATGTGATTTTGGAAATCCCATTAGGGACTTCTCTTCACCTTTAAGAAAGTACTCAGCGGGTGCTGCTTCAAGAATGTGGTTCATCATCCTTGAAATTAATAAGATAAAACACTTTGCTTGTCTTGGAATTACTTGTTTTAAGGTGGACAGTATCAATGAGTTATAGGAACCTTTCAGAATTAAAGTTTTCAGTGCTTCTCTTTTGCTCTTTATAGCTGTCTTGTTTTCAGTCAAGGCTATCATCTGATGAAACTTGCTTCATTTCACAACTACTTCTAACTGGAACAAACATATATTTTACAGAAGTAAGACTAAGTAATAAATGTGTTTAACCCTCCATTAATCCAAAAGAAGGGGGGTATGTTGGTAATTAATCATAGGAAGAGGGAGATTATAACTACATCTTCAGGAAATCAAATATTTCCATCCAAATTTGGATGCAAATTGGATGTTCTAGTCAAAAATGCTTAGTAATTGGAAAACCATGTAGACAGGAGAGATGAATGGTAAAGACTGGAACTACTTCTTTAGACAGGAAGTATGAAGAGACAGTGGTATGGAATGAGTCATTTATTTTTAACTTTTGGTGGTCGTGAAGGGTATTGTTAGGTTCTCAGAATCCAAGGTTCAATGCACAGCCTTGGGAGAGCTAATACCTATCTAAGGTTTATAACGCAGATTTTAGTCCATAACACATGGAAGTAGATGTAGACAAATATAGAATAATAGAATTATTTAGGTTAGATAAGACCCTTAAGCTCATGAAATGCAATGCCAAGCCCACCAGCATTCTATGTCTCTAAGCAGCACACATACATACTTTTTGAACGCATCTAGAGATGGTGACTCCACCATCCCTGGGCAGCCTGTTCAGTGCTTGACCACCCTTTCAGTGAAGAAACCCCCATTTTGCTACAGCCTCATTTCAGGCAGTTGTAGAGAGTGCCAAGGTGCCCCCTGAGCCTCCTTTTCCCCAGGCTAAACAACCTCAGCTCCTCATAAGACTTGTGCTCCAGACCCTTCACCGCTGCTTGCCCATGTCTGGTCATGCTCCTGCACCACAATGTCTTTCTTGTATCGAGAGGCCAAGACTGAACCCAGGATTCAAGGTGCAGCCTCACCGATGTTGAGTACAGGGGGTTGATCACTGCTCTGGTTCTGCTGGCCCCAGTATTGTTAATACAGGCAAGGATGCTGTTTGCCTTCTTGGCAACCTAGGCCATTTCACAGGATTTGATTAATTGCCTTTTTCTTCAAGAACCACAAGCCAAGACTGACACAGTTATAAGGCCTGGTATGTCCTGTCAACAATGTCTCCCCACTATAATAAATCATAGAATTGTACAACAGCCCAGGTTGGTCTTCAATGAATTGTTTCACATTTTGTGAAGGGCTGCTCCTGGAAGACTGTGTGGTTTTTTTAGGCTGATAAATGTTGGATGAGCCCCTGTGGTACATCTGAAGGGCCTGAAATGGTCGTATTAATCAAAACTTTGCTGATACAAGTTTTAAAGCAGGCAGAACTACCTTCTTTTACAGTAAGATCTCTCTTTTCCAAGTTAGCCTATTAGCAGGAAAACACGAAAATGTTTCTTTTTAGACGCTGAATATTCATGAGTATCATAGAATCTGGTTGGAAAAGACCTCCAAGATCATC
>VZRE01000506.1:0-50510 GCA_013396775.1 Cephalopterus ornatus
CTGATGATGGTCTCAATCCCCTCATCTAAGAAAGTATTGAACAAAGAGAAGCTTGATTTGTTTGGGGTTTTTTTTTGTTGCTGTTGTTTAGATTTGGGGGGGTTTTGTTCCTTGTTGATGGTGGTGGAGTTTTGGGTTGGTTTGGGGGTTTTTTTTGAATAAAATCTTAGTCACAGGACCAGATTTAACCCAAGGAATAAACTGCAGCATATTAAGTGCTGCAAAAAGGAGTTGTAGAAAGTGACTCAATAATCCAAACACTCCAACACCAAAGCACTTACAGGTCAAAACCACCCTTTTGTCTTTCCCACAGAGGACCTTGAAGTCAAGGGCAAAAGCTTCTCCTGAACTTCCACAAACAAAGAAGGAGATAAAATCAATGATATTTAGAATCATGTAGCCAATGTCTTGCAGTTTCTTTCCACTTCACTCCCATCTCTCAGGCACTGAATTTTACCTCTGAGTCTCAGGCTTACTTCAAATACATGCATCGAGGCAAGAAAGGGAACAGGAGATACTCTGTGTTTTGGGCTGCAAGAACAAAATCCACTGGTGAGTACACTTTACATTCAAGCTTCCAGGACTATAGTTTTAATTTTCTTCTTCTGCTTTAGTTGTATAGCAAAAATGCTACGAAATGAGACTCTCTGGCAAATGAGAAACTCTCTCTTAATAAAATGAGAAACACTATATAAAGCTATTTTGCCTATATCTGTAGGTTTCCATGCCAGGAATTGTGTCCTAAAATATTTTTCTAAGGAGTTAATGAGAATAAATAGTTTTTCCATTTTTTTTCCTCACCTCTGTGGTGCCAACAAGTACTTTAGGGAATTCATAGCTGAATTTTATCAGTTAGTTGATCCATCAATTTTCTATCAGAGACACAAACATTGAAGATGTGATTGAAGTACAAGGTTATTTAGTCTTCACACATTCAGTGCCAGCTAGAAAACAAAGCAGCCAGCAAAGTGATTAAAGTGATTAAAAAGGGTCAAATAAACCATAAAGAACATTCCTAATTGTATTCATAATAAAGTCATCTTTACCACAGCAGTCAGAGCAGCTGAGGATGCTCTGAGATCTGCAGGAGTACTAATGAGCAAGGGAATAAAGCACAGGACTCAGAGTTAAATCTGAAGAGATGCATGAGATGTTTAGAAAACACTGTGGTAAACATGCCAGATTCTGAAGGAGGCAATTATGCTTAGGACAACAAGTCTACAGTGTCTTCAGTCTCTACATTTCAAATTCTAGATTTTATCCCCAACCTCCCTCTTGGGGCTAAAAGCAACATGCAGCTATGTGAGCCACTTCTAATGGAGACAGATATTAAAGATATGTACCCAAAACTCAGATACTGGAAGCAATCCCACTGGAGTTACAGGAATATTTGCAAGATGAGTTGTCATGTGCATGTGAGCTTCCCCAGTGTGGATGTGCCCTCTGCCTTCAAATATCAGCCCCCGTCCTCCTCTCTGCTTAAAAAAATCTCAACGGATGTCCTGTCTCTGAGGAGCAGATTTCCTGCTCAACCCCACAAAACCTCCCTGCCCACAGCCCTTTGTCACCGTGGAAGCATCCTGGCTTACTGAACAATGGAGGAGATGGAAAGAGGAGTGAACAGAGCCCCACTATGAACAGACTGTGCCACAGGATGGTCATGCCCTCTGTCTTGGGGTCACACCAAGCATCAGCCATTTCAGAGTATTTGCTTTCCCCCTACAAAATTTCCTAAATGTAAATCAAAATCTTTGGCACTACAGAGCTCTTTGCTGCCAAAACACTAAACTCTGCTGAGGGCAGGAGTGGCTGCCAGAGCAGCACATGCAAGATGCCACAGGGAGCCAATACAGCTTAATAAGACCCCAAAATACACCTCCTCAAACACTGGGAGAGTAGGAAGTCATTAACAATAGCACTGCAGTTGTAACATAGAAGGGACAGCAAGCAGGAGATCTAGCATGCTGCATTAACAACTCACACACCAGAGGGCCTGAATGATCGGTTTTCAGTGTAATGCTGTGTAAATACCACTGAGTATTGTTAAAAGCGTGTCATATTTGCAGACACTGGCTGCTGGAATACGCTGGTGGCACTGAGTCTCCATGCTGGCACAGCAGCACAGCTTTCCACGGGCTCTGCATCAGCTGATTTGTTCAGCTCTACTGAAAAAAGTTAAGGAAATTCTGGCAAAGAGAAATATTTTACTTCCTCCACTGACAAAATCAACTCATAAGAATCTCTAAACCTCCAGGTTCATCACCCACAATCTGTTTTAGATATCTGAATGAGAAACACTATTTAAAAAAATACGCTCAACATCAGACTGCAATATTCATGATGATGACTTCACTGCGCTTACCATGAGCAGAACACCTCCATAAAGAAAAACTAAATCTATTTAAACACATAAGCACATATTTTACAGGAAGTTTGGAAACCTTGAAGTGTCATTTTTACAAAATTTAAAGCAACAGTTGGCATTAATACTGAAAACAAACAAGCAAGTTAAGTTTTAAGTTTTAACAAAATATGAGGATGCCTTTACAAGTGAAAACCACTAAATTCCCAAGAAGTCATCACTACTCAGATGGACACAAAACAGGCATGCAAGTATCATGCTTAAAATGAGACATGGAATTAGCAATGAAAACAGAAAAGAAACTAGGACACATAAAACACACACAGGAAAAAAAAGAGAGCATGTGGATGTATGAGGCTGAAGAAAGGTAAGTGAATGACAATGCATGAAAGAGAATAGTGAGAAGAAAGGTATAGCAGATCTGCAAGAGGTGAGTGGCAAAACTGTAAAGGATGATGTAAAGGACACAGAAATGTTCAATTTTTTTTTCTGTTCTGTATTCAGAATGAAGCAGGAGGATGCATTCAACCTCATGCAAAGTTGTAGATGGAATAAAAGTTTGCCATATATGATAAAGGATGTTAGGCAGCATCTGCTAAAATTAAACAATGTTCAAATCAGAAGCCCGAACAACTCTTACCTCTGAATGTTAAAAGGACATGCTGAGGAGCTTCCTTGAATTGCTAATATTATTTTTAAACAAACCTTTGAAAACTGGGGAAATTCCAAAGAAATGAAGGACTGCCAAAGGAGATCTAATATTTAAACAAGGATAAAAGAGATGGGCCAGAGACCTCCAGAATAGTTATTTAGCATTCAGTAAAAGGAGCGATTAATTTGAAATATCATCAACAAAGAATTAGAGGCTAAAAATCTAATTAATGTCAATCAGTTAGTTTAATGGAAGGTTGGTCTTGTAAAACAAACCTATTGTCTTTTCATGAAGAGATAACAGGTCTGCTTGACAAAGGCAATTGTCTGCTGTAGTGCACTTGATTTCTCCATGGCATTTGACTTAGTACAACATGACATTTCAATTAAAAAATTATGATGTGGAATTAACAGTGTACCTCAGCTAGATTCAATTGTAGTATACTCACAGGTCTCAAAATGTTCTTCATACTGGCAATTCCTCATTTGGTGGAACCATAAGCAACTAATCCTTCATCTGAAGTTATTTTTATAAAAAATATAAAATCTCCTGTGGTCACAGCTGTAGGTGAGACAGCTTCTCAAGATCAGGGAAGAAAATAAGGTCCCTAAGAAACAAACTGAGTTGCTGCTTACCAGGAGAATCTAACAAATCTCATTTTAATAGAACCAAATGCAAGGCAACACAAGGGGAATTCAGAATGGAGTTTTATGTGCCCAGTGGGAAGTTCAGGACTGTACTTGACTTGCCTACTTACAGAATTTCCACGTTTGTTAATATTTTTAAAATAAGAATCTATGTTTCCTACAGAATTACAAAAAAAGAAATAGATACTTCCAGAGTTGGATGCCTGAAGGTTATCAGTTAGTCACTGCCAGGAAACCACCCACTTTGGGAACTTGGAGAACAGCTTCAGTGGAATTGAGATTAAAAAAAAAAAAAAAAGAAAAAGAAAGAAGAAGCTAAAGGAAAAAGAAGCATGAGAACTTCAGGAAAAACTCTTGAAAGACTTTATTAGTTAAAAGCATCTATTACATTCTTGAGGGGAAAAATAATTATATAAAGCTTAAGCAAACAGAACTCATCTCACTTCATTTTGTATTTGTAAGACCTCTGACAGAATACCAGCATAGTGTCCACATTTTAAGAAACATGTGGAAATACTGGAAAACATTAAAAGGAGGGCCACAAAAATGACTCCAGCCTAAAAAACATGATTTATGAACTGAGACTTAAGAACTGCAACATATTCAGATCATCAAAGAGAAGGTTATAAGCTGACTTCATCACCATATACAGGTATTTTCACACATAAAAGCTATCTGATAACAGGATGGAAACAGTTAATCATGCAGACAATGGCATAACTAACTTCCAGTCACTGGATCTCATTAGCAAGTTAAACCTTGAAAGAAGCTTTTGATTACTTTCACAGCTGGGAAAATCAAATTGAAATATTTTACCAGGGGACTCTGCATTGCTTGAAGTCTTTAAAAGAAAATTATGCTATCCTTCTAGAATACATTTCTCTTCTTTTTCAATTTTTTTTTTTTCTGCAGAAATTCTCTGCAGTTCACATGCTTTGTTGGACTGAACAGGAAGTATCATTAGCTCAGTTGGTCAGAGCAGGGTGCGAATAACACCAAGGTCATGGGTTTGATGACTGCATGGGCCAAAGTTACTCCAAAGGCAGAACAGAAAAAATTCTACTAAGTTTATTCCATAACATTAGAGATTAAACATTATCAAAAGATAAAACTAGAAAAATGCTGCTATGAACTTTCTTTTCTGAGGGACTCACGTAATCATACCTAATAAATTCCATGTCATTCCAAGGGAGGTATTGGAGGTTTTTGTGATCTTTCCTGCTCTCTGGCACATTTAGCCTCCAGAAGACACAAATTCTTTAATCTGAAAAAAGGGATATTTGAGTACAACAAAAAATATTTTTTCTATGTTTTTCTCTAAAGAAAATTAGAACTAAATCCTCCAGCAGTTCCTTTGGGCCTGAAACCCTGTGAAGTACAGCTCGTATCTTCCATCATTTTCATACTGAGTTCCAGCATGCCAAAAATAAAATGTGAAAGATTGGTAACAAGTGGCCCCAGTGGAAATCATAATTGCACTGAGATTATGACAATTATAAGCAGAGAAGAGGATCCAGAAAGATAGGATTGCAGTGAGCACTCTACATTGGATTTGTGAAATGCAGCGTCTGTGGCTGTCAGTGAGACAAGTTGTGTACCCAGCCCAGGGAATCCCATTCCCAGAGCCACAATTAACCCTGAAGCCTCGTGTTTCCTAAATGCACAAAACTCGTCACTGAGATCCTCTGCAGATGCCTCAAAAAAGCCCCCAGCAGAATCTCTGAGAGCACTGTGTATGAACCCTTTAGTAGAGCTAAACCCAGGATTTATGCCTGAATTAGAATGTCCATCTATTCTATGTTCGACAACTCAAGGCAAGAAGACTGCATTTTGCTGTCATCTGATTAGTCTTCACTGTTCAGGGCTAGGCACAATCCTGTGATACATCTCTTAACTTAGCAGACTGTGCAAGCTTTAGTGTCTTTAAAAGAAGTAAAAAAAAAAAAGAGAAAAACCAAACAAACAACAAAACAAACAAAAAATGCCAAATAAAACCTCAGTGAATACTCCAGGCAAAGAAAATCTTAGCAATCTTCGTAATTACACGCAAAGAAGTCCTTCAAAAGAAACAAAGAAGAACATGTATGCCTTGTTTCTAAGAAGAATAAACCATCATTACGAGCAAGACTCACATATACAACAGGTAGCTAATACCTTCAGTTGGTGGCTTCCAGAACCATCTGCTTACTCAACAGGATGCTAATGCTCTAAATTACAGGGAGATACTCTTTGTTGCATTTGCACTAAAAAATTACACAGCATCTGTTACCGAAGGTCTCATCTATGACTGGATCTCCACAAGTCTTAGTCACAGTCCCTGTCATCTGCCCACATTACCATATCACCCATCTGGCACCTTTTAATACTTTTACCATGCCACCAAGATGTGGATAACACAGTCTGGACTGTGAAGTAACCCCAGCATTTCAAACACTAGAAAGCTTCAGACAAAGGAGGTACCCTATTGCTAAGTACTCACTCCTGAAAAGCAGATCACCTAAGCTTGAATGCCTTTAAAAAAAAAAGAGATATCGCAAGGCATAAGGATCCCCAGGAGCCTGCTACACCGTTTGGGCTCCAAGTGTCCCAGAGCAACATTGTGTCGCAAGAAAAACACTCCCAGCTCTTCAGTTTAAGTGTAGCACGTATGTGGGTTCCTTCATTTACACCAGAAAATGTCCCTTTTTTCCTCCTCTAAATCATTTTCTTAGGTTCAAAAAGGCACCAGAACATTTTTATCTTTATCACAGTTATAAAACGCAGTACAGCTGCCATGGCCATTCTTGTCTCTCCCTGTCTTTGAATACACCTCACACACTGTTTCTTCCAGTCAATAAATGTTGGTGTGCCAGGAGGAGACGCTTGACTTCCTTATCTGTTTTGTCACCAAAAACCATAAGGTTTCTTGCAAAACCCACTGGGCCCTGATCTAGTCCTGTTTTAGGAAAAAAAATCAGGTGGAGAGAGGCAGAGATGGAGCATGAACTTGGGCAGCAAAACCTTCCAAAAGCAAATAAAGTCGTCTGTGTTGTTACTGGGAAGTGTCTATAGAGGTGCCAACTGAATGTGGGTGCAAGAAAAGATTATTTTTAATATCAGAACTGTTTCTAAGAGAATGTATATTCCCCTGATCAAAACTCATGCAACACCCATGAGATTTTACAGTACTTATCGGCACCACAGCCAAGTGTTGCTGACAGGGCCTGCGGAAAGGGAGCTGGGCACACAAGTTATGCTGGAAACTTTCGGCTCCCAGGGTCTGTCTCAGGCAGGATCCACGTCCACCTCCAGCTCATCATGACATCGTCTGCAATGGCTTTAATGGTCTCTCCTGCCACAAGGTGACAGCTTTCACTAACTGGGGCAGAGGGGGAAGCCAAGCAAGCAGCCAAATCACACCAACACTTTAATAAGTAAACAAATAAATAGAACTTGTTGCATATACCATATATCCTTATACTTAGCAGAAACACATGGTGAGAATTTGCAGCTCCCATACATTGCAGATTCTTTAAGTCCTACTTCACTTTAAGGGGAAAAAAAAAACCAAACCAACAAAAAAACACAACAACAACAACAAAAACTCATAACAAAAAAACCTTTGGAACATCCAGATGTGTCCCAGATTGGTTCCCATTTCACTGCACACATTATTTCATCATCCAGAAGTTTTACAACACATTTCATATTACCTTTTCAGATCAGCATTTTTTTTAAGCTTAGTGGGCTCAGAGCCTTTAACACCTCTGCAAGTTTTCCAGTTTGGCTTTCTCCCATGATGGGCCACCATCCAAAAAACCCAACTTCTACCTCAGAGCTGCTCTCCCACTCCTGGTTTCCATCCCTCATTTCTAGTTCTGTCCCAAGTCGGGCCAAGTGAGAGGAAGGAAAAAAAGTCAAGATTTAAGTTACATATTCAAAAGGGATTCTGTGGTTTCTTTAAAGTTTAATTTAATTTTGCAATTTTCCTGAAGGAAGTATATTCATTTCAGACTGCTCTGGCAGGACAGATAATTCACTCCAACACCTGTGAAGGAACAAAAGGACTGAGCCTCAGGAATTATTTCAGAGAGCACTACACTAAAGGTGAACTCTTAGTTTTGCAGGACAAATGTGCCACCAGTTCCAGCACAATACTCTGGACTATTAATTCACATAGGGCATGACTAAAAGTATCCCCTGTCCTCCACTGGCATTAGGATCAGCTGCCACACCTGCAGAGCAGCTCACAGGATGAGGAGGAGGTTCTGCTATTTCAGACAGCACTGACCCTTCCATCTTCAGCTGCTACGGAAGTAGACACGAAGAATGGGCAGCCTTCTCCATAACCAGCTCTGTATTTTTTGCCAGTCACATTACATAAGTAAAATAATACAACCTTCTGGTTTTACCATGTGCCCCACTCCAACCCATGTCTTAGATAGTAATTCTGTCAGAACAGAGAGAAACAAATGTATTGGCAATTGCCAATAATTAGTGCAATCTACTTGTCCATTTCCTATTATTATGAGATCAAACAGAAAGCTCAGCCTGGATACATTACTGTCTCATTAAGCCTTAAAGCCAGAATGGAACAAACCATTGCTCACAAATTCATTTACTCTTGAAATTCAAACCAGTCAGTCAGCACAGGACGGGAAGGACAAGCAAATAACAGACTTTTGTAGCGAGTAAATTACGGACAAATGAGTTTTCAGGGCAGATGATCTCAGTTTTTAAAGCTGGAGTCAACTAAAAAACTCATGCTAAACACTAGAAAAGAGGTTTCATGTTTTTTCCTTTTACAGCATGGAACATACATTTGCTGTTGCATGCAAGTAAACTAAAATCTGTTATTATAATATTAGAATAAATAAGGCCATGGTCTCCCCAAGCCCTCCCCTGCCTACAAACCAAGCAAACAGAAAGATGGCATTTAGGAAAGAATGCAAACTAAGCAAGTAATTCCAGATACTAATTTACTATAAATTACATAGGTAAGTATGAAACTGCACATGAGAGGAGGAATTAGAAGGATATCTTCAATAGACTACTCCCAACTGGATTTTGTTAAGCAGACTGTTTAAAATCTAGTATTAAATTCATCAGTATAAGAATGCACAGATAGTTTTGCAAGCTCAGACCAGTCTTGGAAGGAGAGCTGCTCAGCTACCACGACAAAAATATAGCCAATATTTCCACAAGTATTGCTCCTTTAAATCAAAAGATCCAAACGATGCAAACAATTAGAAAGTACTGCTAGTGAATTAATGCTATTCCATTCCACCCCTTCCCACAAAGAATATTCAAGCACCACAGCAAAAGATCAGTAACAAACAATAAGAAGTTAAAATCTCTTCTGAGGCATAATTTTTAATTAATAACATACAACGTGTTAATATATGATGGTATAAAACATAGTTAAGTACAAACATGCTAGTTTGTCTTTAAAAGAATAATTAATTTTAAACTTCATTTTTGTTCTACAAAGAGAAAAAGAACATACATAATATAATAAATACATATAAGGTCTGTTTGGAAATAATATTAGCTGGTAAAGAATATGTATTAAAACTGACATATGCTATTCTGATTTGCATTTTTTAAACATTTGGAATAATCTGTCGTTATAAACACAGACTTTAACTTATACTGTAAATGGGAATACATTTAAAAATACTGTTCTTTGCATTCTTGCTGAGTTCTGGATTTGGGTCTTATTTACATGCAACTCACCAGCTGTCACAGGGTGTCCTGAACCTAGAACATCACACCTGCCAGGGGAATGAAGGGAAACAAGATTCTGCCCCAGATCCACTTCAGCAAAACCCTGCCCATGTGATACTGAACAAATATTACAGAGAATGCAACTGTGTGGATCCAACTGCTTCTTCCTCATCTGGGGATTTTTTGCATGTTTTAACACATTTGCATTTGTGAATTAATACTTGTATTCTAAAAATGAAATTTTATCTCTGGCACTTAATAATTTCAGATATTACACAGCTTCAGTTGTATTCTTATGGATTAGCATAGATGTCACTTTTCCATCTTCAAAGTTGGTTTGAGAAAAAAACAAACTCACCGTGGGATTTGCTTTGCTCCCAAGTACCCTACATTGATTGCCCCAAACCCCCTCAGGTTTTGTCTTGTTGTTTGGTTTATTTCCTTCTGATGCAACACCGGGATCTGGAAACATTTTTCAATCAGCCATTTGCTTCCTACAGCGCGAACCAAAGAATAACTCCAGGGCAGCTCCACATGCCCACGCAGAATATAAAACCCTTTGACGCCTTGCGTGGTGGAAGAGCCACATCGATTCTGCGTTTCTGCAGAACCCCTCCGTGACACGAGCCATAGGAGCCCTCGGGGTTTAAAGTGTGCAAGTCCTGACTGTCCCCACCTGTGTGACAGCCCCCTACCAGGACACGGTGCAAGGCCAGACTTATCTGGGGTCAGGAGGGAGGATGGCGGCAGGTGAAGCAACCTGGAGCATGACTTGTAGCTGGATTCCAGATGTCTTCCTGCAGCCCTGCTGCATAAGAACCCACGGGAATGGGAAATACCTGCACCATAACTCAACATACATTGGTTGCCCCCGGTGCAGGGCGTTACAGAGAGAAGGGAACCCTGTCCTAGGAACAGGCAAGATACAGGTCTAGCCATGAGAATTATCCTCTGCTTCATACTTTGAAATCTTATGACAAATCTGAGTGCCATCCTGAGACTACGGACAATTTTTTTCCTTTAAATGACCTTCCTTTTCAGAGAGATATAATCACCAAAAAATCACAGCTTTTTTTTTTTTAAGCATTGCAAAAGAAAATTTCTGTTCACTGTGAAAGTAGGAAAAAAACTTCAAAATATCAGCCCTAAAGGCAAAAAGTGCTAGAAGACAAGCAAAAAGGATTCAAAATTGATTAACTCAAGCCTGTTTCTGAATTCTGAATGCACCGCATTGACAACATTGCCCAAAGTCCTGTATGACCCCAAATACTTAGGTCATGTTATTCTGTATACAAATATAATTAACTAAAAAATACACTTCGCTAGTATTTTCACTAGTGTTTTACCTGTCACTTATTTCTAATCCCACTTGAATTATTATTCTCCACTCTTGAAATATGATTCTCAATCTAATTCACGTGTCAACAACTGTTCTTTCTAAGTAGTCCGGACTTCCATTAACAAAAGTGATCAGAATCCTCTATGGCATATGATAAAGCAGTTTTACCATATTTGTGATGTTGCAGTTACATAAGTAGAAGTGTAACCTGAGGTTTCATTGATAACTAATGCAATATGCAGGGCTCTACTTCAAAGAAAATTTGCATTATGACCTGATGTTGCCTGGTGTCTACCTGCAGTTCTAGTAACTCATAAGGGAACAGGAAACACTCACCAAAATTTGCTATTTAATGAGCATGAAATACTGGTTCCCACTGATGATTAATATCCAAATTTTCATCACATTTGACTGCATGATTAAATTCACTGACTTGTTCTGATCCTCTGGAGAGAGGAGATCCAAAAGCAAAGTCTGAATCCAGATTTGCTCCATTTCCCTCCTTAAATCCCATCTCTGGGAAATATTACCAAGGAGAGTACAAATAGACTGCAAGCGACCAGAAAAGTCTCTGTGACGGAAGAACTGCCTGTATTCAGACATGCTCCAACTGCAAATTTATCAAATCAACACATATATTTAGCTAACCATGATGCCCATGCAATATTATAATAAAACATAATAATCAAATGAAAACAAACTAGTGCGAGAGACTGATATTGGTTAATGGCTTAAGCACTGTTAAAATCACTGTAAGACTTTTGCCCACTGTAGCAAACCGTGCAAAAAAGGAACTGCTCACCAAAGCCCACTCCTACCCAAATATGCCTACTAATTTGGACTGTAACTGGAAAACTTCACCTGAGATGAAGGTGCTACTAATGTCCAGTTATCCCAGGAGAAGAATATATCCACAACTGTGAAGGACTGGAATGCTAATGGCTCAGACAATCAAGGGGCAAGCTGTAAAGTTACCGCCCAGGTGCTGAGAGTGCACACTTGCCACCTCAGGCTACAAGCTGGGTGTTGAACAAAATAAGGAAAGAGGCGAATCCTGGGAGGCAGGGTAGTGTTTCTTTGTCCTTACACAAATGACTGAGATAACTCTGTGATAACTCCCCTCTTGGGGAGTATGGAACATTCACACCTATCCTGAAGACACTCATCTGTGCTGATAGGACCTAATTGGCAATAATGGACTCAACTGCAGGGACCTAACACCCAGCTGTAAACCCTCAGAATGTGTCAAAGGCTCATGAAATGTCCCAGGATCGAGTATTACACCACCCATTGTAAAACTCCCCGCCCCAGGGGAGGTACTGGGGGCGTTCCTACATGGCCCAATAAAACCACACTGGGCTTCTTCCCTCATCACCTCAGATGTCTTCCCTCACCCTCAAGCTTCACTCACCACATGGGACTTCCCTTTCCACCCCAGGCTTCCCTCAATGGATCTGGACTGCAACCATCACTTCAAAAAGACTGGGACTCTCACCACTGAGAAGACCACAAAAAGAGGATCAATGGGATGCTGCCAGAATCCACGGAGCGGTGATATTTTTTCTACTTAATCTGTCTCTCTATCACTTCCTTTCTCTCCCCCCACCTCTCTTTTTGCTATTTCTTTCTTTCTCTCTACCTCACATTTACTGTTAAATAAAAATCTGTACTCTTGATGTTGATATATGGTCTTGTTTGCACCTGAATTCAGGCAGAGGAATC
Organism: Cephalopterus ornatus; assembly: GCA_013396775.1. Lineage (NCBI taxonomy): Eukaryota > Metazoa > Chordata > Aves > Passeriformes > Cotingidae > Cephalopterus > Cephalopterus ornatus. The sequence goes on from VZRE01000506.1 coordinate 12,429, forward strand.
TCTCTAATAATTTTAAAGAACCTGATCATAACAACTAGATAGTGCAATTTTAGATTCTCTGCGTCTAAACAGGCATTAGAATCTCCTTAATGGAATAAGAGGAAAGAAGCAGAGAATATTGCAAATGCAGACTTGAAAAATCTTTAAAGAATCACACAGGGACGCACACAAAAAAAATTGTGCAGGCCTTGCACATGCCTTCTTTAGTGTTAAAGGCAGTTCAGCTAATAGCAAGAGATTTTATATCTTCCAGGGAGGCTTTAAAAGTAATTATTGTCCGTATGTTCTTTGTCCATAAGTCTTTAGTGGCAGCCAGCAGAATTTCATTTTCTTCCCTTATTTCAGCAATAAATTTCTTTAAAGAAATTCTCTTGTGCCCTGAACAGCAGAAGCAGTATTCAAGCCTAAGGAACAGAAGAACTGCTGAGACAAAGGCAAAACCTCAGAATTTTTTGAGGTTCTCAAATCTGGCAACACAGAAGCAGATTCAAGCCCACATTCTGAACGTGCCCTCAGTCCTCAAACACTTCTTTAAGGACATGGTATCAGGTCCCTGGCTTTTAAGAGTAAGACTGGATGCTTACAAATTGCATTCGGATCCCGGGTTAATTTTTCAGCTTGGATAGATTGGTAGTTTGAAAGAACAGGTGTTACAGGAGCTTCTATTAAAAACATGTTCAAACAAGAAATTTCACATGCTCTCTAGTTCCTTTATTAATTTTTAAATTGTACATTCATAAAACAGCAATGGTTATTTACATTTTTATGATATCTTTTCTCAATGATCAACTAAGCAGGTACCTCTTAGTGTAACAACTTTCTGTGGAACAAGAATTTTGCACTTCATTCTATAAAGGACATAAAGCCAGAATATATCAAGTTCTGAATACACAGCAAGTTAATCTATGGAGCACAGAAGTTCAACACTTTCTAAAGCAAAGCATTTTTCTTTCCGTACAGCACTGTATAGCCAAATAAAGGGTAGGAAATATTTCATTTTGCTTATAACTTGCACACTGAGTTCCCGAGTCACTTGTGACTGGCAGTGCTGGCTACCTAGGTTACTGCATGGCTTGGGACAATAGCTACTGCTGGAAAAAATAGTATGGAAAGAAAGAGGCAGAAATAATCTTTGCTGTAGCAGGAAAGAGGAAACAGATGATCCCCTGAGGTTTCTTTCAGTGTGAGAACATCCTGCAGTTTTAAAACCTTTACTAGAAAAATTAGTATTACTTTGCAGATTGGACTCTCATATGAAAGTTAGTAAATGGCAACATGCCAGAGCACTCAGCTGAGTGCTCCTATCAATGTGGGGATCCCTCCAATAATCAGGAAAAATCTTGAACTATATTGCAAAGCAGAAAACTAACAGCTTGCACCCTCCTCCCTGCCTTGAGATCTCACTTTTATGTCATGTAAATTCTCAGCCCTAGTCCCTAACTCCAGTAAATATGGAAAGACAGACCCCCTTTACAACACTCCCAGATGAACCCTTAGATAACAGAAATTAAAGTAAAACTCATGAGAGCTGATGGTGGTAAACTGATGTCTTCAAAACCGTAGCCCATCATCTATGTCAAGTTGCCTATAATATTGGCTTATTTTAGTTCATGGGCAAATGCTGGAAGAGCAAATGGGCTTATTAATACCTGCACATGTCATCTGTATCCAGAAGCCTGCCACTAGAAATGAGAAAACCAAATTATTATTTCTAGGTGCTGCCAGTGTTTTTTTCCACCCAGGTACTCCTAAGCCACGTGCATCAGTTTTCAGCAAGGTAGAGACATTAAAATTTCTAATTTGGCACCAGTGCAACATAAACATAAATGTCTTCTCAAAGACTGCCAGTGTCAATAAGTAATCCAGCAACACCAGGGGAACTAATATGAATGGCTTGAAAAAGTTAGTTAGACTCACAAACAGTACTGCCACAATTAGCACTAATGCACAGCCTTGTTGGCAGTCACACACTACGTGGCAGTGGTTCCACAGGCAACAGCCATGGAGGTGCACCTTCCCCCTGCTAGAGGGGGCCCCTGCCAACAGCATCAAGCTGAGAAATGGCTCCCACCACGACCTTCAGTGAACCACTCTGAAGATAAAAGGTGGCCTTTACTTCCCAACACTGTGATTCATATTTCAAGACCATTAGGTGTTTCTTAAATATTTATCTTCAGATACCATAAAATGTTTCAGAAACAGGGCAAGAGGGAGTTCCCACGTAGTATCTATGTTCAAAATAACATTAAGGGATAAATGTGTATGATACATAATAAATCCTGGAGTTGCCCATGAGTATGCAAGCCTGATTTGTATTTCCACATTATTTCCTTTATCACTTAATACATGCACTTCAGTTTCTTATATGGCCAAATTAAAACCCATCTGCCTTCACCTAACATGTGTTGAAATACTGCCATTGTCCACAAAAACCCCCTCTCCCAAAATCCACTTTCATTCAAAGCCAAATGTCTGGAGCCAAGTTCTGAAGTTCTGGTTTAGGGCAGTACTGTAAGCAACCAAGGCAGAAAGAAGCAAACATCCAAGGGTTCTTACTTACAAGAATACACCGCAGTAGTTTGATCCCTCTCATAAACCATTTATAAGGTACCTTTATTACAAGAAGAAACAGTACTAAAACAAGAAAACTTTAAAACATATACATATGTATAAGCCAAATACCCAGCCCCACAGATGCATCAGCAATAATCCCTCACCTCCGTTTGCACAGCTGCTGATGGGGAAATTGCCCAGTGCAAAGATCTCAGGAGGCTGCATCACATATTCTCCAACAGTCACTTCCAGACAACACACCTGTGATTCCGTGATCTTGCTTCTACAGCTCACTTACTCCTTCCCCATGAGCTTTAAACTGTGTTTAATGAAGTCTCAGAGACTAGACCACACACAAACAAATCTGTTTCGACTCCCTACAAAGGGAATTCATGTTTATCTGTTGTCAAGAGACTTCTTGCACTACCTCTGTGACATGCCATCTCCCCCTAAGCCACCATCACTAGTCCAGGGGCAGTTTGGAGATGCCTTTAGCTCAGCTTCATCCTGACATCTGCTGCCTCCATCGTACTCCTCGGCACGTGGACAGTGTCTCTCTCTCATCTGGTAGGAGGTGCAGGTCCCCAAGATGCCAAGGTTAAAAAAATAATAACAGTTTCATGCTTCTTGTAAGGACACATGTCTTTCCAAGGAAAGGCAGGAATAAGAAGAGAAACTTGAGAATTGTACACACAGTCCTGGCACTGAATGGAGGAAGAAATTCAGCAGCATAAAGGACCCTTGGGAAAGCTCCTCTCCTTTCATCTCTTGATTTACATCAGCTCCACAACTTATCCAGGTATCACAGTTATCCTTTGGTGTCTTCCAAATCCTGGAGCTCAGGCTTCATTCCAATCACCATTTCCAAAGGTAAGAATTCGGCCTCTGGCATGCTCAGCCCAGACAACACCAGGTACCATGCAAGTGGGCAACTCCAGCTGTGATCCTGATTTGGGGTACATTTTCCCCTTCAGAGGGGTTTACAAAAAGCACCTGGTATATGGTACATGAAATATGGTTAGCCTCTTTTAGGCACCACCAGAACTCTGTATCTTCACTTGAAACAAATCCAAGACAAAGGGAAAAAAATATCTTCAGTGTTATCACCCCTGTAGGAAGGACCTAGAGAGATATGGGTCATTTGTTCAAATAATCTATGGTTTGAAGAATGGCTTAAGAGTTCAAAAGCCTGAGGGGTATTGCAAGAATGAATTTTTCTTTCCAGGGAAGACATCAAAACCAGACATGTCTGTGGCAGACATACCAGAATATCCTTTCAGATCCCTTTGAGTATATTTTCTGCTCTTCGGATTTGAAATCTTAGAGCAATAAAACAAGCTTTCATTTTTTAATTAAGTTTCCTGTAGGCAAGGTTGAAGAAGGAACATCAGTGAGCGTCTCTGAAGTGGGAGCTACCACAAAGCCCCACTAATAGGCCCATTGCCCTAACATTTACAGACTTTACCATTCCTAAAATATTTTCCACCAATCCAGGCAGCAACAAATAACACGTTTTGAAGTTCTTAGTCATGGTATGTTATCAGGGAACATACAATCAACTTCTCTATGAAAAGGTTGACTGTTATTACTCTTCAAAGAGCATTTATGTATTCTACTCTCCTGCCTGCAGTGCCAGGGTATGTATTGAATATTCTAATAGGAAGAAATGGAAATGTTGCACAGCTGCTGATGGTTATTCAAACTCTACTTGGGCTGAATTTTTTGAGATAGAAATGTTCTCTTAATTGAAGTGTGCTTGCTGAGAGAAAATAATTATCATGAAGGCAAAACTATCTTCTCTCACAGGAAAGAAACTCAAATGGGGTAAAAGGATGTATATCAGACAACCATCTGTAGGAGACTTCAAGACAAGTGCAATTCCTTTTGATACGAGATATATATTCTTGCCAGTCGCACTTTGTAAACTACCAAAGATTGGACAAAGGAATGTTAATGATAAACAGCTCTTGAGAAATGAACAGCTGATCAGGTTTACACTGATTCCTTCCCACATCCCGCTGCTTTTGAAAGAACTACTAATAGGTAATACATTGAAAATTAAGCATCAGTGATTTCAAATCCAAATGCTTTACAAAAACTTGATGTAATAAGGAAATGTTTTCTAGTTATACCAAATAATTAATGTTGCATGTTACAGTTACACAATGCTACCTATATTGCCTGCCACTCTGGAAGAGGAGGGACATTAAGCAAAGCACAAGGTTTATTTTGAATTTATACTTACCATAGTAACTTTTAAATTTGTTGATTACTTACAGTTATCAACAGTTTGGACTCTACCTGAAGTGTTTTCTGAAATCTTAAAACATTCACACTGTTTCGTTTTGACTTCTTTTTTAATTTAGCCTTTCAGCAAATAACAAAAAAAATTAATTATATTCTGTCCTCAACTGTGTGGTTAATATCTGCTGACCACACTTGAAACCCACAGGACTCTCACTGTTTTCAAATCACTGGATTCAGAAAAGATTAAGCCACACTGTTTTTCCCATTAAAAAGTCACTATGATATCCAGATGCAAAACCATGACCCTAAACAGAGATATGAGAAGACGTTGACAGTAATTGCTCTTGTATCACTTTGGCTTTCTTTCCACAGAAATTTACAGCTCAGAAATTCATGCTTCTCTCCGCCTCTCTATGTAGGTACATGTACACACACATCTAAAAAAACCGCATTTAAATAAAGGGATACATCAATATCAAGGTATATCAAGGTAATCGTATTCCCAAGAAATAAAGGAAGATAGAATCTTGTAGAAGCTTTTTTTGTTTTGTTTTGTTCTTTTGGGGGTTTGTTGTTGTTTTGGGGTTTTGTTTTGTTTTGTTGTTGCTTTGAATATAGATGAAAACAACAGCAGGGAAACTACAAGGATATAATGTTATGCTGAAGGTCCAAATGCTAAACTTCAGGAACATACTTGCAATATACACATACACAAATTAAAAATACATAAATATGATCGAACTTTAAAGTTACAGATCGTGACTTCATGAAGACACTATTTTAGTCAACTTGTCAGCTGGGAGAGCTCACCTCTACCCTTCTTAAGCTTTCTAGTTTGCTCCAGGAAAGCCTTGAATGTGCACCTCCATTATTGGGGCACAGAAGAAATCCCTTTGCCCTGAAGGTTATCAGCACGTCACTCAGAGTATTTTATGTACTAAGGTCTGAAAAGGAAAATACATTTCCTAAGTTCCTCCTCTAAGCACATTCCAAAAGATGAAGTGTAGCAACAGGAAGAGAATACTTCAATGAACAGAACATATTTACTAGAACTACTTAGGTAATACATTTTTTCAGGTGGGCTGAACATTTTAATTAGCAATTAAGTCATTTTACACCCTAAGGATAACAGTAAAATTATCAAACACATCGTCTGAAACTAAACACAGAGTTCGTAAAATACACAGTTTATATAATTGCTTTACACAAGGTTGAATTTAAAACAAATCATGATGCCTTCTCCAAGTAAAGATGTTTATTTAACCATATTTTCAGAAATATAGATATACTGATACGCCTGTATAAGTCAAGCTATATTCCACAGTAATATCTTATGCAATTAATCAAACAACATGTAATTATATCCCTGCCAGGAAAATATAAAAGATTACTTAAATCATCCATTTTAATCGTGCTGATTAAATTCCATATTGTCAGTAAGGGTTAAAGTGTATATTACGCTTTCTACCTTCCTACTTCCATTTTCCAAAGATGTTAATTCTTTGTTCTGAAATCAGTTCAGATACCCCTGTTACCAATCTGCTCAACCAGCACATGAAGGTGGCACACTAAGTGGTTCCTTTCCAAAATAAAAGGAAAACTCCCTACCCAGCAAGCCAGGAAATTTGTTGAGGAGGACTGCAGTGTCCATTTCTTTTGGATACTTCTTCTCAGAAGGAAAAGTCTAGCAACACACGGTGAACGAGGCAGGAAGCGACGGCAGCAACATCCCTCTTGTACCAAAAAGGTGACAACTGTGGTTGTCATCACCTCCCTAGCAAGAGCTCTGACTACACAATACACAATCAGCAAATCTTTCCCTACTCCAGAAGTGTTCTAAATAGACTAAGTGATGGGAGTGGAGTAGACAGAAGCATCATCCGAAAATGGAAAGGATGGATTTGATGTGCTACTGTTTTCCACACTCTGTGGCTCAGTCATTCTCCCACTGTATTCCTCCCACCCTCATTACTGTTTCTTGCTCAACACGGCACCAAGCAGAACTCCCCCAGAACTGATTCCACTTCCCCAGAACTGCTCTGGTTGTATTTTTGTTTCCTCTTCTCCCTTAAATGTATCTTAGATCCAAAACAAGGGAACTGGAGACAGCTGGTACCTATTGACTCCTCCTTTCCCAATGGGACTCTTATGATCCAGGTCCATCCCACTTAACATTCACCTTACAGAAATTAGTGGACATAGAAAGGCTACTGCCATGGTCAGGTCATCACTCCTACCTTCCCAATCATTCTCTGGAGGCCTCTACTCATCTCCATTAGCTACACATATGTCCTCAGGCAACTACCTACTTAATTTAGGCATTTAAGTTAATAGGAATGTCTGGAGCTCACAGTCACTTGATGAATTTAGAAGAACTCTTCCTTTAAAAAATAAAACCTACAAGGAGAAGAGGGAAATGGAATTAGTTACAATTCTGTTCATTAAAACTTTAGTATCTTTTTTTTTCCCTTGTTTTCCTCTTTGTTTCTAATAGCACTGCTAAATATTTTAGATAGTTTCTGCTTGGCAGAACAAATGGATTCAAGCCCTTACTAATAAGTTCCTCGACTCCAAATTACTCACAACTCTGAGAAAAGCAGCAAAATAGGGCAATTTAAAATTTATAACATCCTTAATATTGTCCACAGTCCTCACAAAAATACACAGAGAAACCTGAAAAGCATTTAAGTAACTGTGGTCCGTTTACCAAACACAGTAAAGGCACTTCCAGGGAATGATTATTTCTGTTTAGCTCCAGGTGTCTGTAGTCTGTGGGGCTTTTCTGACACAGGAAAAGAGGAATTCAGCCAGAAATCTGAAACCTGTTGCATTGAGGAACACATTTATGCATAGTAACTAGGTGACTGATGACTTCATAGGAAGCTTCCAAACCTATTTAAAATTTGGGAAAACAGCTGGACGGGTATTTTTACTTCCTGTGTAATTTGCACACTACATAAAAAAAGAAGGAAATGAAAAAAAGAGACAGAAACAGACACCTGCTCCCCAAGAGATCCTATACATTTCATAGTCTCCTCGAGTACACCACATATATAAAATCTTGCATACTATTGTACTAAGACCCCTAGGATATCTCTCCGTGGTTTTAGGGAAACGCACTCAAAGGCAAGTTTCTGAAACTAAGAAGATGGGTGGCAACAGCAGCTTTGGGTGGCTGAGATCCTGCAACTGCTGAAAGTTGATCGTGTCCCTGTAACATCAAAGCAGGACTCCTCCTCCCCCTTCAGAAGATGCCAGCAGTCCCTGCTTGCCAAGATACTGTCAGGCAGAACAGTGAGAGTTACAAGAAGGAACAGAAAAACAGTTAAAAAAATGCCTGTTCAAACCTTGCTTCCCTTCATACCCCCAAGACATACAAACAGAGTCATAGTTTGGTGGAATACAGGGACAATCATCACAATTTCCTGAGAAGCTGGAATAGTTCAGTTCTTCCAGCATTGCTGACCCTACTTTTCTGGCAGCTCCTCCTTGCTTTCTGACATTAAGGCTGAGGGAGCAGCCCATGCAGGAAAGGGGGAAGCTGCCTCCTCCAGTGCAAGACCACTGGAACTTTCTCACAGGCAACGTCCAATTTTCTAGTCCATGCTTCTAGATGACATAGAAGCCATAAATTACAAATAAATAGAAGAATACAGTCAACACAACAGGAAAATCACTGAGAAAATTATTCCTATGTCTACATGTGAAAAGGGTCAAATGTGCCCTAAATATACACAGTTGAGTTGATGTACAAAAGCTGACAATCTAATGATGATAGAAACATTAATACAAGTTTTAGTTGACATGCAGCATTTATTTGTATATTAGTATTTTCTGCAGAAAAAGCAACAAAGTATGAAATAGTCTCCTAGGAATTTCTCCCATCTCTCTTTTTCTTTTTTTATGAGTTTTTACCTCCTATCCTCTCCCTCAGACACAGAATAGACCAGATGAAAGATATGCATGGACAAGAGGATAAGGCTTCCTCCTTTCCTTTTCCTGACAGCTCTGATACAAAGACTTGTTCTTGTAATGGGCTCCTTAGCGAAAAAAGAACCTTCTGCTGTACAGGAAGGTCACAGTCAGTTTTACTACTGCAAAAACAAACAAAAGCCCTTATCTCAAATATAAAGGAAATCACCTTTGGCAGTACATGGAAACCTTATGAAATTTCTAGGAAATCTGACCCACAATTACTTTCGTAATAAATACAGTTCTAGATCATTTCTCTTAGAAATGCTGATCTATTATTAACATTTCTCCTTGTATTTAAAACACCCCGAAAAAAAGGAGTGGCAGAAGATGGAGAGAGATCTCTTCTTAGGTAAAAGAAGAGGTGTCTCCCTATAAAGGGGAAGGGAGAAGCAAGCGGCAAAGGCAGCAAAGAAGGGACTCCCAAACATCACTGCTCAAATCACAGACAGGCAGGACCTACTACAGGCACAAGCAGCAGTGGGAGGAACTACCATCCAGATGACTAAGCTGTTTCTAGCTATAAAAATTAACAAATAATAATGTTTCTGAGGTAACGTCTATGAAGCATTAAAAAGCAGTTTTATTTTAAACAATGAAAATCCATCCCAATGCATAGAGCTTTAATTGAAAAGCCAATGGAAATTGTCGGCTGCCTGATGGAGGGAGTGTGGGAAGCTGCTGCAGACACACAGTCTGTTCTATTCGTGTGCACTATCTTGGTTTTGATTCACCAGTAAAATCTAGGTCTCTGCATTCTGCTTAGTTTCAACTTGGTTTTAGACCAAATATGTCTAACTAAAAGAAAAAAAGAAAAAAAAAGAAAAAAGGAAAAGGCCAGATGACAAATGTACACAAAACACATGGCCAAGGATTTTACAACAGCTTCCTTGCTCTTTAGTGAGAAGTTTCCCAGGAAGGGTGCAGGAGTGAGGGAGAAAGGCAGGAATTTTTTTGAGTTAAGGACCCTCTTCCCTAAAAAGAAATGTAGTGCTGCCTGATTTTTGGCATCTCCAGTGTTTAAACTCACAGTGATAGGAAAAGAAGAAAATAAAAGAACTCCCAAAAATATATTGATAGCAAAAACATTGTATATATGTGATAGTATTTAGCATCAATTGCTTTCCTTTTTTTTTTTAACAGAAATAATAATGCAGATTTTTCCTCTTGTCTTTCTACTTTCTTTCCTGCTCATATTTGAAATCGATAATGTTGATAGCCACATGACAAGAAAACAAGCTAAGAAAAAAGAAAGCTGCAAGGCAGGGAAGGACACAGTTTTGGACAATGCAGCTTTTGGAGAAGGGAGGCAAACACTGTACTGTTAAGCACAGAGCAGGAGAGATATTGGTAAACCTGAAACGGCACATGATTATAAGCAGTCATGTAAAAAAAAGTCCCATTTAAACAAGCATGAAAAATTAGAAAAGATAAAAAAAGTCAATGTCCTTCAATAAATAAATTTTAGATATTAAAGAAATTAATATTATTTAAATAGTGGAGGAGGGGGCAGGGGGAATACAGAAAAGAACTAGAATAGCTAGCAGGTACTATCCATCAGAAAAAGCCTAAAGCTAAATCCTATAAATAAGTTAACTGTAGGAAGCAACATGCAATCCCTGTGGACTGGCAGTTCATCCCACAGAGGGCTGGGAGCACAGCATGCAGCATTTAGCACATCACCACCGGGCTGGCCTGCATGGGAGCACTCAGATTTGCTCCATGAACTCAACGACTGCAGGATCAGGAAACACAGAAGGAATGGGAGATTTCAATGACCCCACGTAGATTGTTTAAATGTTACATCGAGGCACAGTGCCAAGAACAAATTTTCAGAGCCTGCTTCGTGAGCAGCTATCCAGGAAACTCCAAGGGGAAGCAACTCTTCACTGGGTCTCAGCAGGGCTGTCAGTGAGTCGCTCTGCGACCGCGATCAGCACGGGCGCAGATTCAACATCTGTGCATTAGTAAGGAAGCCAAAACACCCGCAGTGGGAGTGGGTTCAACAGGATTCTTGCACAAACAGGAGGAAGCTTGGTTAAAAAAGAAAAAAACTAAAAGCAGGAGTGCTATAGGTAAAATATCCAAAATTTATTTTTTAAGGCATGAGATTGAATTTCAGTGCAAGTGCATGCTACCTCCAGTGGACCAAAGGAAAAAAAAGGCAGGATTGAAAAGAAATGTGACTCAAGGAAAGACACACAACTTTAACAAGCTGAATTTTTGACCTGCTGAAGATAACAGGAGTAAAAATAACCTCAGAAGTATAGCACTATCATGCAATAGGCCAAAAGAAAAACCTTTGAAACACAACTTGAAAAAGTTTACACTGTAATAATAAATCTTCTGTCAACCTCCCAAAAAATGTGAAGCCTGCAACAGCAATCTGTGGAACCAACACATGAGCAAGGTGAGAAAAGAGCATCCAGAGACAATGCCAGAGCAGAGAAAGCAAACTAATGCTTTGCGTCTCTGTTCACCCTAGAGCTGCTTTGAAAGGTTCCCAAGTCAGAGCTCTTCTTCACTGTCATTGTGTGTCTCATATTAGAGTGACAGTGAAAGAAATCTTACACAAATCAACACTGCTCGTCTGCCCAGACCAGATGGTATTCATACAAATGTTCTAAAGGAACTCAAGGATGAAATCACTAAGCCATTAATTGCAGAGAGTGTCTTCTCAATTAAAATAATGTTTGTATTAGGGAAATGAACATGGATTCCAGTTTTTTAAAGGTATCCAAGAGCAATTTAGAGAGGCACTTCTGGGAAGTTTGATGTCAGCACTAGACAAAATAGTAAAAACTATTCCAATTCTGTAATTTGACACAGAGAAAAATAAGAGGTACTGAGTGAAAGTCCACATGACTTTGGATAGGGAATGCATGACTCATTAACACCCTCATTTTTTGACAGAATCAATGAATATATAAAAAGAAAAATTCAAGCGAATTGTCTACTCTAAAAATCTTTCAGAAAGATCCCCCACAGAATGTGCTCAAGAAACTATTTTGCTAGAGGATAAGAGCACAGGCTTTCATTTGGAGGAATAATTACTCTAAAACCAGGAAACATCAGGTTTGATTCATTTTTGCTATTGAGAAAAGTCCTCAAAGGAGTCCCACAAGGTACTTCGGTCAGTCCCATTTAACCTATAATAATTATAGAAACAGGGCAGGTGGTGACAAAGGAATGCTGATAACACTACGTCATTCGAAGGAATAAAACAAAGACAAATAAATATCAAGGAAGATAGAGATGAACTTCATGATGCTGAGTGATTGATCATTAAAATAGCAAAAGACATTCACAGTACATAAATTAAAAGGAATGTTCCAACATTACATACAAAACGAAGGCTTTTGCACTAACTACTGTGATTCCATAAAGGTGTGATACAGGGTACTGTGAAAACATTAACCTACCATTCAGCAACAATTCAAAAAACACATAAAATCAGAAAATTTTTTTAAGGCAATAGAGAACAAAAGAGAAAATGCCACTATAGGACTGTATTAGCCCCTTGCACTGTGCCCTTACCTTTAATACTATGTTCAGTACTGCTGTTCTTACCTCAAACACAGACACAAGGGAAGCATAAGAAATACACGTAAGCCAGACAAGGGCAAGCAAAGGAATGAAATTACTCCTCTTCAAGGACCAAAAACTGTAGTGTCCTTAAAATCAAAAGCTTACAAGATAAAGCAGAGAAGTTGTTTCCCCGTAACCCACAGCTGTAGGGAAAAAACGTGAAAAATGTGCCCAAACATTTTTCAAAACGCCCAAGGAGGCAGGGAAAGTGTTCACGTAAGAATGAAGTCCCTCCTATACTGAAGGAAAGCAATGCAGGCATGTCTACCTCACCTTCATCCCTGGGAAGGATGAAGCAAATAATCCTGAAACCTGTTTCTACATAGGAACAAGAAAGTTTGGGAGTAGTCAACATGGATTTATAAACGGGAAAATCATACTTAGTCAAACCATCTAAGTAGCTCACAGGATGAGGAGAGAGACATAGATTTTGTTTCTTTTGACTTTAGCAGAGCTTTGACACCATCTGATGAAGTCTGGGCCAGGTAAGGGGATAGTGAGGTGGGCTGTTGTGGTCAGCAGCATGAAATCATGCTGGAGGGGAGGCACAACAAATGCACCCCAAGGGTTCCACTGGGGCCAGTACTGCTGAACATGTTCATTAATGACCTGGGGGATGGCACAGGCAGTAACCTCAGCAAGTCTGCAGATGATGAACGGTGAGGAGTGACTGATGTATCAGACGGCTGTGCTGCTATTCAGAGGCACCCTCACAGGCTGGAAAAAGAGGATGACAGGAATTTCATGAAACTCAGTAAGGGGGGAAAACGTGTTTAGCACAAACCAGCAATGTGTCCGTGGCTGCATTAGGAAGAGCATGGCCAACAGGCGGGGGGAGGTGATCCTTCCCACTCAGCACTGGTGGGTCAGTGGCGAGTGCTGGCTCCAGGTCTTGTCTCCGCAGTACAAGAGAGACGCAGACACGCTGATGCAGGTCAGCCAAGGGCCTCAAGGATAGTCAAGGGACTGCAGCATCTGACATATGAGAGACAGAGAGATGGGAGTATTCTTCCTGATGAAGAAAACACTCACCTTATTCATGTGCATAAATACCTGATGGGGCAGTGTAAAGAAAACTGAGCCAGACTTTTCTCTGTGATGCACAGTGATGGGACAACAGGCAGTGGGTGTGCATTGAAACACAGGAAATTCCATGTAAACATCAGAAAAGAGGCCTTTCATTTTGAAGAGAGTCAAATATTGGCACAGGTTGCCCAGAACGGCTTAGAGTCTCCACCCTTGGAGATACTGAAACCCAGCCGAGCACGGTCCTGGGCAGCCTGCTATAGCTGACAGTGCTTTGAGCAGGAGCCTTGGATGAGATGATCTTGAAAGGCTCCTTCCACTCCAAATCCTTTTGTGATTCTGTGAAACCCCACTACAGACTTCTGCCCTTTTCTGTCAGTTCAATTTGCTGTGAGCAACTGGCAGAGACAAAGCACTGTCCAGTTCAGTACTCTGTTGTGGTCATGCTCATTTTTAGATTATAATTTTCAGTAAACTATTTTATATTTAAATAATGTAAAAGGTATCATTTTGAGCTTGAATCAATTAATGTTCATGAAGAGTACTCAGTGTGGTTAATATTTTCCAAAGTTTTCTAGGTTTAAAAAAAAAAAGAAATCGAAAAGAATAACACACAAAACACCTTTCTTCCTGCATGGAAGAATCAACAGTAGAGCAAATCACAAATTAAAGCATAAACCTAATGTTTGCTTTCTTTCACCTCATCTGATTAGTGCCATTAAATTTTCATCATCCTTAGCTGTGCAATTATTATCACAGAAAGCTTAGCCTGTTAAATTCTATTCTCACACTGCAAAAGCTTTCAAGGGAGAGGTGCTTCTTTTAATATAACTTCCACAGGATATAAATGGAGGTTATGTTATTTCAAGAATCTATTTTCCTCCTAATCTTCCTCCTAAAGGAGAAGGTGCTCAGAACTGATTCAAAAGGACCCAATAGCTCCTTATCCCAATTCAAAAAATACAGGGCAGAAAATCATGAATGTGTAGCTGAGAACAGCTCTAATATTGCTCTTCACTACATCACTCTGACTCTCACAATACTCAGTGAGTTTATTTTCACTTTCTCTCACTACTCATCTGCTGGAAAAAAAAGGGTGAAATGAATGGTAAGGAAGGGAATATGCAAAGGAAGAATTTCCTAAAACAATAATATCTTAAATGGCTTCCTCTGCATGTACAATGTATTTATAATAGAAGTTTTCAAAACCATATCCTGCAACAGAGAATTCATGCTGATTTATTGTTCCCCTTCCTGCCCATTTATTTTATTTTATAATAATATTCGATCCATCTAAATGTAACAGAGCAATTCAGAACTCGAAAAATTAGACAAGACTGCTACTCAAATTGACCATTAAAATCTACCAAAACCAAACATTCTTTGCTGAGAAAAATGCCCCACATCCAAGCTGTCTAACATCGCTGCATAACACCTCTATGTAAACCTAAACAAAACCCTCATTTACATGATTCAGTAACACTATAAATTAGTAAGTCATCCATTCTTCCTCTGAGTACCAACCCCTTTTCCTAATGAGTACATGGGTAATTTGAGCATTTCAAATTGTTAAACTCTGCAAATATAAGGTATTGGGTGTTTTGTCTATTTCTTGGGATTGTTTCTGTGAGCAGCACTGACACAGAAGACATGCGGGAGATCCACTCATTTAGCGTTTTTGTTCATGCAGCATTGGCTCATAACCTTTCAATCTGAACTATCTTGTTTCATTTTAATTAATGCTCGCTGGGGAAAACATTCCCATTCGAAGTGACAGAACACGTGGATGAGAAGCAAACAAAACAGGAATAATATCTTTGCCACTGCTCCCAGAAGGAAATGCCCAAGACCAAGAATGCACAGGCACCCCAAGGCACACAGCCACGGTCTTTGCTAAAAGACCTTGGTTAATCAGGCTTTCAGTGAACAGCCATGCAAGGGTCTGGATCCTTTCCCCCTCTCTATTGCACAAAGGTAAGGATACCTTCTTACTTCACACAGTCTTTAAAAGGATTGAGTAATGAGGTTTCAGAGTTTCAACACTCAATATTTATGAAACTAAACAGTTATGAAGATAAAACTAATCACTGTGCTAATGGCCAAAGCTCTGGTCTCAATCATCCACGTCCCAGGAGAAGAGCCTCTTTTACACCTGCATTTGTATCAGCTTCCTGGTCCTTCTGCTGCAGCTGCCTACAGGAACATAATCAACTCTGCTGGGGCTTCTGACCACTTTAACTACTTGGCTGCCAGCAATCAGACCGAGATTACCAACTCTTCCAATGCACAGTGGTCCTATGTAGTGTTAATTTGTAAGTGGGGTAAAATTTATAAACTAATCATAGAATCATATGGGTTGGAAGGGACCTCTGAGATCATCAAGTCCAACCCTTGATCCACTACTACCAGTTACTAGACTATGGCACTAAGTGCCACATCCAGTCTCTTCTTAAACACCTCCAGGGATGGAGAATCCACCACTTCCCTGGACAACCCATTCCAATGCTTGATTACCTTCTCTGTAAAGAATTTCTTCCTAAGATCAAACCTAAATCTCCCCTGGCAGAGCTTAAGACCATGCCCCCTTGTCCTACTGCTTGTTGCCTGGGAGAAGAGACCAACCCCCACCTGGCTACAACCTCCTTTCAGGTAGTTGTAGAGAGTGATGAGGTCTCCCCTGAGCCTCCTCCTCTCCAGGCTGAACAACCCCAGCTCCCTCAGCCTCTCCTCATAGGACTTGTGTTTGAGTCCCTTCACCATCCTGGTAGCTCTTCTCTGGACCTGCTCCAGCACCTCAATATCCTTCCTGAACTGAGGGGCCCAGAACTGGACACAGTACTCCAGGTGTTTCTTAAAAAGCATTTTGACATGTGAGAATGTTCTAAAGCCTTTTGCAAACAACAGGGATGACTTCTTCCATGTAGATATTTTCTTACTTGCCTTACTACTCTTTGACCATCCTTTTCTCCATTCAATCCCTGAAAAAACAGAGAACGAGCATGCCCATCCAACAGAACAGTTACTACCTCCCATTCTTTTTTAAGGAAGCTCACTAGAAAATTGTTTCCAGAGAAATCTGGCTAAGGAGCAAGGACTCAGAAAGGTATTTTTGGTCAAAGCAGATAAGATGGGAGATATCAGAAAGAGAAAACAAAGGAACAGACATGTCTGTCGCTTCCTTGCAGCCTACTGGCTACAGCAAGGGTCACACATGGTTGAGCAGAGCAAACACCAAGCGCTCTTATAAACTGAAACATTAAAGAGCCTTTTATTTCCCTGTGATAAGCTGAAAGTCTGAATGCTATGCATCTCTGATAGCAGGCCATTTCCTCCAGTTTTCCAGCACTCCCGTGGCTTTCCCTCCTTTTCTGCATGCGTCTGAATGTATGGACAAGAGGCCCTGCTGTATTTCAGCATCACCCTCACAGCAGCACACACAAAAAGCTCTTCTCCTTAATCATGAGTGTGGTTTACGTGGAGCTCATAATTACCCAAGACACAGCCATGGAGGTCACTTCTCTTACTCCTACAACCTTTTCACCATCACAATGTTTGACCATATGCCAACATACTTTGTACATCATATCCCACGTTTCTTCTTCCCAGGTAAAAAGCATCCCATTAAGCTGAATTTTGTTTTAGTGGGTCAAAATAAAGCTCTTTTGTGACTACAGTTCTCATAACTGTCAATTCTTTTTTTGTCACCCACAACTCTAATCAGCAATAATTTGTATTTACTGCCAAATAAATGGTTAAAATATTGACTAAAAGAAAGGCTGATATTAATCACTGCTAAAACTCCAGGCAGTTACTCATACTGAAGTGCTGGGTCCCACACTTTGGCCATAACAACCCCAGGCAGCACTACAGACTGGGGGTAGAGTGGCTGGAAAGTGGCCCAGTGGAAGAGGACCTGGGGGTGCTGGTCGACAGCAGCTGAACATGAGCCAGCAGTGTGCCCAGGTGGCCAAGAAGGCCAACGGCATCCTGGCTTGTATCAGAAAGAGTGTGGCCAGCAGGACCAGGGCAGCGATTTTCCCTCTGTACTCAGCACTGGTGAGGCCACACCTCGAGTACTGTGTCCGGTTCTGGGCCCCTCAATTTATAGGAAGTTAATTGAGGTGTTGGAGTGCGTCCAGAGAAGGGCAACAAAGCTGGAGAAGGGTCTGGAGCACAAGTCCTATGAGAAGCAGCTGAGGGAGATGAGGGTGTTCAGTCTGGGGAAAAGGAGGCTCAGGGATGACCTCATCACTCTCTACAACTCCCTGATAGAAGGTTGTAGCCAGCTGTGGCTCGGTGTCTTCTCCCAGGCAACCAGTGACAGGACAACAGGACACAGTCTTAAGCTGTGCCAGGGTAGGTTTAGGTTGGACAATGAATTTCTTCACAGAATGGATGATTAAACATTGGAACAGACTGCCCAGGGAGGTAGTGGAATCACTGTCCTTGGAGGTACTTAGGGAAAGACTGTGCATGGCACTTGGTGCCATGGTCTAATTGACAAGGTGGTGTTCAGTCATAGGTTGGACTCTATGATCTCAGAGGTTTCCCAACCTGATTGATTCTGTGATTCTGTAATGTTAATTAAATTTAAAATATCTGTGAATAAACCAGCTTTAATATATTTAACATGTGCCCTATTGATACTGCATCGTGCTTTCAAATAGAGAATACGTATGCGGAAACTTCAGTTTAAAAAGATAACAAACTTCTAGAATATGACACAGAAAAGAATCAGTGAAGCAGAATGTAGCAGTTCAAAAACTCCCAGACTAATTTGTAAAGAAAACAGCTTAAGCAGAATTTTGGTAAAGATGTGTGTAGTGGTTTTGATTTTAGACCGTCCTTGGTAACCAGGTTGTAACTGAGGAAGTAGTCATCCTCCCAGTATTCCATATGATTTTCTACGTAAACCAGGGTATAAATAGAAAGGGGGAGAAGCCTCTTGCTCTCTTTCCTTTCCGGGGGACCCGGGAGCAGGTTCTCTGCTGTCGGCTCTGCTCGTGTGGAGGAGTGAGGCCCAGTGAGGCCTTGTGGGCCTTGGGAAGCGGAGAGTGCCGGCGGTCGCTTGGTGCAGTTCTGCTATCTCGAGGAGAGTAGTAAGATTTTCTCTCATTAGTTTTTTATTGGTTACTCCTGGGTTTTTATTGTGTATATCTGTTTTGGGTTTTTTTTCCTTCCCTCTCCCTTTTCCCTTTTCGGGGCAGGGGGAGGTGTTCGGGGTCCCTTCTCCTGTGTACATAGTATTCTAATTGTATATAAGTGTAAATACATGTGTATATTTTTGTACAGCTTTGGTCTGCTCATTTTGGCATTTCAGTAGCTTTTCCCTTCTCCCTTTCCCTTGTGTTCGTAGAGGGGGTGAGGGGAGGAAAGGCTGCAAACTGTAAGGTTTGAGCATTCGGCAGAAAGGTCAGATCCAAACCGTTACAATGTGGAAAAACAACATGGAAATCAAGAAAAGCTATTAAACTTTTAAATTTCTGTTGGTGAAACCTCTTGTTCGATTTCATAAACAAAACCGTTCACATTCTTACCAGATCCCAAGAGACTTGGGTGCTCAGTAACTAAAACACAATCCTTGATCAACAGTACATCTTCTTTCCTTGTTTATCAAGTATTTTTTTCATGGACATCTCACCATTTAATTTCAAAGAGGATAAAAATTTTGGCTTACTCTCAGACTAATTTGAGGGAAGAATTTGGTAACAAGAAACACCCACCCTCTGAAAATTAGGTGTGTTACCAGGAATTACTTATCATTTATATAAATATTTAGCTTATTTATTTAGCACATGAGCAAAGACAATGACCAACTTAACAGCTTTGGAGCTAAGCCAGGTGTTGTGAGCAAACTGTGACAGAACCTATTGCCCTCCTGCAACCAGCTGTCTTGCTGCCATTCAGCTGTCTGAGCAGGACTGAGTTAAGCCTGGTTAACTTAACAGAGGAGACAGACTCTGTTCAACACTAGGCCTCTTGCCATTTGCTATCAAAGGCATTCAGAAACCAGGAGCCAAGAATCTACTCAAGCCACTTTGCCTCCAGTGGGCCTCCTTGAAATCTGTTGTCCATTACAGTAAGTGGCAAAATGAATAACAAGGGATGAGGCTCCACAAAGATCCTTGCCAGTGACAGAGCAAAGAATTGGTCAGGGAGATGAGAACGAGTAGATGAGCAGACATAGTTCTAACGCACCACTACTCGCCACTGGAATGTCCAAACCAAGACAATCATCATCAGATGCTTAGAGGAAGCCTAAGGCCTTTCAAGCCTGCAGTTTTTACTCAGAATAATCTGACCTATACATAATCAACATTGCCATCCTCTTACCCCAAGGAAGATCACCCAATTTCTGCCTAGATGAAAATGCTGTGTGATGCAAAAAGAAAATTGCTGTGCAAACTGTCAAGATGAGAAAATTCCTGCTGTTGAGCTTGAGTTTAACCCCTTTTCTGCTGCAGGGCTCCTCTGTGGAACAGATACTCCAGCAATCCAACGACTTCCTCCTCAAAGGCCACCAAGTAGAGGTAAAAAGGAATGGGAACAGATGATTACTACTTCTGTAAGAAGTAAGAGTGCACTGCACAGATGTTCAGTCTAAAAAATCCACAATTAGTACAAAACTGTGGTTGAAGTCCATTGTTAGTTTTAGACCTGACTGGTAACCTATACAAATCATTAGAGCTCCATTGCTTCCAAAAGCACTGGCACACTTTACGCCAATTCAGCCACCCTATTGTCACATCCCCCAGTGGGGCACATGCATTTGAGCCCTAAAGTAGTTTGCTTTCAAGAAGAGAGCTTAGTTTGTCCCCAAGGGTGACACCACACAGTTCACTTCTTCTGGAGTGACTGTTTTATGGTAATCACCCTGTGACTTGCTGACAGGGAAATTCTGCTCAGTTGTGAGCACAGCAGCAGCAACAGACGCTACTTCTCATGGGAATCTTACAGACAGGGTGCAAAGGAAAATTAAACAGTGAATATGCAGCACTCTGTGGAGTTCCAAAATGAAAACTGGAGTAAACCCTGTGTGGTCTAGGCTCTGCCTCAGTGTCACCCCAAAATTTGCTTTGTAACGTGTAACACAGTAATTCACTTTGCTTCGCTACCTGCAGGAGAGCAGACTAAAGCCTCGTCATAAACATCATTCCCCATTAGCCCTCTAAACTGGACATACAGATTCAAAACAGGAAGAGTCACAACAGATAAAGCTTTGACTCTTTATTCTTTAATTTCTCTCCTAACAAAACACTTTGGCAAAGCAACATGTTCAAGGGAACAAGCTGCAATGAAACAGATGCAACCTGACTCCCTTTTGTTTTCCACCACTTGTCCTGAATGTTCTCATAGCAAAGATTGAATCGAGGAAAATCCATTAGCTTCTCATAGATTCTGGGGTGGGTACTGTATATTTTGTTTTTCAAGGTAATGCTTATTGGAATTTCATTCCATTTCCTTTCAATTGTTTCCAGTTAACTTGTATCCATCACATACTCCACAAAAGAATCCAGCTTTGATGGTAAGATGACAAGAGACAAGATATCCACCAAACTGAGCCTCGTACCATTTCTTCTCAGTTCATAATCACTTTTTAAACCAATCAGCACTTTTTACTCCAGTGATTTCAGATGTCTACGTTTGACCCTTGAAGCCCTATCGATCAACAATATACATGGACAGAAGTATAGGTCAAGACAAAGACGATTCAAAATTGTCCAAAACCCAAATCCAATAGCAAACCCAAACTGCTGTTTGAAGTCCACTCTTTGAATAAGACTTTAGCTTTACCCACATCCCAGGATTAGTATATGAATTCTTACCCTCAAAAAATTCTGCTTTGCACATTTCAATATTCTTACTTGAAATAACTTTCTTCTAAGTGAAGGATCATTAAAACAAAAATTCTCCTTGCTTTCCTGGCAAAGCTAATCTAATGTTTGTGGTTACATTCATGTTTACCTGTGGTAGAAAAATCTTCAAAAGAAAAAAAAAATACTTTAATCTGCTATTCAGTCTGACTAATGCTTTATTTAGAAGAGCCCATGTTACAACCAATTACAGCACATCCTGCCTAATTACCTGGGAGTTGCTCTACAACAAAATACAATTCTGTGACTAGAAATAATAGGTTTGGCTTTGGTTTGTGGATTACAGCAGCTGCAGCCAAGAGATGTCATAAATAATGTACCAGCAACTAAATCAAAACCTATCAAGAATTCATACTGCATAACAAAAGTGAGGACAAAAAGTTAATGCTGGCATCCACATTGTTCTTACACTGAGCAGTTCAGCGCAAACAAGACCAATGTTATCTTTTTCTACAGGTAATGAAGTGACTTGGGTGTCTAAACAATTTTTATAGAACTGAATTTCCCCTGTTAATGATTTCAGCATTTCGGAATTTTCACACTTATTTTTACATTCATATAAATAAGGTAACTATTCCAAACCATTTACAATAGCACAGTCTATTTTATACTGGGAGAGCAGCAGAGAGGAACCTCCAGAAAACAGATAATACCAATTGTAAAACAGAATTTTAAAAAATTGTGTCGCTTCACAGAGGAGAGAGTTCAGCACTCTGGAGTGAGACTGGTGGACAGTCACTCAGATGCTGAGGGAACTGGAGCACACAGTGTACAAGGAATGGCTGACACAGATGACTTAGGTCAGTCTAGGAAATGAGGTTAATGGGGAATTTGATTTCAGTCTTCCAGCACAAAAAGGGAAGTTATAAACAGGACAGGATCAGGATACACAGGGAAAAGGCAAGAGAAGGCAAACACAACCTGCAAGATGGGAAATGCCAGCTGACATAACTCCTGAAGTATATTTAAGCAAGGAGTCAAGGTCTCCCCTAACTGTGGCCTGTTAAGGTAATGCTATGATAGGTCATGGCTCACGGTGGTTTATTAAGCATATTTGTAACCTACTTTTCTGATCTTTAAATAATTAACTTTCCTCCTTTAATTTTATTTAAATGTGTTTCTTGGATGCTTTCCACTCTGGAACACCAACAGACTTGTATATTCACCCGAGGCCACATACAAAGCCAAAGCATGAGAGTTTTCACTCTAGGCTTCTGCACTTTGCCAGAAAGTGCTGCACTCTCACAGCGCAGAGGAATAATCTTACTGGTGTGTCCTTCCCATTAGCACTGAGCAGTCTGAAAACTGCACCAGAATAGCACCAAGAGTTTAAATATTATGCATCTGAAATCATCATACATACAAAACTCCGTCAACATGTATATTTTGCTTCGAATTATTTTTAAATGAGGTTAAAAAGTAAGATAGTAGTATTTTTCTAATTTTACACACTGAAGAAAAAGCAAATTAAAACCCACTGAAACCTAAGAGACCAGCATTTAGCACAGATACTACCAGGGGTAGGGTAAAAGGAGAGAAATCTCAAACTGTTCAGTGTACTTCAGAATTGCGCAACTTGATTTTTAAATTCTAGCCGATAAAGGTATTCCAAAATTAAGGGCTGGACAGCATATGGTAAAGAATTAAGATAAAACAATGTTAAGTAGCCAAATTCTTGGAGGAGAGTAAAATTTAAGATAATTCTCCCCCATGTATTAATATTTTATGTTGAAGTCTTCAGAACCACCAATGATGCTGAAGAAGGATCAGTATTACATTCTAAATCATACAGAAAGCAGGGCCATACATGCTGTTTCTGCCAGAAAGGAAAGCTTGAAAGACTGGCTATCAAAAGGTTGAGTGGTGTAAATGCTTCTGAGCTAAATTAAGTCTTTCTGACTTAGGAAAGCACATTTTACCACATATCTGCACTACTTATTTCCTTGGCTTTATTTCACTGATACCGTGATATCTTTTTATTGAGGGGTGTAATTTGAATTGCATTTGCCCTCTTCAAGAAAAACTACATCCATTTGGTAAAGAAAGTACATCCTAGATTTGAGGGAAAAAAAAAATTAATTCAGACAGGTGCTTTTCAACCAATAGGTGATAACGAGTATTGCCCCACTCTGATCGAAATGACAGGTCCAGATCCTACAACAGAAAGTTAGGAACAAATATATTCACAGGTTCATTGAAATATCTACAGTCAGTCAAAGCTCTGGAACAGCTTCAAAAATCAGGTTTGGAGCTGGTATGTTAGGCCAAAATACAAAAACTTAACACCTCATCCAAAAAGCAGCTTCTCCATTCTGGACTGGGACAGTCAGGCCTGGAAGAGACAGAAACCTAGTCCTATGAAAAAGGGAGGGTAATAGCCAGCAAGAAAAGGCCACTGAGAGAGAAAATAAGTGAGAAAGTGAAATATCTTTTTTGAAGGTTAGCTTAAGAATGGGTATTTGCTGAAACAAATAAGTTGCTGTCCCTATTCTATATGAAATAGGAAGGAAATATGGCAAAGGGGAAATAGCAGAAGCAGAAGGAGGAAGGGACAAACCCAAATTACATATAAAAATTACGTATATAAACCCCAAACCAACCAACGAAAAATAAACAAACAAAAACAAACAAAAACAAATTAAAAATTAGCTGGAACAGAGATTCAATACCTGACAAATTATCAGTCCTCTGATCAATGAGAGGCTTCAGGGAGAGCCCTCAACTAACCTTCCGTATTTCAAAATCCCCCCCCAAAAAATCAAGACATTTAAATTTTGCCATAAAATGGATTTAATTTTTGTCAACTACCTACACCCCCAAACTCTTCGGCACATAAGATTCTATTTACATTTTAAAAACTGCTCTGTATGGAGTTTTTAATTGTCCCAATCCTTACCAAATTAAAGCAGAGAAAGCTGCCTAACAATACGAAGATCTTAATAAATAAGTTATGTGGGAAATACTGCCTTTGCAATTTTCATGCTGAAAAATATATTCCATACTGCAGGGATAATGAGAGTATAAAACATTAACACTACATTTTTCTATACCATTCTGCATAATTAACTATGCAGCTGTTCATTCATTCAGCCCCAACACCCGAATTAATTTGTAATCAGTTTGCAGAGGATGCTCTGGAGCAGACTGCACCTACTACAGAGGCAAGCAAAGCTGCTCACATGCCACATCCCACATCAGTGCACAAGGTGCTCAAATTCTAAGGGATGCAACAGGGGGTTGCAAAACAGCATTTTCAAAACATCAGCTGAGAAAAGGCACTGTGCCATCAGCTGCCTTGTAGCGAAACTATGGGTAAAAGTGTTCTCAGGTGAGTCTAATGGTGTGTCAGTGCCCTCTGAGAGACTCCTGTCCTTCTCAGGGTCAAGCCAAAAACTTGAAGGACACAAGCATTAAACATCCATAAACATTACAGCTCCTTTGTATTATTTGTATTAATGCAGTATTACATCCCCAGAACTGATGGGGACCCCCACAGTCGCTTCCCCAAATTACTTGTATTCCAAAGAAACAAACAAGGCAAGGACCAAGCAGAGGAGAGCACAGTAACAGGAGGTTCTTCAAACAAAGTCACACAGTAGGCTGAAGGTAGAACCAGCAGCATCCCTAGCTGCTGAGTGGAATGTCATATGTACCTTTTCATAAGGTCACTAAAGCCATGACGTCACCGTTTTCAGATTTTAAAAATATATCCTATTCAGGTTTTTATACCTCATTCATCATCACAAAAATGTGATGAGCAATGGAACTAGCTGCTTTGATTGTAGTTTCTTATTTATTTCATTTTGCAGAGTGGCAAAGGAAACACTGCTCAATATATCTATGGTGTCATTCCATCTGCCCCCGGGTTACGGGCCCCGCACCTCCCCGCTGTGCTGGCCTGCTGGCAGCGCAAGGAAATGGATGACGGTGCAGCAAAGAACCTCCGATCAGCCAAAAACTGATGGCTCAACTGTTTTCATATCAATTTACTACAGAGGAACCAGGCCAAAATGAAAGCTTCAAGATTGCAGTTCTCGGTTTGCTCACATAGAAGTCAATCGTGGGCAAAACTTCCCTCTTTTATGCAGGGAGGGAGGGCAAAAGCAACTCAGATGCAAAATTACAAATCCCACAGATGACTAATGCATAGAAAGACATTGTTTCCTATTCCCCACCTTAAACCTTGCTTGCTGAGGCTAGCAAGAAATGTGATCATTTCTTGTAAGGAGGCTTATGCTCTAAGATGCCATGACAAATCTGAGGAAACATTAGTGAGGCAACCTTCCTGAACCTCCTACTGCTACCAACCCGGATGGGTTTTGGGTAGGAAAGATGCACTCTATTACCATCAGTTCCAGCCAAAAGGAGTCTACTCAAAACAAGAACCTGTGGTACAATTCCCACACAGTCTGCAGTTCCAGTAAAGCCAATCAGAAGTTCTATCACTTGGGTTCAAGTTACTCAAGCAATAGGACAGGATTCTTAAGCCATTTAAAATAAATGGTTATTCTTTCTTAATTGACTCACTCATTATGTGTTATATACTGCAATGACTTAATTCATTTTCCAGGAGGAAGATTAAGAAGAAAAAAAAAATTCCACCTGTAAGGTAGCAAAATTCCCATGCTGCAGGTGTATTTAACATGCTCAGCAGCCGTGCTGCAATCAGCTTCAAACAAACACAAGTGTACTGCAAGCAGAGTCTTTTCCTAACTGCATAAATCACAGCTTTCTAGCTGGATCTTCATCCACACGTCATATATTCTTTGTGTATTCACGAAAAAAGTGTAGAAACAAGTAAACACCCCAAATCATCATCACTACTCCAAGTTATTGAAGACTTGGAGGAGCAGTTATGACAGCACTCTCATCTATAAGCAACAGATATTCAGTAAAGAAATTTGGACAGTCTTCTTTGCTTTTACTTGCTTTTAAGATTTACTTTTTCAGTTCAGACCCTCATATATACCAAGACATAAAAATATTTTTTAATTGCTGTTATGGCAACACAGACATAAAAGTACCTGCTTAAGCTACGTCCCGTGCTCTGGAGCCTTTTGAAAGACATCTCCTTGGTCTTTTACGTATTTTTCCTGCCTGACACCCATACTAAAACACTGCTGACATGCTGAAACCCACTACATTCACTTTCTAACTGTAGTTTTACAGCTCATTTTAAATGTCCAAAATAAATTCAGAAGAGTCTTTCCTGCACAATTCAACTCATAATGATAGACTGTAGAGTATTGGCAAGAGAGAAACTGAGCAAAGACAATTAAAGTCTTTGTAATACTATTAGGTGAATATGGAATTATGATCAAAGAGAGCATAAAAATATGTTATTCAGTGAGAGAAATAAAATTCTAACTGTAAGACTGCCAATGCTACTGTCCAAAACCTTTGCACAGCAGAACAGGTATAAATAAGGATATAACAGGAGCACAAGACAACTGCACAGGTATAACTGAGGACAGTCTATTTTGATTGCAGAACCCGCATTACTCAGGATGATGCATAAGCCAAAGAAAGCACAGCTAGACATTAGATCCCAAGCTGAGTTCACTGGGCTAATAATTAGAAAGCCTTTTTTTTTCTGTTTTAACTTGGAAAGAGAGGAAATTTGATATGAAAATCACAGACTCAATAACTCCGTCCCTTGGGGCCATTTCTACAAAGTCACTTTTCAGAGCAGAACCACAACATCAGGCCATCTGGAAGTTCAAGTTGCTGCTGAATACAGTTGCTCATTTATTAAGCAGCACTTCACACCAAAAATTTCACTGAGACACTAGACTGTATATTGGAGATTTTTTTGTTTGCTTTTTAAATTAATTTCAGGAAATAGGTGAAATGAGTTTCACCTACAAGTCCAAAGAGTTTGGAAACAAATGTCCATATTCATTTTCACACATTCTGTGAGCCACGGAGGGTCTGGAAATTTTACTTTCCAGAGGAGTATGTTGTTCACTGCATCACCTTAAAAGAATCTCCTGCTCTTTGTAGTCTGGATTTTAACCTTAGTGTACGCATGCACCTTTGTGGGAATGCGCAAAGCATCGCACAGTCACTGTACATCCATTGCTCCTGACAGCCACTGGGTTTGCACAAGTGAGTCTTGCCCTTCAACACGTGGCCTTTTGTGGGTGTAGACAGAAACAGCTGTGACACCAAAGGCTATTCCTGACTCCTTGATTTACAACCTCCTCACACCGTGCTGCGACTTTGCTCCCTCCTCCGGCTGCATTTGGAGTGAAGAGTCCCAGGAAGTTCAGCTGGGACATCCAACCATATTTAAGGAGGAGGGGAAGTTTGTTTGTTCATTTAGCATTTCTTTACTGATAACGTGGGGCGCTCTGAAAGCAGGCCCACCTAGCATTGAGCACGCAGTGCTACGATCTGACAGTGCAGTGAACATCAAGTAACGCCGTTTGTTTTGCTTTGGTGCAGCAATAACAACATGGTGATGCCATTGGGAACAATGGCAATTACACAGCAAGCCACTTCAGCGCTACCATATCATTACAGCTTGATAATATGCAATCAAAACTTTATTAGCAATCATCAGCAGCATCTATTATTCATTGCTTAGATCAAGCTAAGAAAGGGAAGGCTGCATTCCTACCAGAAACAGGACTCAAAGCCAGTCTAAGCACTGAGTTGGAAGCCAATTCCATGGCTGTACAGTGCTGAGTCACTGCATAACCTTCAGCAATATTACCACCTCAGCTGTGCCACATATAGAATGGAATAATAATAATCTATATATCCAAGAGACATTATTAGGAATAATTTTAACTCAGATGTACAGATAAGCATCAGCATTACTTTCTTAGTGGCTAGCAAGTCAAAGTTAAACTATTTGATTGTAAGATTCAAGTATTTACATCTAAAGTTGCACGCATACAACACATGCAAACAGGTACCTGAGGTTGTAAAATATGTACACCTATATAATTATGCACAAGCTGGTCTATAAAGCACGTGAACACACAAACTAAATGGTCAGTTTGGTTCAGCTCCTTTATACCGTAAATATGCTGAATAAATATGTGTGTGGACTCTGACGGGAACAGCACTAGTATGCAAAGTGTCTTCTATGTATGCACAACTTGTGACAATAATTTTAGTACCTGAATTTTCAGTTTTAGTGACAGCATCAGTTTTTTTATTATGCTAATGAGGCCTAACACAACAACAAACCAATGTACGTATTCCCAGTACATACCACAAAAGTAGACCCCAAACCAATTCTGTTTCTTCTCAGAAATTTATTTTGCTTTATATTCAAAAGGCAACCAATGTCATCTCTATTTATTTCCCTATGTTATTGGAGTCAAATAATTATATAACTTACTCCAATGTTAACAATTAGTTAATAAGCAAATTAGGAAAGTAACAGAAATAGCTGACTAGAGAAGCACACTCTGGTGTTTTCTAACTACATACTTCCACCAAGATTTTTCTCACCTGTTCACTGTAACCAGACATGGCTGGTACCAGTAAAAAACTTAAGGCTTTCATTATCCAGCACTATTTTCCCTGTTTATTCAAAAAGAAAAAATTCCACGGTAATACAAACTTAGGCCTCCAAACCTGTAACCTGACTTGTTTGGGCAGGCACAAATTACCTACAGAAATTATCAGTGCCCTGCAGAGGCACAGAAACATGTCACCTGGATTCATTCAACTTCAAACCTTCTCCGCATAAACCCCACCCACCCAGACATGTACCTCCGACTGGAGTTTTTCACCATCATTTGCATTATTTTTACGGGTCTGACTGCAACTCCAAGGTCACTAAGAACAAAAAAGCATCACTGAACCATCCTTTCTCATTATTTGTTTCACTAAGGAAGAAGAAAAAATTCTTTGGAGCGATGGGAGAAAAAGAAAGAAATGAAGAGGAAATATGTTCTAGATGAAGAAAGATGTGGTTTCAAGAAATGAAATAACTGATAAACAGCCAGCTAGGATAATATTTACCGACCAGCAAGTTAAATTGGGAGATTGACGTTAAAAAATTACCCTGGTGGGGATTGATCAGATTATAAAACTGGTTTATTTTCACTTAGTGACTAAGTCACTTAGAGAACATTGTGTCTGGTATGATCTAGCCAGGCAAAATAGGAAGAAAAACATTGAACCAATTCAGGAAATAGCTGGACAGAGTCTATTCGAACTAGTGCACAGAAACAGACTAATGGCATTTCTCCACTGACAAAAAACCCCTATACCATTTTTCACACCTGTTTTACTGCATATTTGTTCTGATGCAAGTGAGAGGAATGCAAAAGAGAATCAAACAAAAAAGTTTAAAAATATATACACTATGCGTTCTGGGCAGGCTGCCACTGTGAGTGCAACACCTCAGTTCCATCAACAAACGTGGGTGAAAACTGGTGACGCTCCAACCATTTTAGGTGGGGAATAACAAAGCAGTTCCCCACTGCATAGACAGCTCCGTTTAGTAATTTAGTACAAATAATGAGCTACATCTCAACAGGGAGGCACTACTTGAGGTTCTTGCAGTAGTTGGTCTTATTTGTGCTTTTCCAGACCCAGGCACTTTGTAACTCCCCCAGTCCAACAACTGCATGTGCCACTTTCTCGCCACAGTGGGCAGAGGTAGAGGAAGGAGGTGAGCCCAGACCAGAACATATCCAGGCATGGATCAGCTACTACCCCTGACCCAAGTGCTAATTTTAAGCACTTGCTTCCTTTCAGCTTTTCCATCCTAGTTTTATAAATTACTGAAATCACAGAATGGTTTGGGTTGGAATTTCCCGATGATGCACACTAGTATCATTTTATTTGAATGCAGTTCACACCAGTTCTTTACATCAGCTGTCAGCGAGGTCTGAATGACATCGTTTAAAGCGTTTATTTTCCTAAAAGAAAGCAACATTATCTGAAGCCTGTTTTATGTTTATTTTAAAAGAACAGAGAGTTTATTTTGAAGAGTCCAACTGAATAAGTTTAAAAGACTTGTATGATAGATTACATTGAAGCATGGAGAGCAAAACTTGAAACATACTGCACATGTTGCACAGACCACTGGCATATAATAGGAAAGCAATGTGTGCTTACGCAGTTGGGAGTATCCAAATTGCCATTTGGTTGTCTTCTTTGCACAAGATGTTGGACAAAAATTATAAGAGAAACAAATGTGCAATTAATTTTGCATCTTTTAAGTTTAAAGGATAGTTACAAATGAACCATCATAGCCCTAAAAAGGCCAGTCCTGAGCCAATACTAAGGAGCCTCCATTTGATCTTACTCTCTTTCCTGAAGACCCCCTTTTAACGACTAGAAATTTCCTTTTTACTTGAAAATACCCTTTCCCTGCATGGAACACTGTCCCTGGCCAGCCTGCACTCCTCAGCCACTGGTACAACAACAGCGTATTGCAGATGCACTATCACTGAGAAATCCCACAAGGGTAAAACAACCCTGCCTCCTCCAAAACAAGTAACAAGGCTGGTGTGCAGCATGTCCTGTTCACAGGCTTTTCCCACTCTCTATTCCCCTACCCACTCCATCTCCTGGATTGTCTCTGTAAAACTCCTTACACATACACATGAAGGTCGAGTCCCTACACAAGCTCTTGGGATAATATGAAGTTTACGAGTACCTAAGCCACAAGGTTTTAGATAAAATATTTGTTTCTAGACTTGAAGCTTATGAGCTACACAAGAATTTCACAGAAGACTGCTCAACAAGTCTCCTGTCATTTATTTCTACTGCTACAGATAACCAGCAAAACTAGCATAGAAAATATTTGAGCAGTATTATATTTATTGATAACAGTGAAATACTTTCACTTTTCAAGTGTATATGATGGGTCTAGCAAAAATTTCTTGTGGAAGATTTATACAGATACACGAAAAAAAAATTAGAGCACAAAAAGCCCCCTTAGCAAAACAAAACTAACACGTGAGAAGATAACCAGTATAACTAGTATAACATAGACTTACCTTAGCCCTGGTTTTGGGCTGATATACACCTGAATGTGCAATCTGTGCACACACAGGCAAGAAGCATATTGGTATCTTAATTCACAAATGTTATGGGAATGAGAGTCAATCAGATATTTGTTTGGATTGCTACTTACTCCCAGGTGTCATAAAATACAATACAACCTACACTGGCAGCATATTTCATCCAGACAATCATGATTGCTTCCAAAGAAGGATTATTTACTAACCTCGGTACAATACTCAAGCAGCAAGAACTCCCAACAGACACATCCCAAAACAGCAACCATTCCAAACTTTTTACGAAAATTTGACGCAAAATTTCTAGGAAAAGGAAAAGCATGGCATCTTGCAAAGTGGTATCAAGAACGTTCCTTATATTCTCTATCACTGTTCATCTCTACTGTTAAAGCTCATTTCAAACTCTTTCTTATTGACGTGCAGGATCTACATTTAAGGAAGAGAAGGAGTAAGAGCTGATGACAATCTGGATAATACTATGTTACCATCAGTCAGCTACCAACTCAACTCAGCAGCAGTCTGGAAAAGGAAGGGATGGATCTATTCCGAGAACAGCAGGGGGGAAGGTTATAGAAAAAGCAGAGAACTTACCTCCACAGAGAGCTCTCCAGCACTTTCCCCATGTCAGTATGATAATACTTGGTAAGGATCAGGATCACCTAAAAGAAAATGAGAATATATATTTAAATACATAAACTGATACAAGAAACAGAAGTAGATCATGGGCAGCATTATTTTCGGGAACACAGAAGTGAGGCTTCTGAAAATGTGAATGGTGTTTCACCTCAATTTTTGCCTGTTAAGAGTTTTGCTTTTCAAATGGCTTTTTCCTTTCTCTGTCTGGAAAGAGTGATTTCAGAATTCAAAGTTTTCTGCAAACCTGGTGACTTTGTGAAAGATTACTCGTTTCATGTGAGCAGCAGAGTTGGAATAGTCACATAAATACCACCACACACATGACATCCCCCAAGCAATTCTTATGACTTTCTCAGCAAGAACAACCAATTTGGTTGCTAGTTTAAATTTAGGAGGCAATTCTACAGAAACAATTATTTTTTTAATCCAAAGTGTTAAAAAATGGTGATTAATTTTGATTATCTAGATAACAAATGCACGCAAAAAAAAAAAAAAGTACCTCTGGTCTTCCCTACAAGATCAGAAATGTAACTTTCATGGCTATCCTTTTTCATTTCTTGAAGTATCACATTTTTCCCTTCATGAACCAGCCCTGTAAATTACTCATCTACATCACCAACAGCCAACAAAATACATAAACAAATTCCATCGACAAAAAATCTTCACCCTATGAAGAGTCAGCAAGAAACACTTTCCTCAACATCTGACAAATTCCCTGGTTAAACATGTAAAGCACTAGTCCATGCCCAGTGTATCAAGCTGAATGCTATGGTTTGTGTTTATACCCTTTAAAGACTTCCTTCACTTGCTGCCATATTAGTGGTCCTTAGACCCATGTTCCCATAACAACCCCACAGAGGGAGACCAGGAAGGCTCCAACAGTTTGGGGCAAGCTGTTATTTAACTGCCTCTGCTCCTGACCCCCAGATGAAATCTGCAGCAAACAGAAACTGTAGGCACTCACTTTGATTATTCAGATAATTAATATGCCGATGATACATTTGTGCTGCAGTCTCTGTGTGCTGGAGCTTGTGAGAGAACAGAATTCCAGACCATGGATGTTTTTACATGGTACTTTGGAAACAACACAGTGTTTTACAGAATGGAGCTATGATACCAGTTCTCACTCAGGGCTATCTAAACTTAATAAATTCACAACACATATTCTTTGATTTATATTGACATAAGTAAAAGCAAAAACAATCTATAATTCACAAATAGTATTATTCCCTCCTATTGTCAAGAGAGTCACAGACTCCTTCATCAGGATTTGATTATTTATGAAAATAAAGATTTAGTTTAAAACAAAGAAAAAAAAAAAACAAAACCAAAAACCCACAATCTTTGTAATACCTTACTACAAGACTTACAAAGCCAAAAGAAAGAACTATTTCCCAAAGGAGAGAGTATGTATGGATGAGATTCCTGGCTACAGCCCAAGCACACTCCATCAGGTCAGCTATTTATTCTATTGTCAGTGTCTTAACTACAGCTTTTTGCTGGTGCTTGCAATTCAGAAGAAAGGGAAAGAAACTTCACTACTGGTAGCATCTAGTGTCTTCAATTATTAAGGAAAAAGTTTCAGACTGTGCTTTTCCAAACAGCTGAAATTCCTCTTAGGCCACAAAAACTGACCTGGGAGGTTTTTTTAAGAGATACAAGGATGCATATTTGGCACATGAAAATAAAAAAGAAAATATCTAAAGATATAGGAGATCACATTCTGTTTCCTTCCATTCATGCAGAAATGGAGACTGAATCCTGAACTTAGTGAGCCAACTTTTTTCATCCTTGTACACCCCACAATCATTAAAATTCAGATGATTTTCAGCAATATATGTTGGAGCCACCCTGCCACAAGCTAATCTTGATGTTTCATTCCTGAATTAAACTGTGATTAAAATCACACACAGAAAATCCTATTGGGTTTTGCTCTGAATATAACCTGTATGGGAGCATCAACAAAGCACCTTCCAGGTAAGCCATTTCTGTAACTCAGCACCTGTTGGCAGTGTTAAAGACTCTCAGGCTCACTGCACTGCTGCTTAGCTGGAGTTCATTGAGGGCGTGCACACACCAAATCAAAAAGCCAGAGTTGTTCCACACGCTTCAACTGAAAGGCTTTCAGGTAACTGGAAACTGCACTGGGGAGCAGCCACGAGCAGTAAAACACTCTCTTGACACTGCAGGATGGGTGCCTTAATCTGAGTCACACAGATGTCAGTATTTTCCCATCTCACTAGTAAATTAATTGAAAAATTAAAATACCTTATTTTGCATTTTGGAAATAGAGAGAATGACTTAGTAGGAAAAATAAAGCCATAATGAGCCATCTTTGAATTCCTGAACACCATTAGCAGATTCCTGTCGCAATTTAAGAAGGATGAGGCTGCTGGGGGGCTGACACCATTTCAACTATGCCAGTGGATTTCATCCCAGTATCCAAAACACAGAGATCCGCTATTTAACAGATTTTACAGCACTGTCCACTGGATTGTGGGCATCTTTCCAGGTGATCCTCCTAATCATAACAGCACTTTTTCTAAATTAGTAAGCAGATCCGAAGAACAGAAGGAATTATTTCACAATAAAAGCACAAAGGCCTTCAGGATCTCTGGATTTTATGCAGCATTTTTAAGAGCAGAACCATGTTTCACTGATTTCGTTTTAATGAGACTCCATAATTACAAGCATTTTACAGGCTGGACGGAAGCCAGTGGTTCATACACATGGCTCTCCTAGTGAAAGCACTTGGGTGGCCTTTAGATGGGAAGAGGCCTGAGGCACAACAGCAACTGAGCAATGATCAAGGATAGGATTCCTAACCAGCTCATACTACCAATCAGTCATGGACAGCTAAAATAAGGGTTTTTTTCTGTTATCATTTTACAGCTAAAATAAATTCAGGTGATGGAGGAGAATTAGATTTATCAGATTCTTTATTTACAGATGGGTTACCTAGAAATTTCCAATCCATCCAGACTCACGGAGACTTGTGAAACCATTTTAAACCACTGACTCTTAAATTCACCCGCAGTTCTTTTGAGTTAGCTCCCAGAGTAGGACAGAGGGGGTAACAGTAATTTACTGTTCCATGCTAGGGATCTACGAACACCTGACAGTGTTTCTGGGTGAAAATACCTAAAGCGAAAAAAGAAAGTGAAAACTTCCAGCTTTACCGAAGCCTTTGCCCTCTCCATAAAGCCAGACTAGGCCAGTATTTCTGCATATGTGCCAAGGTATGGAAGATAAATCCCTCAGGATTCCAAACTTCCAGTGCACATTGCATGTGATTTAAGTTTTCAGTGGGAGTAATACCTGTAGTTCTGGTCAAGTTGTCTAGGCCGGGCATTCAGAAATATCTCTACCTCGTCCATTTTTGGGGCGGGGCAGGGGGTTGTTTGCACAGATTTTGATTCTCCCACGCCATTCTCCTGCTTCCATAACTTAGTTCCTGCCTGTGTGAATTCTCACTGTTAAAGCAGTCACAGCTCAAAACTGTTCTCCAAACAAAAGTGTTGAAGCAGTTTCTGACACAAAATCCTTTCTGGATATAGGCCTGTCTTCAGGAGTGCACTGGGTTTTCAGAGAATGACAGACCAGGAAAACAAATGGAAAATTCCATAGATATTATTACCCATTAACAATTAAAGTTAGAATGATCTATGTTTATCCCCTCTCCTTTTCTGTTGCTCTCCTCTGAAAACGTTTTGCAGAAACTCTGGACCAAAAAGAGCAAAACTTCACTTTACAGAACACAACGTGCTTTTAATCATTTCCCAATAAAACTTTGGTTTTAAAGAAGCCCATTTTAATCCTCTCTTTTTATCACCATGTCATCTAAGAGGGCTGAGGAAGGAAAAAGGAACAAATTCTCGATCAATCACTTTTCCTGGTGTTTATATTTTATCTTTGGGTCTCCTTCCTTTTCCGTGAAGGATTTGCTAAGATCCTTCTCTTTTTGATAAACATCAACTTATGGAAAATTTTTTTCATCCCATGTTCCCTCCATGATGCCTTTTTTTTTTTCCCCTACACAGACTATTCTTAACAGAGATCTCTCTTTTTCTATCTCCATGCAGATTCTTTCAGATTAAGTTTTATTTGACCCCTGCCGTTTGTGATTTGAAGTCATCATTTCTTTTGGCATCTATTCAGAACTTTAATAGCAAAAGTCTCATGCTTTCAAATGCATAATTGCAAGCATGACTGCAAGTTTTTGTGTTTTCCCAAGTTTATTAGAAGGTGAGAGCACGCTGTAAATACTTCTGGGCAGCCAGAGCTACCAGGAAAATAAATTGCTCAGACAGACTCAAGTTCCTGCAAACTTTTTAGCATCTGTTTAATTTAATTCAAGTGAATGAACCCACTGAAATCCAAAGAAGTGTTTATGAGAGTCACTTGAACAGGTACTTAATACTCTGTGTGACGGGAACATAAGCTGTTTTGCTCAAGAACAAGCCTCACTCACCCTTGGAGCTATTTAACTGTAACTGTGCCACTGTACACCACAACTATTTTGGGGAGATCAAGAGGCAATTATTTTGGGGAGATCAAGAGGTTCTGGGCACAGCCTATTAATTCGTCACCACCACCCCCTGTACTTCCCAAACTTTCTTGACAGCTAATAATCAAAAACCTCCCTAACAAATCACAGGCAACCAGTCCCTCAAGCCATTTCTGCTTTTGCAGCATCAGGGTCTTCAATCATCACGCTAAGGCTGGCATTGCTTTTCACATTTCTTATTTAAAACAAAGACTTTTATGAGAAAAATAAAACTCCAGAGATTATTAATATGAAGGTATATTACCACAAGGGTATTATATGGAGCAACTGCCATACTACTATTAACAACTACATCATAATTTGATTATGCTGGGAAAACTGTAAACAGAAAAAAAAGGTTTTAGGTTTACTCTGTTGCAGCATTATGATGGAAGGTGAAAAAGCAGACATTTAGACCATTACTAAAGCTATTAAGAATTCACTGTATAAGTTTCTACTCCTCCCTGGTAATAAAGTTCTTAAAAGAAACCCATGATTTAACATGAAATACTTGAAGAATTAGATTTATAGTTCTACCAAATAAATTGTATTGGGAGACAAGAGAACTCAGTGCGTATGAAGTCACTCACCAGACCAGTGCACTTGTCTTAAGCATTAGTCATAATTCTGTACAGTGAATTTATTCATAATTCAAAGCAAGACACAATAATGGCTCAATTCCTGTTCTCTAAGAGGTATTTCCATTCACAAGAGCTGAGAAAGTGCATAGTCTTGAAAGCAGTGGTTGTGATTGCTTCTGGATTCAAAACCGTTTTAAATATAGTACTTTACACATTTACTTTACACATTGACACTGAGACCCTTTATACAGAAGAGTAACTTTAAAATATCAAATATATTTAATCCACTATCTAGCCCAGGACAGGATTATATTCTGTTAGCACTGTATAAACACAGGACAAAAAGATGACCTGATGCTTTCAGGAGCCTACAGTTCCAGTTCAGAACACTTCACATCATCAACTGATGTCACATTTTCAGTGCAAGCTCCTAAGAAAGTTATGTTTATGTGATGACACTCCATATACACTATATATATATGGTTTTGGCTCCTCATCCCTACCTTTTAATTCTAAATCCACTGATTGATTTCAATCATATTTAACAGAGAGATAGATAACCATATGGCTGAAGCAGCCACACCAGTTCACACCACAGGTCCATCTAGAACAGCAGTAAACAAAACAAACAAACAAAAAACCCAAACAAACAAAACAAAAACACACACACACACAAAAAAAAAAATAAAACAAACCACCAAAAAAACCCACAAAAGTTATAAGAAGAAGCTTCCCAGATATATTTTCCAGTCTGCAGTAATTTGCAACTCAGGCAGTTAGGCTGTGACTTCAGTTTTTAGCAGTTGGCTGCTTGGATAAACATAGTCTTCTAGGTGGTACTGCCTGATCCTTCCCCACAACAACAGAGTCTGTTGTGATTGGAACTGTTATGGTCAGTCCTCAGAAACCAAAGCACATGTAAAACTGGTCGGCCAGCCCGGACTGCTGGTACTCGAGCACATTCCTGTTGCTGCTCCTCTCTAGAACCACTAGGTGCAGGCCCAAGGTTTCTGGGCACGCTGCAGATGCAGAGCTCACTCAGTTCAAGAAGGATATTGAGGTGC